>JAJEJO010000426.1:497698-592155 GCA_020662805.1 Glaucomys volans
AATAATAATTGCTCTAAAGAATAAAACTTAACAGTCACAATATTAATAGTAAATTAGTGTTTTTAAAGAAATCTTTGTCATTTTAACATACAGATTTAAAATCTGATCGTCCTTGAAATGCTAGCCAGAGCAATTAGACAGACCAAAGAAATTAAAGGGATACAAATAGGAAAAGAAGAGCTCAAACTATCCCTATTTGCTGATGACAGGATACTATATTTAGAGGAGCTGAAAAATTCCACCAGAAAAGTTCTGGAACTCATAAATGAATTCAGTAAAGTAGCAGGATATAAAATTAATGCTTATAAATCTAATCCTTTTTTATTCATAAGTGATGAATCCTGTGAAAGAGAAATTAGGAAAACTATCCCATTCACAATAGCCTCGAAAAAAATAAAATATTTGGGAATCAATCTAACAAAAGAGGTGAACGACCTCTACAATGAGAACTACAGAACATCAAAGAAAGAAATTGAAGAAAATCTTAGAAGATGGAAAGATCTCCCATGTTCTTGGATAGCAGAATTAATATTGTCAAAATGGCCATACTACCAAAAGTGCTATACAAATTCAATGTAATTCCAACTAAAATCTCAATAATGGACCTCATAGAAATAGAGCAAGGAATCATGAAATTCATTTGGAGGAATAAGAGACCCAGAATTGCTAAAGCAATTCTTAGCAGGAAGAGTGAATCAGGAGGTATCACAATACCAGACTTTCAACTATACTACAAAGCAATAGTAACAAAAACAGCATGGTATTGGCACCAAAATAGGCAGGTAGATCAATGGTTCAGAATAGAGGACACAGAGACAAACCCACATAAATACAGTATTCTCATACTAGAAAAAGGCTCCAAAACATACAATAGAGAAAAGATAGCCTCTTCAACAAATGGTGCTCCTAAAACTGGAAATCTATATGCATCAAAATGAATCTAAACCTGTATCTCTCACCCTGCACAAAATTCAACTCAAAATGGATCAAGGTTCTAGGAATTAGGCCAGAGACCTTACAACTAATAGAATAAAAAATAGGTTCAAATCTTCATCATGTTGTCCTAGGACCAGATTTCCTTAACATGACTCCCAAAGCACAAGAAATAAAAGCAAGAATCAATGATTGGGATAGAATCAAGCCAAAAAGCTTTTTCTCAGCAAAGGAAACAATCAGCAATGTGAAGAGAGAGCCTTCAGAGTGGGAGAAAATCTTTGCCATACAGATAGAGCACTAATTTCCAGAATATATAAAGAACTCAAAAAACTTTACCCCAAGAATACAAATAATCCAATCAATAAATGGGCCAAGGAAATGAGCAGACACTTCACAGAAGAGGATCTCCAAGCGATCAAAAGATATATCAAAAAATGTTCAACATTTCTAGTAATAAGAGAAGTACAAATCAAAACTACACTAAGATACATTGTCACCCCAATTAGAATGTCTATTATCAAGAATACAAGCAACAACAGGTGTTGGCGAGGATGTGGGGGGAAAGGTACTCTCATACATTGCTGGTGGGGTTGCAAATTGGTGCAACCACTCTGGAAAGCAGTATGGAGATTCCTTCGAAAACTTGAAATGGAACCACCATTTTACCCAGCTATCCATCTCCTTGGCCTATACCCAAAAGACTTAAAATCTGCATACTACAGTGATGCAGCAACATCAATGTTTGTAGCAGCACAGTTCACTATAGCTAGATTATGGAACCAACCTAGATGCCCTAGTAGAAGAATGGATAAAGAAACTGGTATATCTACACAATGGAATATTATTCAGCCATAAAGAAGAATAAAATTATCACATTTGCAGGTAAATGGATGGAATTTGAGAAGAGTATGTTAAGGGAAATAAGCCAATCCCAAAAAACCAAAGGCTGAATGATCTCTCTTATAAGTGGTTGATGACACATAGCAGCACTGTGGGGAGGCTCAGGAAGAATGGAGAAGGGATGGATTGTATAGAAGAAAATGAGGGGTGGGGAAGGAAAAATAATAGAATGAGATTAACATCTATACTGTATGTATATGTATAAATATGCAAATTGTATGATTCAACTTTGTGCACAACCAGAAAAATGATAGTTGTACTCCATTTGTGTACAATGACTTATAATTTAAAAATAAATTAATTAATTAAAAAAAGATTTAATACCTAGTTTATATTAGTACATTAATATTTGACCTTAAGGAAAAACCTTAAATAGCTTTTAATTGATCATCTCACATATATATATATATATGTATATATATATATATGTATATATATATGTATATATATAACCAACTTATTTACACACAAATTTGTTGAAATTTTCCCTTTGCTTACACACAGATTTTCTTAACACTTACTTAGAGGCTCATGTATTTCATCACATAAAGACTTTCTTACCCAGAAACATTTTTCTTTCCCTTCTACCAAATATATTTCCATACCTAGGACTTTCTATTTTCCATTTCATATCTGTTTTCTCCTTTTGGTTCACATTCTGAAACATCTCTTATGAAATTTCTGAATTTATACAAATTACTTCATTTTAATAAGATGAAATACTTTATGTTATTTATAGTACTTTATTTGAAACACAGTTGAAATTTTGGATTCCTTTGTACATAGAATTGTACCTGTTAGGATTTAACTCTTAGTAACATTGTTTTTAGGGATGACAAAAAGGAATTTTAACCCCTTTTTATTTACCAATCTATGAAAACACAATAATGTTTAAGTATGTTACCTCATGGAATTTAAGGAGCTAAGAGTACTAGATAATATTTAACACTTAGCATTTTAACTTTGTAAATTAATCGGTTGTCTCTAACAAGCACATTTGAATAATCTTATATATATCAAATCTCATTTACTTATTTTACTGTAAAAACCAAGATATCACACAAGTGTATTGAACAGTATTTGCCATCTCCCGTTGAAGAAAAGTTCTACACACAATTGATATTAGACATTTTATAGACAGGAACAATTTATTAGTTTGACCACCAAGAGACTTGTGAATTAAGTTACTTTAAAGACATTTTACCTATTTTTGTTTTCCCAATTTAAATTGAACCTTTATAAATCACGTGATAAAGGTATCTGGATCCATTTTTTAAATTTTAATTTTTTGAGTGCTCATTATTTCTGTCAACTTTGATATCATGTACATGATTTTTAGACACACAGTAGACAAGACAACAAGATATACATATAACACAGAAACAAAGACCTTGTAGCTTTTTATAGGTGAATCTCCATTGAAATGTAACAGATATTCAAAACTCTAGTTGAATTATACAATAGGACTGATCAAAAAAATTCATGAGCTCAAAAAATATATTCAAGGAAAAAAAACAAGAGTCATGGAAAATGACTCAGCTGTTAATTATTTTAATAAAACCCAATACAATTTACTTTTGCTGGAGTTCAGGTAAAAGACTCTTTTTACCTTTTTGTTTCTTGGGTTTGAGACTTGCCTCCTACTGAGCTTATTGTCTTCTTCTTTTTACATTTCAGTGTAAGCCTTGACTTGAGATCTGGTTCCAGCAGAATCTTGATGCCTAGGGCATTTTAACCATTTTTATCAGGACAGGTTTGGATGTGGAAGAAAATTATGAGACCTTATTTTCCATTACTTTTGATAATGAAGTTACTATGCTAAGCTTATTACTGATATGCCATTGGTTATATGGTTATTGACCTGGTTTGTCTGTGGCTGCCTATACGGTATTTGGGGTTGAATATTTTTAGGATTATTTTCCTCTCAGTGAGGAACAGGTTAAATCTTGCACTGTAGGTAAGCAAAGGACAAGGACTTGAAGTAAGGCCCATTTTTTATATTTCTGGGGCAGTGGATATTGCCCTATTGTGGTTATTTTCCTGTTCTAGCTTGTGGGTTCATTGAGATAGCTGCAATCTTACATACTGAATCTGTTGATGGCATAATTGAGCTTTGTTTTTGGAGATCTTATAATCCCTATCAGCTAAGAAGTTTAGTATCTCTGTAATGGCCTTTGATATTCCTCCTGGGTAGAGGCACATAAAGGATGTCATTTACGTATTGCAAAACATTTGCAGATGTTTATCTCTGAATTTTTTTAAGTCTTTAGCTAGGGTCTGTCCAGAACAGGGTTATTTTTAAATCTTTGAGACAACACTGTCTATGTTAGTTGAGATTTGCTATCTGTTTCCTCAAAGGCAAAAAAAATTGTGATTGAGAATCTGGAGGTTTGTAAAAAACACCTTTTAAGTCTAACACAGTAAACTAAATAGCTAAGATAACAAAGTACATGGATTAAGAACTACAGGGTGGAGGGAAATGACAGCTTCATTAATTATTCTGAGACTCTGGACTAGGCATTACTTCTCATTTAGCTTTTGATCTACTAAAATGGGTGTATTGCATGAACTGCTCTAAGGTATTTAAAGTTTCTGTCCTGAGGTTTTAAATGCTCTTTAATGGCCCTTTTTGTCTTTAAGTTCCCTTTCTTTTTCCTGCTCTGTATTATAAAAATGGAAGATTAAAGCCAGAGAAGATCATCTGAGGATTGGTGAGGGCCGTGTGGCAATTGTCATAATTTCCTTTAAATGTTTGGGACTGACTAAGTGATAAATTTATCCTTTAAAAGTAGGTGGCCCTCTATGGATTAGGGATTCAGGGTGGTGTGTTTTCTCATTGCTTTCCTGAGTCTCTCCATGAAAACAGTAGGACTTTCCTGAAGGTCTCATAAGTCTTTTTAGGCATCCTACTCACTATTTGAATCCTATTTAGGATGGTTTCTGGGAACTGTCTGTGCTCTAGATGGTTAAGTAATAGCATAATTTTTTCCAGGTGAAGTCAAATACCTGGCATAAGTTTTGAAACATCCCAATGTATTTATTTGTATCCTCTAAAAACCTCCCTAAATTTATTTTAATCTGTCTTAAATTGGGGGATCTCCTTGATTTTTCTCCCTTAGTAGGTGATTCCTTAAGGCTTTCTCCTCTCATGGTAGAGATCATTGAGGCTAAGCCTGGTAACATATGAAAGGCAGTGTTCTTGATCATTTGTAATTTTGCAGTATGCAGGTTAGTGGTGAACCTGGCAATACTGTTGAGAGAGAAGCTCCCATCTGAGTTGGAAGTATTAGGGATGTCTCCCTAACTTTGAGCTTCCTTCTGGTCCAGAAAAACTCATCTCTCACTCCCTGGCTTTGCCAAAGTTATTTCTGGCCTTTTTTGGCAAAGTGCTAGGGTCCTAGTTTACCCTGTGCTAGAGATCCTTGGAGGATTCAGACTTAAGGGCATTACTACTTTCCTCCCTGCCACTATAAACTCCTAATTATGAAAAAACTATAACAAAAGTGAAAATTGTGCATTTTTGCCTTTTTGCCCTGTAGACTAAAGGAGTCACCAGATGGTGAAGGGACTTCCATTGGTTGTTAGGCGTATAAGGCCCTTTCCTTGGAGGGTCTCACAGGAGGGGTTGATTTTAAATGCCTCCCTCTTGCAGCTTAAAGAGAACAAGTGAGCACATTTAAGCACAGGAACAGTAATGGGGAGATTCTAGATGGACTAGTGATTGCTAATTATGCAAACAAAGGGAACCTGGGCATTTTCTCATGAATTATCACAGGCCTTTCTTTTAACCTTACACTTTGAATTCCTAATGTTGGATCGGCGAGGGAAGGGTAACATCCAGGAGGGAATGGATGTGGCAGGGAAGTGTTGTACGGCCCATATGGAGGCAGAGGTAATTGGTGCTTTCCCTCAGTGCCATTTGTCAACAGATCACCCTAGATTCCCCTTAAGGCATTGGGAGAGGGAATCCTGAGAAGGAACCTTTGGGATCCCACTGAGAGTAGCCCAGGCCAGAGAACCCTGTAGTTGTACCAACCCTTCCTCCACTTCCATGCATCTGAGGTAGATCAGAACTAGGGATAATTGCTCTCTGGGCCTATACAGAAAAGTAGGAAATGGCTTCAGCAGAGTCCAACATGCCTCCTGCACACAGAGCAGGTGACTGGCAACTGCCTAGGCCAGAAACCTCTCACCCGAGTCTTGAAGGATGGCGGCTGCACTAGCTGCATTTAAGTAGGCAACAGGTGCCCATTTTTCTCTTCAGAAAGAAAGCTGCACCTCAAGCAGATGTGGGTTGCAGGAAGAAAAAAGGTTACCTTGGTTTAGATCCAGTGGGACCTCCAAATCTGATACTGTCGTTTATTGGTGATGAGTTCTGCTTTCTTAGGTGTTGAAGTATAATGCCAGAGAAGCACACCAAGGCAAGTATATTAGGCAGGTTTTATTTAAAGGTAATAAGAGATTTCTCCCAGGAGGAAGAAGGGAGCCATGGCTCATGTTCTAGAATCCCCAAAATTTGAGTGCACCCTACATTTTTTATAGGTTAGGATCTTCTTTGTTATGTTCTCCCTTTCCTTCCTGCCTATGTGACTAGGCCCTGTGACACAACAAAATGGTGAGATGCAAAAGCTGAGAAGCATATAGGCAGGAAAGGGCCCAAGGGGCATTAATTAGGAACTCTTTGCCCTGTAGTCCTCGATAAGGGCAGGTGGATTTGGTAATCAATGGACTCCAGAGATCCTTGACATTCCATTCTCCCAAGGGCAGTCTCCAACTTCCCAGACTCTGATGGTCTCCATTCCTCGATTTGACCAGATTCTCTATTTCTACACTAACTGCCTATCCCCAATTCTGGCTTCAGATACTTTCTTGCTATGGAGTTGAGTTCTATTTATATGTTTAGATTAACCCTTTATCAGAGCATTGCTTTAACTATTTTCTCCCATTCTGTTGTTTTTTTTTTCTGCTTGTTAACTGCTTCCTGTGTAAAATTTTTAGTTTGATGTCATTCCATTTATCTATGTTTGCATTTGTATTTGTGCTTTTAAGGCCATATCTAAATAATCATTTCCAGAGCAATTTCATGGCATTTTTCCATTATCCTCTAGTAAGTTTAGTTTCAGTTTTTATGTTTACATTTATAATCTATTCTGATTTTTTATATAGTGTAAGGATCCAATTTCCTTCTTTTGCATATTAATAGAGAGCTTTCCCAGGATGATTTATTGAAGAGCCTGTCTTTTACTCATTGTGTATTTTTGGCAACTCTGTCAAAAATGAATATGCCAGAGGTGAGGGTTATAACTCAGTGGTGGAGTGCTTGCTTAGCATGCATGAGGCCCTGGGTTTAATCCTTAGAACATCAAAAAGTAATAACAAAATAAAATTGGCAAATTCAAATAAATAAATGCATAAATATGCCATAAATATATGAGTTTTTTTCTGCACTTTCTATTCCTTTCCATTGGTTGATATGTTTGTTTTTATGCCAGTATCATGCTGACTTGATTATATTTGATTTACACTATTTTGAAATCAGGGAGTATGATCTTGTTATTTCCATTCAAAATTATTTGGGTTATTTGGAGTCTTTTGTGGCTACCTTTGAATTTTAGATTTTGTTCTATTTCTGTGAAGAAAGACACCAGTATTTTAAAAGAAATCACATCAGATCTGTCCATCACCTTGAATAATGTGGACAATTTAAATAATATTCTTCCAATACATGAACATGGGACATCTTGCAACTTTTTTGTCTAGTCTTCAAATTCTTTCATTAGTGTTTTATAGTTTTCATTATATAGGTATTTCAGCTTCTTCATTAAATTACAAATAGTGTTGTATTCTTAATTTGCTTTTCAGGTCTTTTATTATTAACATATAGAAATGTGCCTGAGTTTTTACTATTGATTTTTTTATCACACAACTTTACTGAATTTGTTGATCAGTTCTGGAAATTCTTTTCTGGTGTCGTTAGAATTTTTCTACAAATATGATCATGTTACCACTAAATGGAAATGATTTCATTTTTTCCTTTCGAAGAATGCATTTATTTCTTTATATTGCCTAAATTACTTTGGCTAGGACTTCCAGTACAGAAAAGAAGTGGTGGTTTTGGTTTTCATTTCCCTGATTAGTGATGCTAAGCATTGTTACTGTGCCTATTGGCCATTGGTATGCCTTCTCTTCAAAAATGTCCATTTAGATGTTATGCCTATTTTTAAATTGGATGTTTTCATTATTTAGTTTCTAGCATTCCTTACATATTCTGGATATTAACCACTAAGCAGATGTGTACATTGTAAATATTTTCTCCCATTCTCTATTTTGTCTCTACACTCTGTTGAGTGTTTCCTTTGCTGTGCAAAAATAAGTCTTAGTTTTATGTAATCTCACTTGTCTATTTTTGCTTTCATTTCCTGTGCTTTTGGATCTTAGTCCCCAAATTATTTCCCATTCCAATGTTCTGAAGCATTTCCGTATGTTTTCTTCTAATAGTTGTATGATTTCAGGACTTACATTAAATGCATTAATTGATTTTTTAGTTGATCTGAGTAATATGAGATATAGGGGCCTAGTTTTATTCTTCTACATTCGGATATCCAATTTTCTGAATGGTATATATCAAAAAGTCTGTTATTTCTTCAATGTGTGTTCTTGGAATGTTTGTTGAAAATCAGCTTTTTGTAGACATGTGGATTTACTTCTAAGCTATTTTATTTCATTGATATATGTGTCCATTTTTATGTCAAAAACATGCTATTTTGATTAATATATTTTAGTATGTTTTGAAGTCAGTTAGTGTAATTCTTCCTGTTTTGCTCCTTTTGCTCAAAATCACTTTGGCTATTTGGGATTTTTGTGATTCTATATAAATTTTATAGTTGCTTTTTCACGTTCTTTGAAAAATATCTTGGGTATTTTGATAATGATTGCATTGAATCTGTAGATTGTTTTGAGTAGTATGGACATTTTAAAAATATTGATCCTTCTAATCTATGAACATAGGATATCTTTCCACTTTTTGTATTATTTTCATATATTTTTATAATTCTTATTATAGAGATCTTTCACCTTTTTGGTTAAATTTATTTTACTTTATTTTTCATATCTATTGTAAATGTTCTTCTGGCATTCTCAAGTCCTTCAAGAACCATAATAACTAAATACCTGCTCTTTAATATTGTCCTCCAAATTTTCTTAGCTTTTTTTTTCTTCATTACTCTTTGTTTTCTTTTTTCTCCTTCAGCTGTATGTTTTCAGATGTGTCTGTCTTTGGACTCACTATCTCTTTCTTCTAATTGATCTATCCTGCTATTGATGCCTTTTAAAATGTTTTGAAAAGGGATCCAAACCACAGCCATGACAGGCTGCATTTAGGGCATAAAAGATTCCCGGCCTAGATCTCTAATTCCTGGAGCTCAGATAGCCGATTCCAGGAAGGCCACTAGAACAAGAGCCTACCACATAGATCAAGATTAGGACTGGCCTTTGGCAAACAACCAGTCGGGAACTGATGAGCCAATGTCTAACATTCCAAACCATATGTGTCAATATGTTAAATCCTGGGTACCCGAAGCCAATGGAAATGTGCCAAACCATGTATGTTGAAAGATCAGTCAAATGTGTACCTTGCTTTGTTCAAATTTCCCACTCTACTGTGGAGCTCATGAAAATCCCATTGAATGGAGACTCGGGGCTCTCAGCCAGTACCAGCTGCATCAGCGAATGCTGGGAGTCTGGGCCTGAGCTTGCAATACAGGCCCTCTTGCTTTTGCATTGGTGACAGCTCCCTGGTGGTCTTTGGGAATTCATGATCTGGGCACAACTTTTGGGGGCTCTTCCAGGATCCCCAAGACCCCTGGGACCCCAAAGACCCCTGGGACCCCCAACCAAAGGGTCAATCACCGGCCGGTAAGTGTGTGTATGTCTCTGTCTGTCTGGCACCATTTTCTAGACCCTTCTAGGAAAAATGTGAGTTTCCCTGAAGAACTTGAAATTGGCCAAGTTCCTGTAGGATTTGAAACCAGTCATGGGTCGCTCCCGCTTTCAGCGTGAGGCCATCGGTTTACATTTGGTTCTGTTAGGTTGACGTCTTGCATTTTTCTATTCTTTTGTCTGTGTGTTTCCTCAATCAGCCTGGAACACCTCCTTGTTGCCCATCCACAAGCCCCATTCAAATGATTACGGACCAGTACAGGACCTAAGGGAAGTTAACAAGAGAGTAAGGGATGTGCACCCAACAGTCCCCAACGTGTACACTCTCCTCAACTTCCTCCCTCTTAACCAACAATGGTATACGATGCTAGATCTTAAAGACACCTTTTTCAGCCTGACATTGGCTCCCAAAAGCAAGACATCTTTGCCTTTGAATGAAGTGACCCTGACAAGGAAATCAGGGGACAATTAACCTGGACCCAACTGCCACAAGGCTTCAAAAACTCTCCCACCATTTTCGACGAGGCACTCCATGAGGATCTTGGTGAGTTCCGCACCAACCACCCTCAGATCACACTTCTGCAGTACGTGGATGACCTCCTCATAGCTGCAGAAGACTGCGAGACTTGCATGCAGGGCACAGGAGATCTATTCCAGATGAGTCTTGGCTACCCAGCATCAGCTAAAAAGGCCAGATTTGCAGACAGGAGTTAAGCTACTTCTGCTATGTGTTAATAGATGGTCAGAGATGGCTGACGAATGCCAGAAAGGAGACAGTTCTCAAGATCCCCAGACCACAAACTGTCCGGCAGGTTCGCAAATTTCTGGGGTCCACTGGGTTCTGTAGGCTATGGATCCCCAGGTTTGCAGAGCTAGCCAAACCCCTCTATGAGGCCATTAAAAATCAGGATCTCTCTTGGTCAGAAGAGATGGAGGCCACCTTCACAAAAATTAAGGCCACTCTCCTCTCAGTTCCAGCCTTTGGGCTCCCAGATGTGACCAAACCCTTCCACTTGTATGTGGATGAGCAGAGAGGAATAGCCAAAGGAGTTTTGACCCAATACTTGGGGCCTTGGTGAAGACCAGTGGCATATCTATCAAAGAAACTAGACCCCTACCCCGTGGTGGCCAGTTGGCCACCCTGGCTACCCATGATAACGGCTACCTCAGTCAAAGATGCCGATAAATTATCAATGGGGCAGAAACTTTCTGTGACCACCCCCCACGCCATCGAAGGGGTGCTCATACAGCTGCCTGATAGGTGGATCAGCAATGCCTGCCTGACTCATTACCAGAACTTATTGTTGAATCCCTCTAGAATTAAATTCCAGATACCCTCAGCACTGAACCCCACTACCCTGCTGCCAGACCCTGACCTCGACTTCTCCCTTAATGATTGCAAAGAAATCTTGGCTCAAATCCTTGGGTCTCTGGCGGACTTGAAGGACCAGCCACTGGCAGACGCCGAGAACATCTGGTACACCAATGGGAGCAGCTCCCTACAGAATGGACAGAGGTATGCAGGGGCAGCACTGGTGTCCAAGACAGAGGTGATTTGGGCTGAGCCCTTGCCAGCAGGGACTTCTGCCCAGTGTGCCAAACTAATCACCTTGATACCCGGACTTTGTCAAAAGGGTGAAAGTTAACAGTCTACACGGACAGCGGCTATGCATTTGCTACGGCACATGTCCACGGGGCTATATATAAAGAGAGAAGACTACTAACAGCTGAAGGAAAGGCAATTAAAAACAAAGAAGAAATCCTTGCTCTTCTGGCTGCCCTATGGCTGCCTAAAAAGCTGACCATAGTACACTTCCCTGCTCACCAAAAAGACACCACTCTGGTAGCCAGGGGCAATAATCTGGCAGACCGAATGGCTAGGCAGGTGGCTCTTCTAAGAATTGAAACCCTCAGTGTTGCCCTGGTGGACCCTGGACCTACCAGCCTACCAAAAACTCCTCGATATACCCAGGAGGACTTAGAATGTATCAAACAGCAGCCTACAACTCAATGCATAGATGGGTGGTGGAAGGTCACGAACAGCAGCATTATCCTCCCTGAAGACATGGGGAAAAAAGTTTTAACCAGGATGCATCAGACTACACACATGAGCACCAGAAAAATGCAAGACCTGATTAGGCATGCAAAGATCTGAATCAAGGATGACAATGCCAAAACTGAGAACATTGTGGCAGATTGTAAGGCCTGCCAACTGACAAATGCAATCAAAACCTCTGCAAACCCAGGATCCCAATTACGAGGGAGCAAACCAGGAGCGTACTGGGAGGTAAACTTCACCTAGGTAAAGCCGGGCTGCTATGGATATAAGTACCTATTAGCTTTTATAGACACCTTTTCAGAATGGGCCGAGGCATTCCATACCAAACATGAAACAGCTCAGATAGATAGTTGGAGGAGAGTATGCCAAGGTATGGCTTTCCCATTATGATTGGATCGACAACAGGCCTGCCTTTGTATCCAAGGTAATACAGGGTTTAGCATCAGTTATTGGGGCTAATTGGAAATTACATTGTGCATACAAACCCCAGAGTAGAGACAGGTAGAGAGAATGAATAGAACTCTAAAAGAGACCCTAACTAAATTAACCATGGAGACTGGCAGAGACTGGGTGGCTCTCCTTCCTTTATAGGGTCCGTAACTCCCCTTATAAGTTGGGCCTGACCCCCTTTGAAATCATGTTTGGAATACCCCCTCCCATTGTACCACAACCGCAGGCAGAATTAATAACTGAAATTAATGATCATGAACTTTTGTTTTTCCTCCGCGGTCTCCAGCAGGCCCACCAAGAAGTTTAGCCAAAGTTGAGGGCCTTATATGAGACAGGGCTCCCACCTGAATCCCACCACTATCAACTGGGTGACTGGGTCTATGTATGGTGCCACCAGCAGGGAACCCTTGAACCTCGCTAGAAGGGACCATACGTGACCTTCTTAACCATGCCAACTGCCCTTAAGGTAGAGAGGATCAGCTCTCTGTTGACATCTTGTGTCCTCTGGTGTCCTCAGCTCTCTGACATCTGGTCCAACCTGGTCTCAGCCTTCCACCATACTGTGCCCTGCTCTCTGGCCTGTCTTCTTATAGTTCTTTCTTGTGTCTGGACAGGTTCAATAAGGTGGATGGCACTTGGGGGTGTAGGGTATGGTTGCTCTAACCTACTTCTGATTGGTCACACCCCATTTTGGGGCTCTCTCATTGATTTACACCTTTTTTAGGGTCACATAATTGGGTTTTTGCGCAGTCACATATAACACTACAATTTTCATATAATATTCCATATAGTAAATTTCCGTATAGTAGAATATAACAAACCAAGTTAAAATAGTAAAGGTCCACATAGCCAAAGCAAAAGAAAGCATGCCACTCACAACAGTCTCACAGCCACATGTCTTTACCTGATGCCAGAGCTGGTCTAGAGGCTCTGTCTATGATTTCTGGCCTCTATACAGGGCCTTCTGTTTTATTTGGAGTTTTTATCACTGTAGCAGGACTGGCACTGGGATCTGAGAAAAAGTTCTGTGCTTTCATGCCTGACTTACCAGCTGCCTGAGATTGAAGATGGAATTGTGGAGGCAGTATATGTGCCACCTGGTTTAATGCAGTTCCAGGGGATCAATCCACAGGTACTAGTCTGGTGGTAGGCCTTGTGGGGCTCTGCCAAGCACTTGATTTTAACATGGTTTGCCTGATACTGTGTTTCAAGTCTAAGGCCTTAATTATCCATTCCTCTCCCAAGAAGGAGGCTCCTGGGTTGCCCAGAGTTAGGGGCAGGGTAATGAGGGCAACTCTTTCCCTCCTGCCTTCTTCAATGTGTATTATCTTTTTGTTTTCTTGTACTAAAAAGGCATTATCTTCTCTCACCGGATTTTCTTAGCTCTTTTCCTGGTAGTTAAGTGCTTAAATAGCTATTCAACTTGTTGTGTCTCTAGGGAGAGATCACCAGCGAATCTTATTCAGCTTCCTTATTGCTCCACCCATCCATTCATACTGAATTTAAACATTGTAGTAGGCACAAAATTGCTTTACTTACCACCCTTATAGTATGAGACAATTTTGAGCATGACTATGTTTTAATAATACCATTGTATTTTTTACTTTCACATGTTATTTTGTTGTTAATATACAGCTTTCTTTTTCAGCCTAAAGAATGCATTTTAGGAATACTTCTAAGGCAGACCTATGGTAATAAACTCTCTTAGCTTTGGCTTGTCTGGAAAAGTTTCATTTATTGTTTATTTCTAAAGGATAGCTTCTCCAGGTAAACTATAATTGATTGGCAGAATTTTTTCTTCAGCACTTTTAGTGTATTTTCCCATTCTCCACAAATACACATGGAGTCAGGTCTGCATACTGGCCCACAGCAGGTTTAGGCAGTACACCACAGTTTGAGGGAGTTACTGCTGACATTGGGTGAGAACAGATGCTCCTTCAGCAGGTATATGTGGTATGCATTTGCCTCCCAGCCAAGGTAAAGTTTAATTAGTTCAACAGGGCTGCAATTGAGAAAGTCTATTTATTTAAATGTGAATCTCACATAAAAAATACCTTCAAAACAAAATCTAGACTGGTGTTTGACCAAATATCTGGGTAGTGTGGTCTAGCCAAGTTAACACATAAAATTAACCATCACAAGACTGAATTAGTTTGTTAGGGATGCCAGAGCAAAGTACCACAAACAGAGTGACATAAACAACAGATATTTATTTTCTAATCATTCTGGAAGGTAGAGAAATGAAGGTGATGAAGGTGATGGCAGGATTGGGTTTTTAGTGCTTCATGAGGCCCTTCTCCTTGCCTTGATCATGGCCATCTTCTCCTATGTCTACTTTGTCTTTCCTCTACAAGTGTTCTTGCCCACTTTTCTTCTTCTTATCAGGACATCAGTTATATTGAATTATGGTCCAACCAAATGACTTCATTTTAGCTTAATTTCCTACATAAATACCTCATCTTTGGAGTGGGGTTGTAGCTGAGTGGTAGAGCATTTGCCTAGCATGTGTGAGGCACTGGGTTCAATCTTCAGCACCAGATTAAAAGAAATAAATAATACAGAAGGTATTGTGTCCATCTACAACTGAAAAATATTTAAAAAAATACCTCATCTCTACATATAATCACATTCTTAGGTGCTGGAGGATTAAGACTTCAACATATGAATTTTTGTGAGGATAAAATTGAACTCGGAACAATAAGAATAGATGTCTCATGATTTCTTAAAACAATTTACCCATTGAAAGACACATAGGTTATTTCTAGTTCTGGGCTTCAATGCTTCAATAAGCATTTGTGTATAGGATTTGTGTGAACATATGTCTTCATTTATCTGGGATAAATATTCAGGAGTACATTGTCATGTTGTATGGTAGTTGATGTTTACATTTTTAAGAAACTGTCAAACTCATTGAAGTTTGACAGTTTCCAGACTCATTGAAGCATTTTATCTTCCCACAGTAACACATAATGATCCCACTTCTGCATTTTTTTGCCTGTAGTGTTGTCACTGTTTTTTAGTGTGGTCGTTCAGGTAAGTGTGTAGTGCTATCTTATTGTGGTTTTAATTTGCATTTCCTTAATGATTAATGATGGCGAACAATTTTTCATGTGATCATTTGTCATCTGTATATCTTCTTCAGGAAATGTCTGTTCGTTTCTTTTTCCCATGTTCTAATTGGATTGCTTATTTCTGTTGAGTGTTATTTTTATATATTAGATAGTATTTTTTCATTTATGTGATGGATAAATACCCTTTCCTACTTTGTAGCTAGTTTTTCCATCCACTTAACAGGTCTTTGACAGAGCACATTTTTAATTTGGTTTAATTTAATTTTATGGATTGTGCTTTTGACATCAGAAAGTCTAAGTACTCTTTGCTTAGTCTTAAGTCTCAAAGATTTTTCTCCTGTATTTTTCTAATAGTCATTTGTTTTAAATTTAAGTTCATGGTTCATTTCTTGTTAATTTTTGTGTGAACTATGAAGTTTATACTGAGGTTTATGTCTTTTTTCTATTCCCATTACTACAGCACCATTTGTTGCCTTAAAGAACTTGCTAGACCTGAGAGCACTCTAGTTAATAAGAACAGTGAGTGTGGAAATCCACTGTGTGTAATTGATTATAAGGGGGAAAGCACTAAGTTTTTCACCATTATGCACAATGTTAGCTGTAGGATTTTAGTAAATCTACAAAATGAAGAAATTCCTCTCTGTTGGTAATGTTCAGAGTTACTGATGCTCATGTCATCAATTGACATAAGCAGATGTTTTTTCTTTCTTAGCCTGTTAATAGGATGCATTACATTGATTTTCAGTTGTTGAAACATTTTTATATCCCTGGAATAAAGTTCCCTGTCATGGTGCATAATAATTTTTACATATTTCTGAATTCTCTTTGATAATATTTTGTTAGGAATTTTTTTTACCTGTAAACATCATGTGTGTTGGCTTGAAGTTTGGTGGTTTTTTTGTTGTTACTACTGACCTACTGATTCTTCTTGTTATTTCTTTATCTTGTTTTGGCATCAGGGTAGTAATGGCCTCATAGAATGAATGGGTAGTAGTGTCTCCTCTTTTATTAATTTCAAATATTTTTAAATATTTTGTGAAATATTTGGGTAAGAGAAAGAAGGCACACTCATACATTTTTTATGGTACTGCAAATTAGTACATCCACTCTGGAAAGCAGTATGGAGATTCCTCAAAAATCTAGGAATGGAACCACCTTATGACCCAGCTATCACACTCCTTGGTGTATATCCAAAAAAATTAAAATTAGCATACTATGAAATCATAAGCACATCAATGTCTATAGCATCACAATTCACAATTAGCAAATTATGGAAGTAGTCCAGATGCCTGTCAGCATATGAATGGATAAAGAAAATGTGGTATATATACCCAATTCCATATGATTCAGCTGTAAAGAAGAATGAAATTATGGCAATTGCTGATAGAGAGGTGGAACTGGAGAGCGTCATGCTAAGTGAAATAACCCAGACCCAGAAAGTCAAGGGGCAAAAGTTTTCTCTCATATGCGGAAACTAGACCAAAATAAGGGGAAATAGGTAGGGAGAAATTCCATGAAAATAGATGGAGACCAGGGAAGAACGGTGGAATGAATCTGACCAAATTTTCCTATGAACATGTATGAATATATCACAGTGAATTTCACCTTTATGTATATCCATAATGCACTACCTAAAAAATTAAATACATAGAAGAAAAATCAGTAAAGGAAGAGAACAAGGGGAGGGCGGAGGCAAAGGAAAACAGAAGTGAGGGGGATTGAATTGGAGCCATTATATACAATGCTTATATAAGTATGTCAAAATGAACTCCAATATGTATATCTATAATCAACTAATAAATAAAAGAAGTTCACATTGAAAAAAATTTTGTGTTAAATTTTACTTATTATACATCAAGGAAGGCATACGATCCTATGTTGTTGTTGTTGTTGTTGTTTTTCCCTGTAAAGTACAGTACACTTATTACGAATTCAATCACCTTAATAATTATGTCTATCTGTATTATTCCTTCTAGTATAAGGCTTAGTATTTTGTATGCCTTTAAAAATTTGTCCATTTCATCCAGGTTATCAAATATGTAGGCCTACAATTGTTGAACATATTCCCTTATAAAACTTCTTATTTCTGTAAATTCATTAGTGTTTTCCCCCCTCTTATTACTAATTTGGATGATTTGTATATTTCTCTTTTGTTTATTTATTTTATTTTTTGTTTGTTTATTTTTTTTCATTTTCCCTTGGTCACTCTGGCTAATAGTTTTTTTTAATATGTAAATGACTTTCAAGTGATCATTTCTGCTGTTTCCATATTTTCTTTCATTTATTATTCAATCTTTATGTTCTTCCTGCTGGTTGTTTTGAGCTTAGTTTTCACTTCATTTTCTAATTTATTAATGTGGGATACTTGGCTGTTGGGTTGATAATTAACTTCTTTTTATAATTTCTGGGTTTATAGCTATAAACATTCTCCTAAATATGAGTAAAATAAATATTCTTCTAAACACTGAATCTGCTACACTTTCTTAGATTTGGTATGTTGTTCGTTAATTTGCATTCATCATCAAGTATTTTCAAATTTCCCTTAATTTTGCATTTGATCCATTGGGCATTTAGACAAATATTTAAGTATATTTATTAACTTCCTAAATCTCCCAATGTATTGATTTATTTTTGAACTCTATTATTTAATGTAAATCTCTTTAAATGTATTGAGGTCTCCTCTTTGTTCAAGAATATGGTCTATTCTGGAGAATGTATACTTCAGAGGAGTGCATCAGTTATTGATTGGAGTTGTATAATAAATGTGTTAGATCTACTGTTTCTAAATTTTCTATTCACTTACAGATTAACTTCTAGTTGTTCTGTGAATTACTGGAACTCAAGTATCAAACTCTAAATGTTACTGATGAATTATCTATTTCTCCCATCACAGTATTAATTCTTATAGAAATAATCCTATATGGATGCTAAGATGGAGAAATGGATAAGGAATGGGACATTTGTATTTTTGAAAGTATCTTACTACAAGATACATATTACTTATAGAAGGAAAATAGTAACTTTGAACTAATACTGAAAAAAAACTTGATTAAGTAAAGTTAATATTTTTAATAATGAGATATGTTGACAACTTATTTCTGTATAATATCAACTAAAAGTGTATAACTTCAATATAATTTTGATAAAAGCTTAGACAAGCTGGGCTCAGTGGTGCATGCCTGTAATCCCAGTGATTCAGGAGACTGAGACAAGAGGATCCTGAATTCAAAGTCAGCCTCAGCAAAAGCAAGACACTAAGCAACTTAGTGAGACCCTGTCTCTTAATAAAATACAAAAAAATAGGGCTGGGGATGTGACTTAGTGGTTGAGTGCCCCTGAGTTCAATACCTGGAACCAAGAAAAAAATAAGGCTCTAGACAAAACCAAATTGAAGGACAGTCTACAAAACACTTTGTCAGTACTTTTCAAATACAGTCATATTTTCAAAAATGACAAGGTGTCTCATACTAACTAACTCAGTCTGTTTGAAATATTACAATATACTAGATAATTTATAAATAATGGGAATTTGTTTCTCATGCTTCTGGAGGCTAGAAAGTCCAAGATGAAGACACAGACAAGATTGGTGTCTAGTGACACCTGTTTTCTGCTTCCATAATGGTGCCTTATTGCTGCATTCTCTGGAGGAGAGGAACACTGTGTTATCACATGAAAGAAGGGACAGAAGGAGTGGTAAGGGACACTCTCCCTCCCTCAAGCCCTTTTATAAGGGTATCTAATTTTATTCATGAGCGCAGAGCTCTCTTCACTCCTTCACTCTTTAAGCTCAATCATTTAATACTGTTGCATTGAAGATTTAAGTTTCAGCATATGTTTTGGAGGGGATAAAAAATTCAAACCATAGCATTCCATACCTGGTTCCCCAAACTGCAGATCCTTCTCTCATATGACATTCATTCATTCCATCCCAATAGTCCCCAAAGTTTTAACATGTTCCAGTACTGACTCAGAAGTGTGAGGTCAGTCTCATCTAGTATCATCTAAATCAGATATAGGTGAAACACTCTGAGATGTTTCATCCCGAGGTAAGGTGATCTCCAACTGTGAATGTATAAAAATCAAATAAGTTATGTGCTTCCAAAATGCAGTGATGGAATAAGCAAAAGAGACATTTCCATTTCAAAAGAGGGAAATAGGAAAATATTGGCAGAGGGTGGGGTCATTGGTCCCATATAAATGTAAACCCCAACAGAACAAACAACATTAAATCTTAAGACTTGAGAAGAATTGTCTTTGACTCCATATCCCAACTTTCAGATACACTGGGGTGGGATTTTAACCCCCATGTCTCCAGAGGACCGAATCCTATGGCTTTTCTGTGTGAAGCTCATGCTGCACCTCTCAAAGGTTGTAGTATCATACTGGAAGTTCTCCCAAACTGGCATTGTATGCTAGTGACTTTACAGTTGTGGTGTCTTGGCTAGCTTCACTCCCATGATTCCATTAGACTTTGTCATACTTGAGTCTTTCTGAGTCAGTGCTGGAACATGTTGGTAACCAATACTAGACAAAGACACTACAAGAAAGGAAAACTACAAGCCAATATCTCAAATGAATGTTGATGCAAAAGTCCTAAACAAAATATTAGCAAATCAACTTTAACTGCAAAAACATATTTTAAAATATATGCCATGAGAAAGTGAGATATGTTCTAGCTATGTAACCTTGATTTAATATTTGGATACTTTTTAGTTTAATCTGTTACATGAACAGCCTAAGGAAGAATAATCATTTGATCATATTAAAAGATACATAAAAAGTATTTGATAAATGCCATAATATTATTCTTCTTTATGACTGAATAATATTCCATTGTGTGTATATACCACAGTTTCTTTATCCATTCATCTACTGAAGGGCATCTAGGTTGGTTCCACAATCTAACTATAGTGAATTGGGCTGCTATAAACATTGATGTGGCTGTGTTACTGTAGTATGCAAATTTTAAATCCTTTGGGTATAAACCGAGGAGTGGGATAACTGGGTCAAAGGGTGGGTCCATTCCAAGTTTTCTGAGGAATCTCCACACTGCTTTCCAGATTGGCTGCACCAATTTGCAACTCCACCAGCAGTGTAAAAGTGTGCCTTTTTCCCCACAGCCATGCCAACATCTATCATTGTGCTCTTGATAATAGCCATTCTCATTTTCAGAATATTTGGAAGTTTTTGTTACTCTAGGATTTTATGGTATCACAGGTTTATTAAAACTTAAAGGCTATATTTGATCATGACTTTGTACCTCTTAGATTTTCTGTCTACAAAAATAAGTTGTGGTTGTTTTTATTAAACCAAGTTGGTAGTCAATAACAACTGAAATATTTTCTTAATGTAAAATTGAAAGTTGAAAGCTACTTCATCTAGATCTTATTGTATTTAGGCTTCAGAAAATAAATGTCCTGCCTTAAAAAAAAGTATTTGACAAAATTCAAAACCTATTTCTAAAAATTGAAAAAGACCCCTGGCTAAGTAGGACTATATCATCAACTGAATGAAGAATATCTACAAAAGCCCTGAAGATAAAATCACAGTTAATTGTCAGAAAATAGATCCTTTCTCCCTAAGATCGAGAACAAGGTAAGGATGTTCCTTCCCACCACTCCTGTTTGATATCATATTAAAATTACTAGCTAATGCAATAATATTAGAAGGGGAATTAAAAGCTATTTATATTACAAAATAAGAATAAAAATATATTTTTCTACAAATGGCATAATGAAACATGTTGAAAATCCAAAAGAATTGACCCAAGTAACTTGATACCTAAATAACTGGATTATTATAGCAAGTTTGCAGGACACAGGTTAATATTTAAAAACTCAACTGCTTTTTCATATACCAACAACAATTAGAATTTGCATCATTTGCAACATGAATGAACCTGGAGGATATTATGTTTAGAGAAATAAGCCAGGCACAGAATGACAAACACTACATGCTCTCACTTATAGTAGAATCTAAAAATTGGGGGTAGGGAAGTTACTGGGGATTGAACTCAGGGGAACTCAACTACTGAGCCATATCCCCAGCCCTATTTTGTATTTTATTTAGAGGCAGGGTCTTACTGAGTTGCTTAGTACCTTGCTGTTGCTGAGGCTGGCTTTGAACTCGTCATCTTCCTGCCTCATCCTCCCGAGCCACTGGGATTACAGGTGTACGCAACTGCACCTGGCTAAAAATGTTTCGAACTAATACAAGTGAGTGTAGAAGAATGGTCAACAGGGACTTAAGAGATGGTGGTCAAAGGATACAAAATTTTAATTGGGAGAAACAAAGTCAAGAGACCTATTGTTCTACAGCAAATAGCAATGTATTGTAGTTTGAAAATGTTTAAGAAAGATTTTAAGTGTTCTTACCACAAAAAGAGATACATGTGAGTCAATACATATGTTAATTAGTACAGATGATCCATTCCACAACGTATTCAAATTTAAAAACATCATATTGTACACTAAAAATACACAATTTTACTTGTCAATTAAAAAAGGAAAAGAAATTTAACACATGGCACCATTTACATTAGTGCTGAGAAAAAGAAATTCTTTGAATTAAATCTAACAAAATAAGTGCAAAATCTATATGAAGTTAAAAACTGATGAAAAATTCAAAGATCTAAATTATAGTGACATATGTTCCATTGTTATGAATAGGAAAGCTCAATAGTGTTAATAGATAAGCTTTTCCCTATTTGATCTGCAGATTCAAATCAATCCTTACCAAATCCTTGCAAGTTACTTTGTATACATCAATAAATTGATTCTGAATTTTATAAGGAAAGGGAAAAGACCCATAATAGTCAATGTGATATAGAAAAAGAAAACATAACAAAAATATATGACACTATCTAATTTGGAAATTAACTATAAAGTTGTAATAATCAGAACTATAGTAATCAGGAAGTGACTTTAGTAAAAGAGTAGACATATCAATGATACAGAATAAGAGATCCTGAAATAAACTGAAACATATAATAAACTGATGTTGGGCAAAGTAACAGGTCATTCAAGAGGAAATAGTCTGAAAAAAAGTAATGCTGAAATAACTGAATAATCATGTAGAAAATATGAATCTTGCTACTGACTTGATAGCTTTCAGAAATATTAGCTCAAAATGGATTATAGACTTAAGTGTAAAATGCAAAATCTTCTAGAAGATTTATCTTCTAGAAGATAAGAGAAAATCTAGATGAGTTGGATTTAGGAATGGGTTAGTTATACAATACCAAAAGCATGATCCCTGAAAGAAAATATTGACAAGTTGGACTTCATTAAAATAAAAACTGCTGCTCTGCGAAAATTATTAAGATATTAAAAATATGAGTTACTGACAAAAATTTGCAAAAGACATATCTGATAAAGGATTTGTATCCAAAATACACAAAGAACTCTTAAAACTCAATTAAAAAACAACCCAATTAAGAAGAGTTGAACAGATTCAAACAGATATCAATTAAGATATAAAGAAGGCAAATAAGCATATGAAAAGCAATTATATAATTTGGGAAGCACAAATTAAAACAAAAAAATGAAATACCACCACACACTTAAAAGAACTGCTCAGTCTCAAATAATGAGAATATCGAATGATGGTGGATTTATGGAGATAGAGGAACTCTCATTCATTACTGGCAAAATATACAAAGGGACACAGTCACTTTGGAGAATGGTTTAGGAACATGTTACAAAGGTGCACATAACCTTACATTTCAATTCAGCAATTTTGTTCCTTGATATGTATCCAAATGAATGAAAATATATACAAGTAAACACCTGCACAAAAATGTTTATAGAAGCTTTATTTATAATTGTCAGAAATTTGAAGCCTCTAAGATATTGTTCAACAGGTAAATGAATAAGTAAACTGTGTTATATCCTTACAATGGAATATTATTTAACAATAAAATAAATGAACTATCAAGCCACAAAAAAGGATATGGAGCAAAGCTAAAAGCATATTGCAAAGTGAAACAAGTCATGCCAAATATTGTGGAAAGGGTAAAGTTATATAGATAATAAAATTATCAATTTTCCCTTGATATTTTAGGTGGAAGGGGAGGGATGAATAGGTCTAGCACATGAAATTTTTTTAAGGTAGTAAAATATTCTACATGTTACTGAAATAGTGGACATAGAACAGTATTTACTTGGCCAAATCCATAGTTCTGCAGAATGCAAAGAAATGACCCTAAAGTAAACTATTGACTTTAGTTAGTAATAAATGTCAATATCAGATCGTCAATTATAACAAATGTAACACACTAATGCAAGATGTCATTAATTGGTCACTGTCAGCCAGGTGGCCCACTGGAAAGGAAATACAAGGGAGCTGTCTTCACTTTCTGCTCAATTTTTCCCTAAATCTAAATCTGCTCTTATATATAAAATCTATTGATTTAACAAAGTAAGAGGGAAACAGTCATTTGATTACTATAAAGTTGTGGTTGGTGGGAAAACGAGAAAGCTCAGAGCCTATAAAAATTAATATATTGTTTTTTTTTCTAATGAACCATCATTAACATTAATCCTTTATCAAGAGTGCTGTTTTAGCTGAAAAATATCTTTTAATATTGGCTTCATGCTGGTAATTTACATAGGATTTGATCATTAGTTATTGTGTACTTAGCTGCCCCAGAAAAAAAGCTCAGGCAGATAAAGTGTATATAATGTCCAGTTTAAACAAGAGGCAGAGAAAATAAATGGCACAATATATCCATTTTCATAATTATTTGAATTGAATTCAAGATAGTTCTATAAGAGATATGAGTATAGAGTTGAAGTAATTCCAGAGTCAATGATTTTAATGTAATTTGAACAAGCCAGTAAGTAGGCTTACACTATTTATTTTCAGTAGTTTTAAGAATAATGACTAAAAACAAAACCTTAAATGTACAAATTACCTTTTTTAGGCAATCTTTAAGCTTAAGGGTAGCAGCCTTAGGAAGTTATTACAAAATAGTCTTGAGGGAATAATTGATAAAATTATCTAAGTATATTCAATTCCAAGAAAACCTCCCTCAAATAGAATCTAACTCATTGAATTTTTCTGTACTTAATTTTTAGCTGCAAGTAAATAACTTGAAAAGCTAATATAAAAGATCTATTGTTTAAACTAACTTCTGATAATGCCCTACAATCATAACATTTAGTCTAACTTTATAACCTGTGTTCAGAGTATTATTACTTCATATTGAGAGAGTGGACCTTAAAGCATCAGTGAGTCTATCAAAAGAAACATTGAATTTAAGGTATATATAGTGACAGTAAGTATAGTACCTGAAAATGCAGGTATCTTCCTTCCCTTTTTTTCTGTCTTTTTTTGTTTGCTTTTTTTAAAATTTATTTTTTATTATTATTTTTTTTAATTTTTACAGACTTCATTTTAATTCATTGTACACATATGGGGTACAAATTTTCATTTCTATAGTTGTGCATGATGTACATTCATATCATTCTTGTTAATCACACATGTACATAGGGTAATGATGTCTGTCTCATTCCAACATTTTTATACCCCCACCCCCTCCCTCTCTTATTTCCCTCTACATAATCTAATGATCCTCCATTCCTATCTCACCTTCCCCCTAACCAGATTCTATATCTTCATCCACTTATCAGGGAAAACATTCGGTCCCTGGGGGTGGAGGGCTTAACCAGGGATTGAACCCAGGGGTACTTAACTACTGAGCCACATCCCCAGCCCTTTTTTATTTTATTTTATTTATTTATTTTTTATTTAGAGACAGGGTCTTGCTAAGTTGCTTAGTGCCTCACTAAATTATTGAGGCTGGCTTTGAACTTGCCATCCTCCTGCCTCAACCTTCCAAGCCACTAGGATTACAGGAATGTGCCACTGCACATTTCTTTCTTTCTTTTTTTTTTCTATTTCTTTCTTTATTTTGTTTTTAGTGCATTATAGTTATGGATAATAGTGGAATTCATCTTGACATATTCATAAATTCATGTAGTGGTTTTTCCAATTTCATTTCCCAGTTCTTCCCCTTTCTTTCCCTTCCTCCCTCACTCTTGGTCTTCCACTTCCACTCTACTAATAACCCTTGAATTTTCATGGGAAATCCTTGTATTATTCTTTTTTTCTCTTTGGCTTCCACATTCTGAGTCTGGCTTATTTCACTTAGCATGATGTTCTCAAGTTCCATTCATCTACCAGCAAATGTCAAAATTTCATTCCTCTTTTTTTCTTTTATGGTGCTGGGGATTGAACCTAGACCACCCTACCAACTGAGTTATATCCCCTACCCAACTTCATTCTTCTTTATGACTGAGTAGAACTCCATTGTGTATATATTCCACAATTAATTTATCTATTCATCTGTTGATGGACAACTAGAGTAATTACTTAATTTGGATATTGTGCATTGCGCTACTTTAAACATTGGAATGCATACATTGTTATAGTATGTTGCTTTTAGTTTTTTTGGATAAATAGCAAGGAGTGGGATAGCTGGGTCTCATATGTTGGTTTCATTCCTAGTTTTCGAGGAAACTCCATACTGCTTTCCAGAGTGGTTGTGCTAATTTGGAGTCCCACCAACAAAGCATAAGTGTACCTTTCCCCCCACATTATCAACAGCAATTATCATTATTTGTATTCTTGATGATTGCCATTCTAACTGGAGTGAGATGAAATCTTAGTGTATTTTTTTGTTGCTGTTGTGTTTTTTTGATTTTTGGTACCAGGAATGAACCCAGTGGTGCTTAACCAGTGAGCCACATGCCCAGCTCTTTTTTATATTTTATTTAGAGACAGAAGAATCTCGCAGAGTTGTTTAGGACCTTGCTAAGTTGCTGAGGCTGGCTTTGAACTCATGATTTTTTGGCCTCAGCTTCCCAAGCCACTAGGATTACAGGCATGTGTCACTGTGCCTGGATCAGCGTAGTTTTGATTTGCATTTCTCTGATTGATAAGGATATTGAACATTTTTTAATATATGTTGACCATTTGTAATTCTTTTTTAAGTATTCTTTTTTTTAACTTTTATTTTATTTATTTATTTTTTTAATGTGGTGCTGAGGATCGAACCCAGTGCCTCACACATGCTAGGCAAGTGCTCTGCAACTGAGACACAACTCCTGACCTGTAATTATACTTTTGAGAAATGTCTTTTAAAATATTTCTCCATGTACCGAGTTATTAGTTTAATTTTGGTTTGGTTTGGTTTTAGTCTTTTGGTGTTAATATTTAGAGTTCTTTATATATTCTAGTTATTAATCCCCTGCCAGAAGAGTAGCTAGCAAAGATTTTCTCCCATTCTTTAGGCTTTTTTTTTATGCTCTTGCTTTCTTTAGTGCACAAAAAAAATTTTAGTTTACTGCTGCCCTCCCTATTGGTTCTTGGTTTTATTTCTTGACATTTAGGAGTCTAGTTAAGGAAGCTAATGCCTGTGCTAATGTGTTGGAGTGTCACCTCTATGTTTTCTTCAAGGAGTTTCATTGTTTCTAATTCCTAGTTCTTTGATCCATTTTGAGTTGATTTTTATGCAGGGTGAGAGGTGGGGATTTAGTTTCATTCCTCTGCATGTGGATATCCAGTTTTTCCAGCACTATTTGTTTAAAAGACTATCTTTTCTCCAGGAAATGCTTTTGGCACCTTTGTCAAGGATCAGATGATTGTATTATGTGGATTTGTCTCTGTGTCTTCTAGTCATTCCACTTGTGTTCATTTATGTTTTTATGCCAATACCATGCTGTTTTTGTGACTATAACTCTGTAGTATAATTTGAGATCAGGTGTAGTGATGTCTCCAGCCTTGTTATTGTTACTGAAGATTGCTTTAGCTGTTCTGAGTCTTTTATTCTTCCACATAAGTTTTAGGACTTTTTTTTCTAGTTCTGTGAAGAATATCTGGTATTTTGATGGGAATTACATTGAATCTGTAGCTCACTTTTGCTAAAATGGCCATTATGATGAAATTAATTCTACCTATTCATGAACATGGTAGGTCTTTCCATCTTGTAAGTCCTTCAATTTCTTTCTGCAGTGTTTTATAATTTTCATTGTAGAGGCCTTTCACTTGTTTAGTTTGATTTATTTTTCAATATTTTTAAGTTCATTTTGAATTGATTATTATTCATTTCTCCATGAATTCATTATTGAAGTGTAAGAAAATTATTGTTTTGTATGTTGTATGCTGCTACTTTGCTGAATTTGTTTATCAGACCTACAGCTTTTCTGTTAGAGGTATTTTTTGGGGGGTGGGGTCTTCTATGTGTAGAATCATGTCGTCAACAAACAAAGACAGTAATTTGACTTTTCTTTTCATTCCCTTTAAATTCCTTCTCTTCCCTGATTGTGCTGGCTAGAGTTTCAAGAACTATTTTGAACAGGAGCCAAGAAAGTACACACTCTTGTCATGTTCCTGAATTTACAGTAAACGCTTTTAGGTTTTCACTATTTATTATGGTGGTGCTTTGGGGTTTGTCATTTATAGCCTTTTTGATGCTGAGCTAATTTCCTTCTAATCCTGGCTTCCAGTGTTTTTAAAATGAATGAGTGCTGACTTTTGTCAAATGGTTTTTCTGCATCTACTGAGACGATCATGATTGTATCCTTCATTCTATTATGTGATAAATTATATTTATTTATTTGTGTATGTTGAACCAAACTTGCATCCCAGACTTGGGATGAATCCAACTTGATCATGATGTACAAAATCTTAGTGTATTTTTAATGCAGTTTGCTAATATTATTTTAAGGTTTTTTGCACTTATGTTCATCATGGATGTTGGGCTGTAATTTTCCTTCCTTCTTGTGTCTTTATTTGGTTTTGGTGTCTGGGTGATAGTGGCTTTGAAGAATGAATTTTGTTGTGTTCCCTGCTTTCCTACTTTGGGAAATAATTTGAACAGAGTTAGCATTAGTTCTCCTTTAAAGTTCTGGTAGAACTCAGCTGAGAATTATTCTGACTTTTTTTGTTGGAAGGCTTTTTATTACTGTTTCAATCTCATTGCTTGCTATTAATTTACTTAGATTTTCTATATTCTATTGGTTTAATTTGGGCATGTCATATGTGTCTAGAAATTTGTCAATGTCTTCTGTATTTTCCAATTTATTGGAATGTAAATTTTCAAAAGAGTCTGTAATAATCCTCTGGATTTCAGAACTGTCTTTGGTGATATCTTCTTCATATCTAATTTTGTTTATTGGGATCTTCTCTCTCTCTTTTGGATAGTTTATCTAAGGTTTTAATCAATCTTTTTATCATTCCAAAGAACCAATTCTTTTTACATTGATCCTTTGCATTGTTTTTTAATCTCCATTTCATCATTTAATCTCTGATCTTAATTATTTCTTCTACTGGTTTGAGAATTAGTTTGTTTCTGCTTTTCTAGGGCCTTGAGATGTAGAATAAGGTTGTTTATTTGGGATCTATCTGTTGTTTTAATGTTGGCACTTGATGCTATAAACTTTCCTCTTAGATCTGCTTTGTACTTTCCTAGAGATTTGGAAACATTGTACCGTTATTCTCATTTGATTCTAGGAATTCTTATATTTCCCCTCTCATTTTTTCTAAGGTCCATTCCTTGTTCAAAAAAGTATTGCTCAAAATCCATGTGCTTATGTGGTTTCTATAGGTTTTTTTGCTTTGTATTTCTAATTTCATTCCTTTATGATCTGATAAACTGTCAGGAAATATAATTTTTTCATATTTACTAAGACTTGCTTTGTAACCTAAAGTATGGTTAATTTTGGAGAAGATTCCATGAGCTGCTGAAAAGAAAGTAACTTCAGTGTTGTTGGATGAAATATTCTATAGATGTTAATTAAATCCATTTGATTTATATTATTTAGTTCAGAAGTGTCTTTATTGTTTTTATGTCTGCAGGACATGTTTATTGGTGAGAAGGGTGTGTTTAACTCACTCAGTATTATTGTATTGAGGTCTGAGAGTTAGTCAAGAAATGTATCTTTTATGGAATTAGTTGCACCAATGTCTGGGCATAAATATTTACCATTATTATATCTTCTTGTTGA
Organism: Glaucomys volans; assembly: GCA_020662805.1. Lineage (NCBI taxonomy): Eukaryota > Metazoa > Chordata > Mammalia > Rodentia > Sciuridae > Glaucomys > Glaucomys volans. The sequence goes on from JAJEJO010000426.1 coordinate 527,062, forward strand.
ATTGTTCCTTTTACCACAGGTATCTTTTCTTGAAAGAAATTACAAGGTTTGAAAAGTGGGACATTCAAATTTTCTACCAATAATGTGTTATGCATGTATTTCAAGTACTGTAAGACTTTACTGTTCAATATTTGTATGTAACATATAAATATATCAAACTGGACATGTATATGAATATCACACATAAGAAGTGATCCTCCAATTTTAAACAATAATTAGGCATATTTTCACAACTCACCAATTCTAGAAAAGAGTATTCAAATACAACCCTCATTTTCTGGATGAACCTTAATGGGAAAAAGAATTTGTAGAGTAATGATGTGAATATACTGGGCATTCTATACAACTGGTGTTGTTTATTTTAAAAGGTTATCCCAGTGGGGAAATAAAGCAAAATATGCTGAAAAAAATTTTAACACCACTCCTAACCTTACTTGTCATTATTATTAAGGAAATATGTAAAAAACAAGACTGGATTTTAGAAAGTTTTATTTACTCTGCCTAGGCATTAGAAAGGAAGACAGGAAAAATAAGGATAGAGAAATTTTTGTCGATATCAACTGAAATTTACTAAATTCAACTTCCCACTATTTGCATAAATTTTAATTCATACTGTAATTCTAACTCATTGAGGTTCACAGTTATAGTAATATTTGAATTTGCACCCACATGCAATTATTAATTAATAGAAAAATTACATATATTAAAAATTGGAAGTTTTCCAAGTAGGAAAATCTCAGGTTTTAATTGGGCATTTAGCCCTCAAGTAATGTAACATAATCGAACAAAAGCAGGAAGTATAATATTTCTGTTTTAGTTATAGTTCTGCATATATTGGTCCCCTGGGACCAGTCCCTTAACTTCTCTGGCATTCCATTTCCTCATTCATAAATGAAGTACTCAAATTAAATTATAACCAAGGTTCCATTTTATTTATCCCTCTGTGATCTAAAATTCCTATAATCTATAATGCTATGTATGTATAAGCATATCTAACATATATTGTAAAACAGTGTTATAGAATCCTGTGTTTGACAAAGTCTAATTAGTAAACAGCGTTTTCCTTGGTATATCACTCTATTTTATCACTAAGACTCAATAAGTCTTTGAGCAAGATTACTGGGATTATGTTCAAATGTGATAAAATGTGATTTTTCTCTCAATTTCATAGCCAAAAATAGGTGGCCAAGAACAAAATTAATACATTTTACAATATTCTGAGGAGGCATTACTAGGACTACAGAGATAGCCATACAAAAATGGCCCTAATTCAGGTTCAAAATTATTATTTATATCATATATTTGTCAAGGTTCTTGCCTTGGTACAGAAGATTTTATTTAAGGAGAAACTTTCCAGTTATATGCTGTGTTCATTAATTTTGGTTGTAAACTTGGTTAATTTTACTTGTATGCTTGAATAGATTAAGCAATATCTAGAGAACCTGTAAAGTATTATTTTGGGGTAGGTCTGTGAGGATATTTTCCAGAGGAGACTGACATATGAATCTGAATGAACTAACTGGGTAAAATCCACCTTCATTTTGGGTGGGTACTGCCTAATCAGCTGGAATCTCTGATAGAACAAAAGTTCTTGTTTCTGGAGCTAGGATACATTATTCTCATGCTCTTGGACTTCAAAACTGCATGCTCTGTGGCCTCTGTACTCCAGAACTTACACCAGTCCTTGTGTTTCTTGGTTCTCAGATCTTTGAGCTTAGACTGAGCCACACTACTGTCATCCCAGTGTCTACAGCTTGCAGGCAGCCTGCTGTGTAACTTCCCAGCCTCCATTCATATATTAGACAATTTCCCAAATAAATCCTGTGTTCCCGTGTGTGTTAGTATGTGCGTGTGTGCATGTGGAGTATATGTATATGTTTTGTCTCTCTGGACAACCCTGAATAACACAGATGTAAAGGAATATATACTATATGCTATCTAGCCACTGTGACACCACTCTGAAAATGTTCTGGGAAGTGTAAGTGTTGGTGTTTCCTAAGATTTACAGTTTCATTAGTCTATGAAAGTTTAGAATAACCCTTACAATTCTTCATAAATTTTCTTTATGACATGATTTAGATGTAGAAAATATAAGCAACAGGCACTTCACAGAAGAAAAAATATGGTCAACAAATATATGAAAAAATGTTCAACATCTCTAGCAATTAGAGAAATGCATATTAAAACTACACTAAGATTCCATCTCCCTCCAGTCAGAATGGAAATTATCAAGAATACAAGTAACAATAAATGTTGGTGAGGATGTGGGGAGATTGGTTTACTCATACATTGTTGGTGGGACTGCAAATTGGTGGAACCACTCTGGAAAGCAGCATGGAGATTCATCAGAAAACTTGGAATAGGACCACCATTTGATCCACTTATCCCAAACGAATTCACATCAGCATACTATAGTGACTCAGTCACATCAATGTTTCTAGCAGCTCAAATCTCAATAGCAAAGCTATGAAACCAACATAGGTGTGATTCAACAGATGAATAAATAAAGAAAATGTGGTGCACAATGGAATATTACTCAGCCATAAAGAAGAATGAAATTATGGCATTTGCTGGTAAATGGATGGAACTGAAGACTCTCATCCTAAGTGAAATAAGCTGATCCCCAAATCCAAAGGCTGAATGTTCTCTCTGACATGTGGAACCTAACACACAATAAGGTGATAGGGTAGGGAAGAATAAAAGTTCCTTGGATTAGACAAAGGGGAATGAAGGGAAGGGAGAGAAGATGGGAATAGGAAGGACAGTAATATGAAGCAGACATAAGTTTCTTATGTTCATATATGAATACGCAACCAGTGAAACTCCACATGAGTTACAAACACAAAAATGGGATCCTAGTTAGAATAAATTATACTCCATGTGTATATAATATGTCTAAATGCACTCTACTGTCATGTATATCTAAAAAGAACAATTTTTAAAAAAATTTAAAAAAGAAAGAAAATATAAGCAATATCTGGAATATGTAATTTTGCCCAAAGAGTGGGTTACTTGAAAAGATTCTTAGAACAAAATTTATGCTTTGAGCTTCATTACCATACCATGATAATAAAAATAAAATACATTTTACTAGGTCAATTATTACCAATTAGCGAATCCCAATGCTGTTAGTTCTCCTAAGCTTTTCCCAAACTCTGCTTTATTTCTCCAGGAACCCTAGCAGAGAATAAATTCTATTTCCCCTGCTCCATGCCTTAGACTAATAAATGAGCACTGGAATGTTGCAATGTCCCAAATATGCACATAAATGCACATGTCTACAAGCACACAGGCAGACACATGTATGCATGTACACATGCACACACATGTGCACACACAAGGATTTAACTCTAAGTTTTATCTCCACCAACTCCAAAGAAGAATTTAAGTATTTTGGAAAAATGAAAAAAGCCCCTTCTTGCAAATAAAAAGTTTGAGGATTTCTGTTGTAAGTAAAAACCAATAAGCTAACAACTATATTTTAATGTAATTTTATTTTAAGATCAGAGGCTATTAAATTACAGCTATAAAGATTTCCACACATTATTTAGCTTATTTAAACAACTTTGTTCTACATTTGTGAAAATAGAATATATTTCAATAATAAATTTCTGGAAAGTTTTAAATAAAATTTCTTATGAAATTTTTTCTTATAAGCTTATATTAAAGAAAACATTGTTGGCCTCATCAGAAAACTATAGCAAAATGTGCACAGAAAACTCAGATGATTTTTCTTAGTCATCCACTCTCAGGAATTTTTCAACTGTCATTTTTTTCCCTTCCCTTAGTGTAATTCTGGCCAGTTGCATGTGGTGTTGCCAATAAGACAACCAAAAGTCACTAAATGCCAATCATATTTATTTAGTAATCATAATTCTCAAATTAGAACAGTAATCATAAGTGGCACACAACATAAAAGCACTTTAGAATGGTAACAATTATCATGTGCAAGTTTAAAGGGTAATTTTATATTAAATATTTTAATTTCACTATCAAACTAAAAAAAAAATCAACCTGCCCTAAAATACATGTGATCAACCAGAGTTTTTAAAACATTTAAAAAAAATTTCTTTTATAACATTTTTGGTTATATATTTTCCATATTCTAGGTCTCTATTAATCATAATGTCACATGGTACATAATTCACTTTGTCCTTTTATGTACTAGATTATCATCAATGAAAATATAATAATATTATGTTGAAGGAAAAATAAAATGATCTCTGATAATTAATCTGTATGTAGATTTCTGGTTTTTACAGATGAGGAAAAAAATTCCCCACTTTTATATGGTTAGACTGTAGGAAATATCTTGAAAAAAATAAACTTATTAGAAAAAATTACTTCAAATCAATAAATGGCAAGTTATTTCAGTCTGTGACCAAAAGTAGAAATCAAATATCATCGAAAATAGACACAAAAATGACTTTCATGCAGTTTTCCTAAAAACGTCGTTAAGTATAAATTTAGTTAAGTAGTCTTAGGAATATTGGTTTCCTAAAATGAAAAATGGTACAGGAAGTATTATGAATAATTCTGGACAGAGGAGTGAGATGTGTCAGTTCTCCAAGTCGTGTTGGTTATACTCTGAAGATATATGCTATAGATGTGTATAGTGGAAGTGCACACATGTGTGTCTTGAAGTTTCCATATAACAATGTATAGCATATTTAAATTATTTCAGATGAGCTTAAAAAATTCTCATATGATGATTTATTGACCAGCAAAGCTTTTGGTAGCAGTCTAACTGCTACCAATCAGCATACTCGGATGCAAAATCAGCATACTCGGATGCTACTCAAGTTCTTTTACAGTAATTTAAAGTACTTAACACTCACTTCCTATTGGTCAGAACTGTCATCTTCCAGTAATTCACCAAAATGACAAAAGGAAATAAAGGCATCTGATACATATTCTCTAGGCTTTTCAGAAGACATGGAGTTGTTCCTTTGGCTACATTCATGTGAATCTACTAGAAAGGTAGTAGCTCTCAAGGGAATGAGTACTGCTTAAACAAGAATGTCCCACGAATGTCACCATGGCCAGAAAAAAAAAGTCTATAATGTTACCCAGCATTCTATTGGCAGCATTGTGTAACACAGAGCATGGGTGTAGATTCTTTGTCTACCAAATTCAAAGAATGAAATCCATGGACACAAGGATGAGAGCAAAGTGAAAGGATTCATTAGAGCAATAGAAAGAAAGAAAGCAGAGCTCCTAAAGAGGAGGAGTCCCAAGAGATAATTACCAAATGAGTGTCTTGTTGTCTAGGGATTTTTATAGGTTTGGTCTCTCCCTATAGTTGACTGATGGGATGTAAAATTCAGAAATGGGCCAATTCTTACTTTTTTGTCTTCAGCAAATCAGGAGAAAAGTGATTTCTAAGATTTATTAGCAGAAGCGTAGGAGTTAAGGTCTGATGGCACAAAAGGAAGGACCCTTTGGGGTTGGACATGTGTAGGGACTGTTAAGGAACTGTCTTTATGGCTAGGACCAGCTGGGGTCAGAAGCTTGATTTCCCAATCCTCTCTTTTTCCTTTCTTTCTCCAGGAACCATTTCTTGGCCACCTTTGGTTGGTCTATTTTTCTGTCTCAGTTGTAAACAAACAAGTTAAGGGTAAAATCTTGCCAAGAGAATTAATGCTCATATTGAGCACATTTAGATCTCTAAGAGCCAAGATAGCTCTCAAAATGTGAAGAAAATGATCAGAAAAAGAAGGAAGCCAAAGTCTGGATTCAACTGAAGTGCCAACTTGCTCTGCCCAGAGAAGTACACTGACTATATAAGAATCAATGGAACTGAGCCCGAGCTGCTGGAAGTATTCCCTGTGAAACATGGCATAATAAGTATTTTTAAAATACACAGTTAAAATAAGAAAACCTAAATGTTGCACTTTAAAAATTTTAAATAAAATGCTCACATAACACAGCACTATAAACTAAATCAAGCATCTTTAGTGTTAATCAATACTTACAAAGTTGAAGTAATATATATTTTCAGTCACTGTGAAGATGATTGATCTGTTTCTTGACTTGAATCCAGTTGAGAGAGTAACATGATCCTACAATATGCCCCCCAAATTCCTTCCACTATTATCAAATTCATGTAGATCTTTTGGAAGTATTAAAATTACATTAGCTCATTTTTTTGGCTTTTATCAGAAATCTAGATTTCACTTAAGATCTATCCAAGGACAAATTCCCTGTGAAGCTCTTTACTTTTGTTGGTGGCTTTCTTTCAACCTTCCTTTCACATTTTTTGGCCCATCAGTCTTTGACTCCATGTAGTTCTACCCAAATAGTATCTGACTCTACATTGTAGCCTTATGACATACGTCTTTAGAGAGAGTACTATTTGGTTGGGTTGTATTGATTTAGAGTCCAGATCTAAAAAACAAACAGAAAAATCCACTCACTCACACCCACCCAAAATAAATAAGAAAAGAAGGATGAGGAAAAAAAGTTCCCCTTTTCTTTCTAAACTCAGGCCCACAACATGTTACTATATATACATTATTTCAAAAGCATTACCAAACTGTGACATTATAGCTAAGAGACTTTCAACAAATCTGAATAATTCTTTGAAAATCAGCTCCAAAACATCACACTGATTCTGTGATCTCATAAAAACGTATATGCAATAGCAGCTTAAACTTCAAATTAATCTTTTTTTCAGTCCCTAACAATTTGCAGGAATTAAAGGAAACATCTTTATTTTTACATTTTTGAAAACATCATCTAGACACTTTCTACTATTTTTGACAATGATTATCAACTAGAAAGCAAATATTTGCCACATTAACCTTAGTGTGACTTTGATTTTCTTTATTAAGAAATAAGGGCATTTTTTCCCCTTTTTACTTCTTCTTCCACTTTTTAAAATTATCTGGGCACTGAGTTCTTGACTTCTCTTCTGAGATCTCCTGCCTCCTCCAGAAGGTCAATTCATAACATTGTTTGGTGCTTTTATTCATTTATTCCTGACTCCTCCTGGGTCATTTTCCTTGATAAAAATTACATTTAACTTTCCTTATTGACACTCTAAGGCTGTTCACTGAAGCAAAGGATTTTGCATCTTATTATGAGTTGTATATTATAAAGTAAAAGTATAAAATGAACTTTGGGACTTGGGAGATGAATTCAGTATCAAGAAAATAAGAGAAGCATAGAAAAGGAACACTTTTGAAAATTAGATTTGCAGTCACAATTCAGTTTGAGCTGCTTTCTCATGTGTAAACTTTTGCTTTCAATTCAACCAAGTTGCAAGATATCAATTTAGTGATCTGGCTATGAAATATGACTAATATCTTACACTTAAGTATGATGCCTTTCATCCCAAAGGATGGCAGAGAACTTTAAGTTTATTAAGTGGACATTTTAGAAATTGAACCTCACCAACTTAGGCAAAACAGTGATATATGAATAATACTTAATGCTACTGAACTAAAACTTTAAGCTGTGCAATTCATATTTTTACAATTACAGGTGGTCACTAAGCTCTTTAAAACAAGATATCTGGATTAAAATTCCCTACTTCCAGAAGTAGTTATATGCAAATCAAAACTGAGGCAATGATCCTTCTTAGGAGGCAATAAAATTTTTCTGTTGTTTAACTGTTATCTTTTCACATGGTGCCTGAAAATCAAATTTCCTAAAGACACAAAAGGTGAACATCCCAGCCAGGAGACCAAAGTAATTTACAAAAAGAACCATTCTGCTAAAAGGGCCATAAGGATTCAGGTATAAAACCAAAGAAAAGCAAGGACTGAGAAAGTGGATTCCTTTTATTTTTGTAGCTTTGTATAACATCAGTGCTTCAAATTATATCTTGCCTGCCCCTCTCTGCCATGGTCTGCATATGCAGAGCTTCAGGTGTCCAGTATGCTTTAAAGTCAAAGACTTTGGTTGACACATTCCCAATGCTCAATAAGTCTGTACATTTTATGAAGGCAGAAACTATGACTATAAATCTTAACAATTAGTGGGCACTGATACATAGCAGGTACCTAATAAATATCATTTAATCAAATGAAATTAACAAGTACATCAAAAATATTTTCATGTGCTTTCCTTCAGCTTCAGCATGAGCCTGTGATTAGTAATGTAATATTTGAATTGTATGATCAGTGTGTTAGATCTAATTTAGTTAAGGAGAAGAAAGAAATGAAACTATATCCTATATAAGAAAGGTACGAGTGCTTCTTTTAAAAGTATGTAGAGTATAAAACTAAAATTTTCATTTTACTTTAAAACATTGGTTGAGAATGTATATAACCAAACTTTAAAATGCTTCTGCTATCAGTTTCTGTGTTTTTAAGGAATTGTATTACCTCTTCACTAAATCCTCTCAAACATGACCACCTCCTCTCACCTTCAGTACCCCAGAGTCATTTATTTACCTCTGGCTAAATTTTTCCTGATGGTGAAAGTACAGATGATAAATATTTCACCAACATTTTTCTGTTATTTACTTAGAATAAATAACAGAAATACCTAAATATCCTCACAATTTAACCAGCATAATTCTACTTTTTACTGCTTTCTGATTCCAAAACGACTGCATCTTATAGTATTCCTCCTCCTTTAATTAGGAAGTGAGACATCCCAATAGTGCCTAATTTAGTCTTTAGGGTTACCCCTAAACTATACAATACAATTTAGATGTTTAAGGGAACAACTTCCTTATTTGCTCTGCACATAGAAACCAAACAAAGTATCTTGAAATGATAAATAGGTTCTTCACAGCTTACAAGAACTATAGTCCTCTTTGTAACTGGCAAAGCGTTTGAAAGTCTCAAATTCTGAAGATGCGACAACCTAAAACAGTCTTCACATACTCTTAACTAAATCACAATGGGGATTAATGTGCCACACAAAAATACTAGTTGTTTTGAAGGCATGGCATTTTCTGTTTTCTGAGAAAACCTTAATCTTTTTCAAAGTGTTGGCTCTGAAATCTGAAACTTCTCAAAACACTTTCTGATCTCTGTAAGCCCAATAATGGCTATTGAAGATTTTGAAGGAAATGGCATTTTGAACAAAATTGTTCTTTAAAATTCCTTTTCAACTAAATCACTTAACAGATGGAGGTGGGAGGGAGCTCACACTAGCACAGAAAATAATAGAAACGAGCACAGAAAATAAAAGACAGATGATTTATCAGGAGCGCATATAATATTTTAGAATTTCAAATCAGCAACTAAATAGGAGAACCCTAAACTCTAAATTGCTTGGGATGATTATAAAGCAATAAGATGATTCTCTAAAAACCAGTGTTTTCTAACACTTTTATTTGGCAGAGACCCTTTATCTAACAAAAATCAATGCCAGAAACCCAGCATCTAAACCGTCAAAAAAGTTCTGCTCTACTTGATGTAAACATGAGGAGCTTTTCTCCTTCCTGCTTTATTTCACCCCAAAATGTTGCCTATAGATTATCTTAAGGACTCAGGAGCTGAGAGAGGCATGTTAGTCAGAACTTCTGCAATTTCACCACAGATGTACTTTTGGTGCATGGACAAGCTGAGGTTTATGTTTCACTTTGATCCCTTGTTTCTGCACATTTGTGGGTGTGTGTGTGTGTGTGATTGATATAATTTTCAAAAATAACTAATGTCGAACGTGTAGCACTTACCTTAGGTTAATTTGTAGTATTCTGTGTGCTTTCTCACAGAAATACCAACGCATGCTTACCTTAGTTTTTCTCCTTGGATTTTTAAAAAAGTAAATCAAGCACATGGTTGAGCGTATCATCTGGTTTTTAAAATTTGTTTACAAAAGCAATCCCTGCCACTTCCTTCCCTAAAGGCATCCCACTTTCAACTATTTGGTTGATTCCTTTGGCATTTAAATAAATACAGAAACAAAATTTGCTTATATTACTACTTGATTTTTTAGTTTTAAACATTATACATTTTACACTAAAGAAGATGAATCTTTATCTTCCTGTTATCACTGCCAAACACAAACACTGAGTTATTATTACCATATTTTCCCATTGTAGTTATATGAAAGTTTGGTTAAGACCAATATTTGTGGTTGATATTACCGTGACTATTTTGCACCATGGTATTCATAACAGAGCCATGTAGTATACATTGCATTTCGTTTCATTTTATTTTCCTTGGAGTTAATCATTATATTGGATTTTTATTTGCTTAATTTCCTGTTATCATCACTGACTCAAATATTAATGCCATCTCTCATTTTTATTGTACTCCAAGTTTATTCAAGCACATTGGATATTTTCACAATTCATTCCCTTAAAGTCTCTTTGAAGGTTTCTGGTCTATTACAATCTGGAGTGACTACTCTCTATGCCTCTTGTAGCTCTTGTCTTGTAATTTCCCTTCACCCTCCTGGAGTTTTCATTTGACCTCATTTGTGGATCCCTTCTTTCCTAAAAACTTGGTATTCTGCATCTTGGTATAGCCCTTCTGTTAGCAGTTTCTTGGAAAGAGTGCTTAGTTCATTTTTCAGAGACATTGCATATCTGCAATTAAACCACTCTCATACTAGACTAGTAGGTTTATTTTCAGAATTTTAGCTGGCAATTATTGTTCTTAAGAATTTTGAGCACATTTTTCGGGTTTTTTGTTTCCAATGTTGCTGTTGATAAGTCCAGTTGCCTTCTGATTATATTTTCATTTTTGTTTGTCAGATTTCCAAGTCTCTGAATGCCTACAGGCTCTTATTTTTGTTTTTAATATAAAAAATTCTAAAGAGTAATTAAGAGTAATTGAAATCAAATTACAGATTCTGTAATGTTGGGATAATTATGTAACCATTGTAAAGCTCTCATTGTAAATTAGCCTCATCTTTAAAAATTAGGGTAATAAAGATACATACCTCCTGGGAATGTTGTATTAAAATGGGTTAATATATGAAAAATGTTTAGAACAGTGACTAGCATGAGGTAAGCCCTCAGTAAATATGAAATATTACTGTTGGCATGAGTGTATTTTTTGTTGATGTTGATGAACCTTTATTTATTTATTTGTTTGTGGTGCTGAGATTCGAACCCAGTGCCTCATCACACATGGTAGGCAAGAGCTCTACCACTGAGCTGCAACTCCAGCCCCATGAGTGTACTTTTCAAAGTTGTGCTAGAATTTGATGGACCCTTTCAATATGGAAATTCACATACTTTAAAGTTAATAAGGTGCCCTGAATAGGGGTGTTTTTTGCTTTTATCTTTGGAAAGAGATTCAAATAACTAGTATTATTTCTTCCTTAAATATTTGAGAGGTCACAATTAAAACCACAGGGGCCTGTGCTTTCAGTTTATTAGTGATGCAATTTCTATTAATTAGTGATTCAGCATCTTTCACAGATATGTTTATTCATATGCATTATTTCTCCTTCTGTGAGTTTTGTTAGAGTGTGTCTTCTGAGAAATTGGTTTATTTCATCTACATTATAAAATTCAAAGTCAAAAAATTCATAACAATATTCCTTTATTTTCTTACTACTGACCATGGGATCAGTGCTACCCCTTTATTAGGTCTGGTGGCCTGTGCCTGTGGTCACAGCTACTGGGGAGGCTAAGGTAGGAGGATTACTTGAGCCTGGAAGTTCAAGACCAACCTGGGCAACATAATAACAATGTGTATCCAAAAAAGACATGCAGTCTAATATCCAAATATTTGGGGATATTCCAAATATCTTTCTGTTATTGATTTCTAGTTTACTTCCATTGCAATGGTAAGCAGAAAATGATGGAGATGGGAACCAATGTCACGGATCAGCACTGGAGTCAAGCATCAAATGGGCTCACTTTCTGGGTAGAAAATAGTCCCCAGTTATAGAAGGGGCTTGGGGTTTCAGAGGTTATGATGAGAGATGGCTTGTCAGTTTGTGCATTCAGGAAAGAGGTTGTAAAAATTTGAGAGGCTGTTTTTACTGGGCAAGGATGGGGGCATTCAGTTCCCAGTGCCCAGTGCTTATCTTGTCCTCTGGGGGTCATTGTATTGTCACTGGGGCAGGATTAATGTGTAACTTGGGAAGGAATTTACTGGGAAAGGATCAATATTAGTCCTATTCCCAGGACTGCCATTTTAGGATTGATGTGTGACTCCTGCCCAGAGATTGTCTTGTCACTGGGAAAGGATTTACTGGGGAAGGATCAATGTTTTTTCTTCTTCCTCCCTCCCTCCTCCTGGGTCACAATGTCTTGGGGGTTGTCATTTTCCATATCCTTCAGTCTCAGAGTGTAGTTGGTCTCATTTCTATAGGTTTAAATTTAAGGTATATTTAATAATCCAGAATGTCATCTGTTTTGGTGAATGCTCCATGTGAGGCAGAAAAGAATGAGTGTACAATTGCTGAATGGAGTAGTCTACAAATGTCTGTTAGATCCAGTTGATTGATGGTGATACTCAGTTCAACTATATCCTTACTGGTTTTCTATTTTCTTGATCTTTCAATTACTAACAATAGTAGTGGAGATATCTGATTCTCCCTACCATTGTACCAGTTTTTGCCTTGCATAATTTTGATGATGTAGTTTTAGACACATATAAATTTAAGGTTATTATGACTTCTTAAAGAATTAACTGTTATCATTCAATAATAACCCATTATCCCTGATTATATTCCTGGTCCTAAAGTCATCTGTTCCTGAAATTAATATAAGTGCTCCAGCTTTCCTTTCCTTAATGTTAGCATGCTGTATATGTCTCCATCTCTTTACTTTTAATCTCTTTGAGTCTTTATATTTGAAGTGGGATTCTTGTAGAAAACGTAGTGTTGTCTTATATCATTATTGTATTATTTCATTTCATTATCTACTCTGACAGTCTCTCTTTGATGTATTTAGACCATGCACATTTAAAGTAGTTATTGATATAGTTGTATTTATATCTACCATATTTGTAGCTGATTTCTATTCATTGCTTTTATTCTCTGTTTCTTGGTTTTACAAGGTTATTTTTTGTTTGGTTGGTTGGTTTTTGTTTTTGTCTTCAATTCTTTTATTGTATTCTCTTGTTTTGATATTTTATAAGATTCCTTTTTCTTTCCTCTTTTGGCATATAAACTATACTAATTTTGGGGAAAAATGGCAGTTGCCCTGGGTGTGCCATGTACATCTAAAATAAATATATGTCCACTTTTTTACTCTTGCAGTACTGGGGATTGAGGTAAAGAACTTGGTCATGCTAGGTAAGCACTCTAGCCCTGATCTACACCTCCAGGCCCTGTATTGACTTTTGAATAAATTTTTTATACCTCATGTGTAGTAAAAGGAACCTATGACAGAATATTATCATCAAATAAATGTGAAAAAGATAACACCAAAAGGATTCTTCACTTTTGTCGCAGTTATTTCTAGCATTTCCCTTCATTTTTTTCTTAAAGTTCATCTGTCTGCCTATACTATCCATCTGTTTTTGCATGTATTCTACCTTTTTTCATTAAAACTTTTAACAAGTTAGTAGTTATTTTATTTTTAATTTTTTTATCTTTATTGATGTGTAATTGATAAATGAAAGTAGTATATATTTGAGGCATTAAGGTTTTTAGTATACATATGCATGGTGAAATAATTACCACAATAAAGGCAATTAATATACCCATCACATAGTTACCACTTTTGACTTGTGGTGAGAATACTTAAGATATATTCTCTTAGCAAATTTCAATACAGTATCATTCCAATATAGTATCATTAACTATCATCACCATGTTGTACATTAAATCTCCAGAACATAATCATCTTGTATAATTGAATCTTTGTACCCTTTGACCAAAACTCCTCATTTTTCCCACCCCTGAGACCCTGCCAATCAACATTCTATTCTGTACTTTCACATGTACAACTTTTTAAAATTCCACATGTAATAGAAATCATGCAGTATTTGTCTTTCTGGGTTTTTTTTTTTCACTCAACATAATGTTCACAACAACATCAACAACATGAATGAGACTATAGGACATTATACTAAGTGAAGTCACAGTTATTTTAAATTCTCAGCATGATAATTAAGAAATGTCTGCTATATTTTAATCTGGTTCTGATGCTTTTTTCTTCAGACTGTTTTTTTTCCCCTTTTAGCATGTCACATGAATCTTTGTTGGCAATGGATATACTTCTATTGAATAAAAGCAAACAAAGCTATAGGACTTCAGTACAAAGCTTTATGTTTGTATGAATAGGAGTTATATTGTGCTTAGTGTTTTCTCTAGCTGTGGTGTCATATATTAAAATTCCTCTGGTTTCCTTGTTTTTGTCTTCTCTATTGCTTCAGGCTTTTCCTAGAGAATCCTTAAATAAAGTCTGAAGCTTAAAGCTCTTTTAATTGTAACTCCAGTTATTATACAGGTTTCTTATTAATGCAGTGATAATGTTTGGGGGAGGAAAATGTTTTAAAATCCTATGACTGAGTCTCAGTCTTTTAGAGAGCCTGAAGCTATGTACAGATGGTCCCGCAACTTACAATGTTTCAATTTACGAGTTTTTTACTTTGTAATGGTATAAAAATGATATGCATTCAGTAGAAAACATACTTTGAAGTCTGAATTTTATTTTGTCCCAGGATAGCAATATGCAGTATGATACTGCAAGCCATACCTCCCAGTCAGACACACAAACACAAGAATAAACAACTGATACTCTACCATACATTGTATTGCTAAGCTACATTAGGTAAGCTAGTATTTTAAATGCATTTTACATGATATTTTCTACTTAGGATAGGTTTATGGGGATATAATCCTACCTTAAATCAAAGATAATCTGTATTTCCCCACCTCAATCCAAAGGAGAATGGAGGATGCTAAGTAAGATAGAGGTAGATACTTCCCTTACTCCAGGTGTTTTGGTTTGGTAAAACTCAAATTTATTAAAAAAATCTATTATTGAGTCTGATTAAGTCAGTTTTATGTTGTGTAAGGATTTTACTGCCAAAGTACTTCTTAGGTTTAATTAGGTCTTATCCTAATTTACCATTGCTATTTGAACCCTTAGGGTCCTTTCATCTACAAGTAACACAGTATCATCTGATTGCCTGATGTTTTTAATTATCTGACATAACAAATGTCATATGGATGGAAGGAACTTGTGAGTTGGTTAATTTAGCACTTTAGCAATATGAGGGCTGCAGAATGGTTTCTCTGCAATAATCTTAGCTATCTTATCATGGTTTAATGATGATTGTTTCAGCTGCAAGCACTGCATTCTAAAATGCCAAGACTCAAGGACATCAGAAACAGGAGAAGCAAGATGCTAAAAGCTCTCTCTTTTGTAATCCTGCAGGAAAATATTTCCCAGAAAGTCCCACCTTAAATTTTCTTTTCCTCTGACTAGGATTTTGATCACATATCCTGCAAGGGAAACTCAGTAATTATCTGGCATTTTAAAACCCTAGAGGAAAAGTAGTTTCTGCCAAAAAAGGAATAAAAGTGGAATAACGGCTATTGGGTACTCATAACAGTATGTTTCATAGGCTAGTGATCTAGCTACACACTCTTTAAACAAAATGCTCCCCTCAAAGACTTTTAAATGTGGTTATACCTATGTGAAATGTACTTACTCTGTCCTCAAGAGACACAAACTCAAAGATAGAACCAGTACCTGAAAACTGGAACATAATCCTGTTGAGATAAACAAGGGTTGAAAATTACTTCCTTTAAAAAAGCCATGTTGGTGTATCAGAAGTTCAGATTCATCTTCCATTTCTTTTTTATTTTGTTTTTGTTTAGTTCTACTTAATCCCTTTCATGTCCTGCCAAAGTTGTGATGAACAATGGCTTTAATAGGAAAACTAAGGCAGAATAACATACATTAGTCATGAAGTTTGAATAAGTGTTTTGCATTTTTTCATCCTAAACTATGAAATAGTAGGGTGGATATTTATGAAATTCTAATGCAGTCTTATTTTTATGAAGACTTCAAAGTAAGGTTCTGTCTTTGAATATATATGTACATGATAACTGAGACTTTGCTTTAATGGAAAGCTAACCTTTATACACATTAATTTATATCTTGCTGTGTGATAGAAGTGAGAATCTCTCTTTGAATCTCAAATACTTTTTAGTATGTTTCTCTAAAAAGTCCCTTCCAAAAACCCTATTTGCTTTTAAGAGAAACAGAAAATTGGAGGAAATGTTTAGATAAGATAGTATTCTCATAAGGACCATTTAATAAATTATATTAACCAACCCCACCTTCACTCATTCATCAAAATAATATTTTACATTATTTGTATAAAACATACCAATTTGCACAACTGTTATAATGTAATTGAAGCAAATAAATGTGTCTGGTTTATTTTGTTTCTATCAGATGATTAATACACTTTCACAGAGAAAGTAATGATTACTCACATTTTTCTATCAATAATGCTTTATGATTACATGATTGACCAAACACGAGTGTAAAGGAGGGGTTTTGAATCTTTGGAATGAATTGATTTAAAAAAAATGAATATGGTGATGTCAGCAAAATGGCAGACGAGGAAGTTTCAAGACCTTATTCCCTTATGGAAACCTTAAAAAAAAAGAAAGAAAGACAAACAGACAAATCAGAAACTGTCTGGACAAACTTTACAGGAGCTCTAGACAACAGTCATACTGCTACTGCAATCAAGTGAACAATCAATTAAGAAAAAGCTACATTCGAAATAGTAGGAAATTCTGTACCACTTTATGTCCTGCCCTTTCCCGGGTATGGTATAATCCTGGTTTGGAAAGAGTTGAGAGCCAAGTTCCTAATTCTTAGCCTTGTACTGAAGGGAAGAGAGCAGATTTTATATGCCACACAGTAGCTTACCTGGGGCCTGCCCAAAGGACTGGTCTGTGTCATCCAGCTTGGATAAAAGGCAGGATAAAGTAGCAGCCACTGGTCATGAAAGCTTCAGGAGGACTGTAGATCCATATGCATCTTGGACAAGAGATTAGGTGGAGGTGATAGATGATAACAGATAGATAGATATAAAATAGCACATTTAAGGAGTTGGAGATTTAGCTCAGTGGCAGAGTGCTTGCCTAGCACATGCAAGGCCCTGGGTTCAGTCCTCGGCCCTGGGAAAAAAAAAAAAAAAGAAAGAGAAGAAAATAGCACATTTAAACTCCCAAGGAGGAGCTGAGACCAGGACTTTTGAGAAATTAAGACACCGAAAACAACCATGTAAAAGGAGAAGTGGAAAAAGTCACATACTAACCTAGGCAAGTGGTACATTCAGAAAAGACCTGTAAAAACTTTTTCACCTCAGCTGATCTCTAGGCTCAGAACTTGCCTGCTGATTAGCAGGACTAATTAGAGGACTGTATCTATACTAAGGCATTCTACAAAGACTCGAAGAAGTATCTATTTTTTCAAACTCCAAATTTCAGGAAAAAATTGACATGGAATACATAGAAATAAGAAATTATAGTTAGGTAATGATTCCTTGGATGTAACACCAAAAGCTCAGACAACAAAGTTTATTTTAAAAAAAAAAAGATAAATTGAATTTCAAAAGAATTAAAATTTTTATACATCAAAAAGACACTATCCATAGGGCTAAAGGACAATCTGCAGAATGGAAGAAAATATTTGCAACTATATATTTAATGGGATTAATATTCAGAATAGATAAACTGCAAATTAAAAAAGCTCAATTCAAAATAGGCAAAGGACTTTAAGAATCATTCTTGCAAAAATCATGTGCAAATGGCCAATAAATACATGAAAAGATACACAACAACCCTAATCTTTAGAGAAGTGAAAATTAATACACAATAAGATGCCTCTTTATTCCAATTAGAATGGCTATCATAAAAAAGTGAAAGACAAAAAATAAAATGCTGGCAAGAAAGAGGAGAAATCAGAATCCTCGTTCCTTGTTAGAGTGAATGTGCACAGTATAACCACAGTGAAAACACTGTGGTTGGTCCTCAGAAAATTGAATACAGAAATGACATATGATCTAGCCATTTCACTGCTAGGTGTGTACCCAAAAGAATTGAAGACTGGGCTTGAATAGATACTAGAACACATATATGATCATAAGCAGTATATTCACAATAGTGAAAAAGTAGGTGCAAGCCAAGTGCCATTAGTAGTTGATGGATAAACAAAAAGTTGTCTGTATATGCAAGGAAATACTATTCATACTTAAAAGGGATGGAATTCTGACACATGCTGCAACATGGATTAACTCTGAAGACATTATGGTCAGTGAAATAAGCCAGGCACAAAAGAACAGATTTTTGGTGGTTCCATTTTTTTGAGGTATCTAGAATACTCAAATTCATTATAGACAGAGTAGTATTTGCCAGCTTCTGGAAGAAGGGTGTAGTGGGGAATTATTATTTAGTGAGTATAGTGACCCCATTTGGGATGATAAAAGGATTCTGGAGTTGGATGATGGTGATAGATTTTGAATATATCTAATGCCACTGAACTTAACATTTACCAGTGGTTAAAATGGCAAATTTATATTATGTATATTCTACCAAAATTAAAAAGTTAATGAAAAAAAGAATTAAAAATTGATGTTCAATTTGATGTGTGTGAAACATCTTTAAAGATTGGAACAAACACTTCTAAGTGCAAAATATTTGAATTTCTGGTGATGTAGAATATCTTTACCATTCTTGATCCACTAAAGTAAAACTAAAACAAGCACCAGAATACTAGATCATACATTATCAATATGACAATAAAAGAAAAAAAATTAAATATTAAAGTAAAATAAACACATTCATGAAAAGGGTGAGGAGATTGAGTAAGATCAATTTTAATTATCTAATTTCTGGAAACTTGTTAATTGTGTAATATATGAACTTATTAAGGGAAGCTGGTTCAGGGATATATGGGATCTCTGTACTATTTTTTTCAAATTCTTTCTATGCCTAAATAAGTTGAGAATTAAAATATTTTAAAATGAATGTATATGTAATTTGTAAGTTTCTTATACATACATATCCATCCCTGTTTCACAGGGTAGAATAGAGTAGGGTTGGACTCATGATTCCAGGACTTTTTTTCACAAAATTTTTTAGATGTTGATAGACTTTTTATTGTGTTCATTTATTTATATGTGGTGCTGAGAATCAAACCCAGTGCCTCACACATGCCAGACAAGTACTCTACCACTGAGCCACAACCCCAGCCCCATCCAAGATTTTTGAATTTTGTACAAACTGAGGAACTATCATCATTCAGCTATTTTCCAATTTGTCAAATCAATCCCTTAAAAATATCAAATGTACTTTCTACCAAGAAAGAATATTTCAAAAGAAATTAGGGAGAATTAAATCTAATAATAAAATACATTCTTTTTACAGTTTAGCAATTCACTATGGAAAATTTCAAACATTAAAAAATAGAAAAAAATTGTATAATGGAACTTCATGTATCCATACCAAACTCCAACAGTTATCAATTAACAGGCAATGTTGTTTCATCTATAACCTCACCAATTTCCTCATGCCGTATTTCAATGGATTATTTTGAAGAAGATTCCAGATAGCACAACTTTCCATTCAAAATTATTTCAATACATGCATCTAAAATACAAGGTCCTCGGCTGGGGTTGTGGCTCAGTGGCACAGCACTTGCCTAGCATGTGTAAGGCACTGGGTTCAATCCTTAGCACCACATAAAAATAAATAAAATAAAGGCATTCGGTTCATCTACAACTACAAAAAATTTAAAAAAAAATATATATATATAATGTCCCATTTTAACAGTATACAATAATAACATGATTACACCTAAAAGTAACAATGCCTTACTAGTATTGACATTCTAGCCAGTTTTTAAATTTCTTCAATTGTCTTGTTTCGTTTCAATTTGCACAATTTGTTCAAATTGGAATGTAAATAAAGTCTATACATTGTAGTTTATTTAATTGTCTCTTTTCTTTAATTTGTAGACATTCTATTCAATTTCTTGTATTTTTCCTTTGGAATTTATGCATTGAGACATCTTCATTGTCATTTAATAGAATATTATTTAGAGGCAGGTTCAAGTTTATGGTATGAATGCAACATAAATGGATATGTATATTTGCATAAAATATTCATATATCTCAATCTCTCTACTTTTCATTAGCACATAATAATTGTACATGTTTATGGGGTAAATATGATGTTTCAATTCATACATACTTTGGATAAGCATCAAGTCAGATGAATTAACATATCCATCATTTCTTTATTGAAAATCCTCTCTTCTGGCTAGTTTAAATACACAGTGGATTATTGCTAATCATATTCACCTCTCTGTGCCATAAAACACCAGAACTTATTTCTCCTAATTGTAACCGTGTACCTGTTGATCAACCTCTCCCATCCCTCTTCTTCTCTTACTCTTCTCACCTCTGGTAACCACTATTTTCTACTTCAACTTTTATGAGATCGAGATTTTTATATTCTATACATGAGTGAGATAATCTGGTATTTGTCTTTTTCTTCCTAGATTGTTTCACTTAGCATAATATCCTCCAGGTTCATCAACGTTGTTGCAAATGACAAGACTTCCCTTTTTATGACTGACTAGTATTCCATTATATATATGTACCATATTTTCTTTGTCCATTTATCCATTGATGGATTTTTAGGTTGAAATAATAAATAGGCTATGGACCTGAAAAAATGTTTCTCAAAAAATGACATACTAAAGACCACCATATATAGGAAAAACACTCAATATCACTAGCAATCAGGGAAATGAAAATCAAAACTACAATGAAATAGATTTCATATTCTGGTTAATGTAAGTAATACTGCAATAAACATGAGTGCAGGTATCTCTTCTACATACTGATTCGAATAGCTTGGAGTATATGCTCCAGTAGTGGGATTAGTGGATCATACAGTAATTCTATTTTAATATTTTAAGGAAACTTCAGTTAATTTTCCAGAATGTACTAATTTTTATTCCCATGAACAATGTGCAAGAGTTTCTCTTTCTACAGATTTTCACCAGCACTTGTTATATTTGTCTTTTTGTTAATAGCCAGTTTAGCTATGGTACGGTAATATTTCTTTATAGTTTTGATTTGTTTCCCTGATTGCTTGTGATATTGACCATTTTTCTTATATATGCTAACCATTTGTGTGTCATTTTTGTGAAATGTCTACTCAGGTCCTTAGCCTATTTATTAATTAGATTAACATCATTATTTTAATATTGAGTTGAGTTTCTTGTGAATTCCAGGTATTAACCCATTTTTGGATAAATAGTTTACAAATATTTTTTCCCATTCTGTAGGTTGTCTTTTAGCTCTGTTGATTATTTCCTTTGTTATGTAGAAGCTTTTTAGTTTACTGTAATCTCATTTGTCAGTTTTTGCTTCTGTTGCCTGTGCTTTTTGGATCATATTGAAAAGTGTCTTTTCCCAGTAAAATTATATATGTTGTCACAAATGATAGTATTTCATCCTTTTTATGGCATTGTGCATATGTCCCACATTATATTTATCCATATATTCCTTGAGGGACATAGTCAATAACACACTTTTCTTTTTTTAAATATCTATTGTGCATTATAGTTATACATAATAGTGGGATTCATTTTGACATATTCATAAATACCTATAACAGAGTTTGCTCCATTTCAATTCCAAATACTCCCTTTTTCCCTCCCCTCTACCCTCTCCCTGATCTCCTTCCTGCACTCTATTGATTTTCTATTTATTTGTTGAAAGGGAGAAAAGGAATTAAAAAGGGATCTTATAAAAATAAGTGAACTTGGGGAATCAAGGGGGATAGAGTATGGGGGGGGAAGGGTAAGAACTGGGGAATGAAGTTGACCAAATTGTTATGTACATGTGAATATATCATGATTCATTTCTATTTTGTATATAATTATAATGCACCAATACCACATTTTTTATTTACTATAGCTTTGCAGTGTATTTTGAAGTAAGATAGATACCTCCAGCCTTCTTCTTTTTGCCAAGATTCCTTTAACAATTTTGCTTTCCATTTAAATTTTAGGATTATGCTTTCTAATTCTCTGAGGATTGACACTGGAATTCTGACAAGGATTGCATTGTATCTGTAGATCACTTTTAGTAGTATGGACTAAGTGTATCTTTTTTTTTCTTTCCTGACTGCGGATTTCACTGAGGGCTGCTCTACCACTGAACCACATTCCCAGTCTTTTTATATTTTATTTTACAACAGGTTTTCACTCAGTTGCTAAGATTATTCTCAAACATGCTACCTCCTGCCTCAGCCTCCTGAATCGCTGGGATTACAGGCATGCACCAATGTGCTCAGCTTAAATACCTCTATTTTCATGGTGTTAAAATTGATCAGAGAATTTCAGATATCATTAGCTTGATTTATTATCATAAAGTTCCATACCAGCTTTTCATCTAAAGTTTTTATCATTGATTATTGTTGCCTGCATCTATTTTTCATGAGGTTTTGCAAAAACGAAATTTTATATGTTTATCATGTGCCTTCATTTATAGGACTACATCTATGAAGAAAATCCTTCCTTTGTAAAATCCTCAAGAGATTAACCTGAGATTTATTTAATTCACTAAAGGTACGATAAATGCTTAGCGAGAATACTGGATTTGTTTCCTGATATCTCCCAAAGTTAACAAATGAGCTCTTAAAAAACATGGTGAAATCAGAAATTTTAAAACAATTGATTGTCACAATCTAGTATTTCTTCATTTTTATTTAGGATTATAAATTTATTATATTACTTTTATTGATTTTTATATTTCCATTTATTTTGTCACATTGAAAATCAATTCTTTTTGTAAACAATATTGGGTTTAACTAAATTTCAGAATACCAATTTCAATATTATTACTAATAATGTAGTTATTTAAAGAAGACTATTCTTTTGTTACTTATTTTTGATCTTAGGATATAGGTTACTGCAGATTCACCTACAATTACTGAATTTTAAAGTTACTTGAGAGAAGTTGTCTCATGTCTATATAGTATAAGTTGTCTCATGTCTATATAGTATAAGTTGTCTCATGTCTATATAGTCTAAGTTGTCTCATGTCTATTATAGCAAAATATACTGCACTAGGGATTTATGCCAAATCACTGTATTTTAAATTTACTTGAAAAGTATTCTTTATCCATAGTTGAACTACTAAGTAGCACATAGTTCAGTTAATTTATTTCATCTTGCTCTCAAGTTCTACATTTTTATTTTGCTTTTTAATAATTAGTTAAAATATTTATATGGCTTAGAAAACCAATCTATGAAAGATCTTCAAAGAAGCCTACTTTCTATTTTCTTGTAACCTACTCACCCTTTTTTCCTGTAGGTAACCTTATTTTTAAATTTGTTATCTCATATTTTAAACATAAACAAAGACACATATAATATCTCCCATTCTTAGATAAATAGTAGAATACTGTACATTATTATCTTTGATGCGCTCTCATAGCAATACATAGAAATAGACCACAATTTTTGTGCAGCAACATTATATGTGAATGTACCATAGTTTCTCCTACCAGACAAGGGCAGTGCTTTAAATGAAAGCATTTGCAATTATAGAAAGCATATTATATTTTCATTCTTTCTAAATTGCATGTTAGAAACCTTTCTCAAATGTGAACTGTGCTTTGGAGGCAGGATTTGAGAATCAGTCTGTAAGACTACCTCTCTTCTTAACTTAGGTAGATGAGTTTTGAACTCAAGCTACTTGACCAAATCTGGGCTTTTTAAATAGGTGGTAACATCTCACAGAAGAGCTTGTAGTTGAGGAAAGAGTGAATTGATGTACTAAGTACCATAAACATGTAAATGTTAGTCATATACATTTTGGCACAATTTTTATTATAGTAAAATATACATAACATAAAATTCACCATTTTAGTCATTTTAAAGGGAAAGACAGTTCAGGGGTATTCAACACATTCACCTTACTGTAGATGGGCACTATCAATCTTTAGAAATTTTACATCTTCTAAAATAAATAATCCATACACATTAAAAAACTAATTCTCCCTACCACCACCAGTCCCTAACAACCACTTTTTTTCCTGTGTCTATGAATTTGACTACTTTAGACTTCATGTGTTTGGAATCACAATATTTTATTTTATGACTGGATTTTTTTCTTATTTCACTTACCATAATGTTTTCAGAGTTCATCCATAATGTAACACATGTCAGAATTTCATTTAATGTGTATATATGTACACAACAGAGTGTTATTCAGCCATGATAAGGATGAAATAATGGAATTTGCTGGTAAATGGATGGAAATAGAGAACATCATGCTAAGTGAGATAAGCAGAACTCAGAAAGTCAAGGGTTATATGTTTTCTCTAATATGTGGAAGCTAGACTAAAATAAAGAAAAGAAGGCAGTGGGGGGATTAGATATCATAAAGATATAGGGAAGATGGGTGGAGGGCAAAGTAGAGAATGACAGGGAGGAAGGACAGGAAAGGAAAGGAAATATGGAATGAATTAAACAAAATCATGTAATATGCATATATAAATGTACCAAAGGGAATTTTACTTTTATGTATATGTGAAAAGTACCAACCAAAAATAAACAAATAAAGGAGTGAAAGAAAGATCAGTAGAGCAGAAGAGGAGAATAGGGAGAGGAAGGAGGAGAGGAAAATGAGTGGGAAATGGGGATTTAAATCAAATTCCTTGCATGTATGATTTTGTCAAAATTAACTCAACTACTATGCCTAACTATAATGCTCTAATAAAATTTGCTCAAAAAAAAATCGTAAGAGTGAACCATATTCCATTATATATATATGATTATTTATAGAACATATATTTGGAATATTTTTATGGAATATAAACACACATATATATTATAATATTTTATTTATCCACTCATCTATCAATGCACATTTGAGTTACTTCCCCCTTTTGAATATTGTGAATAATGCTATTATGGACTTGGGTATACAGATATCTGTTCAAGTCTCTTCTTCCAGTCCTTTGGAGTATATACCAGAAGTGGAACTTTGGGGTCACATGTTAATTATATGTTTAACTTTTTGAAGACCCACCATGCCAGTTTGATAGCAGCTGAACAATTCTACATCCCCACTAACAATGAGAAAAATTTCAACTTTTCTACAATACTTGTTATTTTCTCCCTGTTCTGTCAGCTTCCTTTTTACTGTTATTAGTGTCCTTCAATTCACAAACTTTTTAATTTGATAAAGTCCAGTTTATCTATTTATCTTTCGTTTCCTATACTTTTGGTGTCATATACAAAAAATTAATGTTAAATTTAAACTCATGAACATTTTCTTCTATTTTTATGATAAGTTTTATAGTTTTAGCTCATGCGTTTAGGTCGTTAATCCATTTTGTGTTAATTTTTGTGTATGTTATAAGGAAATGATACAACGTTTTGCATATGGAGATTCAGTTTTCTCAACATCATTTATATAGGCACATTATTAGAAACTTTATTAATGAGGTTAGGACAAAATCAAAACTTATTTATTTAAATGTAAGCTTATGTTGTAGTAGAATGCTAAACTTTTTGACTTTAATAATGAAATAGGACTTTTAAAAGTTTCCTTTGCAAAAGATCTGCTCCAAATTCCACCCTTATACTTAGCTTCCCTTTGAAGAAATGATTTTGTTTGGCTTTGGTATTTGTGGAAAAGGTTGAGAAACAATATTTCAAAACAACTATCCCAGCTTACACATCTAGCGAAATGTTCTTTACCAAGGTGTACATTATGAATGTACCATAGGTACTTTAGAAACTGAAGGTTGACTGGTTCAAAATATGGCTGTCCAACCTACCTTTCAATTTCCTTCATTACTGTAATCATTTCTATCACTCAGATTCTGGCCTTCATATAATTTTTCCACATTGCTGAAGGATTCTGTCACCTTTCTCAGAATTTGCTACCATTCTGGTTTCATTTTTAATTACTCTGATATCCACCTGGGTGGAACCATTCAATATTCAAAAATTTTGAGTTTTTTTTTAATTTTTAATTTGATGGCCTTCATTTGTAAACTATCTTTAGTCAGCCCATGTACAAGGCCAAATAAAGGGATGCAACTTATTAAATTTAGACTTTCTATTCTCCTCTCTATCAAAAAACTCTGACTCTAATTCTTATTCCCACTCTAAACCCACTCATTTACTACATTGTTAAATCTAGTCCCACAAATACCGCTTACTCCACAATTGAATCATAACTGTCCTGCTTTTATTTTCATCAACCAGATTGAAATCTCCTGTTAGCT
Source organism: Glaucomys volans (assembly GCA_020662805.1). Lineage (NCBI taxonomy): Eukaryota > Metazoa > Chordata > Mammalia > Rodentia > Sciuridae > Glaucomys > Glaucomys volans. The sequence continues at coordinate 553,225 of JAJEJO010000426.1, forward strand.
TTTGTTTTGATTTTGTTATTGAAGTATAACATACATATATGAAAATTAAAAAAGTATAGTTTGATGAAATACCACAAAATAAGCATCCATGTAAACATCACTGAAAGTAAAGAAAATATGTTTCCACCAATATTTTTGTCTAAATACTATTAAACACTGAAACCAAGCACATTTTACTTTTTAAAATTTTAAAACTTTTTATATTTACTTCTTTATTGGTGCTGTGGATTGAAACCCAGGGGTGCTTAAGTACTGAGCCACATCCCCAGCCCTTTTTTATATCAAAATATAATGTTTACATATAATGTTTAGAAACAGGTTCTCACTGAGTTGCTTAGGGCCTTGCTAAGTTGCTGAGACTGGCTTTGAACTCACCATCCTCCTGCTTTAGCCTTCCAAGCCACTGAGATTAGAGGTATACACCATTGTGCCCAACCAAGCTTATAGTTACTATTTTAAATAATACTAAGAACAAGAAAAATAACTTACCTACTTTTTCCATAAACTCTGGCTCCTTGAAGATAAAACTGTAAATAAACTAAAATAACTTACTGATCAGTATTAACAGCTTCAGGGCCCTCTCTTCACTGTGCTTATTGACAAAAAGCTATTAATGTAAAAAAAAGTTGTCCCACCCCACCCAAAATTATCTGCTTGCAAGACTCACCTCAAACACCCCAGTCCAGGGCACAAAAACTTCATGAGCCTTTCATTTACTTTTAGCATTTCAGGACACTGAGGACATTATCAAGAGGCTGTTCTTCCATGCTAAATAAGTCTAATAAACTTAGATTTACTTTATCAACAAGTTTCCTTTTTGATATTTGAGGAATCAGTAGTTGTCAACTCCTTCATGCTAACAAAAAATAATTCACCCTGCCAACCTGACCATTATAATCACTGTCTTGACGTTCAACATTGTGTATAAATTTTATCACTATTTGAACTTTATATAAATAAAATACTAGAGTATGTGTATTTTTTTTAACTTGAGCATTTCACTCAACATTGTTTGAAAAGTTTGTTTTCCCATGTTATTGTGCATAGCTCCATTTGATTTCCTTTCATTGTTTTACAGTAATGTAGCTTATTTCTTCCAACATTGATGGATAGTTGGGTTGCTTTTGGTTTTACTATAAGGTTGTTATGAACATCATTTGTGTATACATGTATCATTTCTGTTTAGTAATTGCTATGTCATAGAATACGCTTCAGCTGCAGTGTATGCTGACAACTTTCCAAAGTTATAGCAATTTATAGCAAGCTATGAGAGTTCCAAAAGCAACATGTCTTCAACACATGACATTGTGAATCACATTAATAATTTCCTGGTAATTACTAATATTTAGTGCCATTTCATATATTTATAAGCCATTTGAATATTCTCCTATTTTCCTCTAGGGCTGTCTTTTCAATATATGCAGAAGATAATCTACACATAATACTTGAACTTTATCAATCACATATATTCAAAATGTCCCCTCAATTACATACTGCATTTCCCTCTCTGAATGATAGATTCTGATCCCAAGATTCTTAATTTTAGTTCAGCCCAATACAACAATCTATTCCTTTATATTATTTATGAAATTTCCTTTATATTATTTGTGAAATCTGGGGGTCAGGGTTGCCTTCAATATATGAACATATTCCCCTATATTGTCATTTAAAACCTCCTTTCACATTTTGATGTACAATACAGTAGAATGTGACATAAAAATCAAGATTCATTTATTCCATATAGATAATCAACTGACTTAACATAATTTGTTAAAAGAGTCATAATTTCTCCACCTTCCTGCTATGTCATCTTTTTCGTAAACCAAGCATAGATCTATGTTGACTGACTCTGGATTCTTTTCTTCCACTGCTTCTTTCTGTTTGTCTATCTATCCTTAAGCCATTAACACATTGCCCTTATTAGTACATCTTTATAAAAAAACTCAGTGTTTGATGGCATACTTCCTTTAGCATGTACTACTGCTTCAAAACTATTTTGACACATCTTGGCCCTTTACATTTCTGTATGTATTTTAGAATCACTTAATCAATTTTCATATTTAAATGAATTAATATAATTTTGATCAAAATTATACTGAACTTAGAGGTCAAAATGGGGACATTGAATCTTTGGAAGATAGCTTGGATTAGAATCCTATTTCTGACAGTGTTTCCCCTGATACTAAACAATTAACCACTTTAGCCTCTCTCTAAAATAGTAGTAATAGTAGTTCCCGACATCATAGCATTTATGTAGGATCAAAATGGGATTATCTAAATGAAGTGCTTAGCAAAGCATATGGGACATACTACCCACTCAATAATTGGGTAAATTTAAGATGAAAATAAGTATAATTATGTTTTAAGTATTTTTGAAAACTCAAATGTGAATCTCAAAGAAGTCATGTGTCGTTTTTCAGACTTGCAAATTCTGAGTCATATCTGTGTGCTTCACCATATTTATGTACTGCATTTGAGTTACTAGATATTAAATATTATATAACAATTTCCAAAACTTCCTTAAGAATAAAATCTTGCATATGTAATTTCTGCAGTTTTGAAATAGGGTCTTGAATGTACAATAACCACTTACCAGTGATACATTTTTCCCCCAAGAGCAAATCATCATTTCACATATGATAAAAGAACACTAGTGGTAAATTCCAAAGTGGTGGCTGACATTTTTGTACTGGATTGCTTACAAATAAATATTTCAGTAGAGGAGATATTCATGCTTTGAATGCTAACCATAGTATTAAAGGTTAAACTATTCTTAGTAATTCCTTAGTGACTTTAATCCATATCTCTTGTCGTTCAAAACTTCATTTTCCAATATGTAAGAAATAATTCTGATCTGTTTCATGAATTGACTTACTTCCAGAAAGTGTCTTTGATGGGTATGAGAACAAATCAAGCATGAGGTGACTTAAAATATTAGACAATGCCAAACTCAGATTTAATGGTTCCATCTGAAAACCAATACTTTTTTGGGATACAAATTTAAGCCTCACTAAATCCAAGGCTTAAATTGTCACAAAATCCCTGTCCATCAGGTAATTAATACTCATGAAGCAAATTTAGTCATGTATACTAAAGTAGTAGCCTAGAAATTCATATTTTAAAAGAAAATAAAACTATTTAAAATGGGGAAGGAGAAGAAGGATAAAATATGGGTTTTTTTCTCTTATTTTTAAAAAAATATTAATTCTTTCATCAATTTCAAAGTCAAAAGAGCAAATTTCAAACTTATGAAAATAAAAATTAATTTCACTATTCCTTCCAAATTCTAGAAATTAAAATCACATGAAAATTAATTTAAATCTTTATTTGAGTTGAAGAGAAAAATTGCTTCAATGTATCTAAGTATACAAGTCTAATTAAAATAAGTAAATAGTCATGAAAACACTAAATGAGTTCAATTACAATGCATTTTAATTACTGCAGACCTGTATATACTATACAAATTTAATAACATGAATTAGGATTAGCAGAGTCCCATTTTATCTATTAAATGCCCCTGGACCACCTCACCTATTTCTTCTTTAGATCTTTATAACACTTACTGCCAGTGCAATCCACTTTGCAAATAATTGTAAGTTTTCCATGAATGTAATTTGTATATTTCTCATGGTTTTTTATAATACTTTGAAGATTTTTCTTCTTATCTCTGCATGCTTTTTTTTTTAATCTGGCAAGTCAATTGTAGTCATTTTAAAGATAAAGATTTTTTCAAAATTTTATATTATTTACTAATTTAGTACTTATATATTTGTAAAAGAAAATTCATATATTAGAAAATTCTAATGCTGTGAAGGATTTATTTTACTCCCTTTTTCTTCTCTCTATCCTCAGCAATTTTTCCACCCCAAAGTTCAACAAGAAGTACTCAGAGAAATATATAGGTTATTATGAAATGTGTTACATGTGTATATATGTGTTTTATATAGATTCATACTTCCCCACATACATATAGATGACCACTTTAAACACAAATGGTGGCATACCATACATATCATACTTTTTATACCCCATTTGCTGTTTTTCATGCTTCCTAAAAAGTATTCAAGCATGTATGTTGATTATATGATTATTAGCTATAATAAGTTTGATAATTAGCAATTGTATTAGTCCAGTTTGTGTTGCTATAACAAAATAACTGAGGCTGAGTACTTTATAAAGAAGAGTTTAGATGTCTCATAGTACTGGTGGATAGAGTCCAAGCAGCATTTTGCTAGTGTGCTGACAGGCTCCTCTCAACTCTTTGCAACACAACACGGTATAGTAGCAAAAAGAGAACCAGCAGCATGTAGAAGAGTCCAAGCACATGGATGGCCTCACTTTATAATAATCCACTCTCATAAGAACTCATTCATCCCATGAGACCAGCATTAATCTATTTCAAAGGTAGTGCCTCCATGACTCAACTAAATTTCACTAGGCCCTCCCTCTTCCATGTTCTATCACTTCAACACCACTACACTGAGGACCAAACTTCACCTTTGGATGCAAAACATATTTAAATCATAGCAGTTATACAAAGGAGACACTTTTTAGGACATGCTTAATAATGTGACATTTTAAGTTTGCCTGATTCATACTTGTGGTTTGAATCTTCTTATTTTGAATATTATACACAGTGAACTCTGTAAAGCAAAAGCATTTTAAAGCTACCCTATGTTGGAACAAATGATGCATTCTGACAGGTGGTACCATGGAGTCACTTTCCAATGAGACACATTGGTCTTGTACACAAGTCTGGCAAGTCAATTTTAGTCATTTTTAGTCTGACAGTACAAATATTTTTGATAATAGTAGAAACACTTTTTTTGAATAAGCTATTTCAACATTTTTTTTTCTGTAAATGCTCTCTACTTAATATTAGCTTCCTAGGTTTTATTTTACTATACTATTTGGCTCATGGTTAACTTGTAATATAAGAAGAATGTGGCAATCAGGCCATAATGAGAACTGAGGTTTGTTTTGTAGTTTTTTTTATTAGTATCAAAAACAGTACATTATAACCTGACTTAATTTATGCTCAAAGATTATTTTCCTCAAAGAGAAAAAAAACACAGGTAAAGTGAAATACATAAGTCATGCGCAAATATTTGCTTTTCTGAAACCAATGAAGTTTAGTCTGTTTTTTTTGTTTGTTTTTTTTTTATTTGAGATCAAACACAGTTTCTCACACATGCTAAAGCACTCTACCACTGAATTATATCCCTATCACACTCATTTAGTCTTGAAAGAAGTGAAAAAAAAAACCTCTTCTTTATAAAATTTCCTTCAGGACAAAGGGATAATATATTCATTAACTAAACATTAAGCAAATAGTCATTATGAAGCAGAAACTAAGTATGGAGGGAATACTATAATTACCACTACTACCACTAACAGGTCTATTAATAACAAGAAAATTTACCCAGCATTTACTATATGTCAGGCACTGTAATTAAATGTTTTGTGTGTATGATATTCTTAATAATAATCTTGTGCAAAATGATATCAGTATTTTCACAGATCACAGATAAAGAAAGCGGTGCTAATATGAAATAACTTGTCCACTGCTGAATCTGGAAGCGATACAAATCATTTATGTCTATAAAAAGCAGTTTTAGCCCCCTAAGTGGTTCCCAGCTCCTTGACATTGATAAACAGAATGTGTTTTAGAAAATTGAAGGGACAAGTAATGTTAATTAGTCTAGAGAGAAGTAGGAACCATCTAATGAGATCAATTTTGCAGGATGAAAAGAAACCAGCAAACATTTGGTGGGAATGAACAATGATGGGCTCTTTAAAAAGCTGCAGATTATAAACAGACTCACAGCTGAGAAAACTCATATACATAAAAGACTCACACCTAGAAAATAGTAGAATCTTAGATGAGAAGAAAATGAACATGATGAGATGTACATAGACCAAATCATAAAAACCTTGAATGAAAGTTAGGGAGTTTATAGTTTGTCCTTGGATCAATAGAGGTTCACTAAAATATTTTAAGTAGAGGCCTGGCATGATCAGTCTTATTTCATAAGGACTGTTCTCACATAGGTGTGGAAAATGGATTGACAGGGATCAAACTGCAAGACAGGCATTACTATACATGAAGGCATATAATTAAAGTGGCAGCAGTGAGATAGATAATGGATTGATTTGAGAGCTATAAATAAGATAAAACCAAGAAGAACACATCAGTATTTCAGGGTGTAGACAGAGAAGTCAAGGGGTAATCACAAGTTTCTAATTAGGGGCATTGAGTACCACTCATCAAGATAGGAAATATAGAAAGAGGGGCACCAAATCTGATGGAAAGACAATGAATGTTAGAATATATCAAATTATCAGGAAAGCTAAGTGGAGATATCCAGTAAGTATTGGATACTTAGGTCTAAAACTCTCTGCATCAAAAATGTAGATCTAAGAGTTACATGTGTACATTGGTAGCAGAAGAGTCAATGAGAATATTCTTTAAAATATCACTGACTCCTTACTTTATATTGTTTTTTTTTCACTCTGCTTGTTTTATGTATATTTATTTATTTTTATTCCTTGTTTCTTAAGTTGGGAATATTAATAAGTTACTTGTGACTTGTTTTCTTTTCTAATGTGTACATTTGGTGAGAGAAATTTGCCTCTCAGAACTGTTATTTCTGCATTCCACACATTTCGATATGTTGCATTCCCATTTTCATACAGTTAAATATAATTTCAGATTATCTTGACTCTTCCTTTTTCACTCATAAATTATTTGGAATTATATTTTTTAATTGACAAGTATTTGAATATTTTCCTGTTATATTTCTGTTTTTTTATTTTTGCATACCTAATATGATTTTTATTGTTTAAAATTTATTGAGATTTTATTTATAAACCTACATATGATCTGTTGGAAGAATAGTCCATAGATGCTTGAAAATATGTATATCCTGTTATTCGTGGATGGGATGTTTTACATATTTTGATTATATTCTATTTTTAAAAGTATTTTTTAGTTGTAGATGGACACAATACCTTTGTTTATGTATTTATTTACTTTTATGTGGTGCTGAGGATTGAACCCCATGCCTCACAAGTGCTAGGCAAGAGCTTTTACCACTAAACTACAACCCCAGTCCCAATTATATACTATTGTTAGATGATGATGTTCAGTTCTTCCAATTGCTTCCTGATTTATTGCTTAGTAGTTTCATCCATTGCTGAAAGATGAGTAAAAATGTCTCTAATATATTTGTGGGATTTTCTTTCTCTTACAAGCTCTAATAGTTTTGCCACACATCTTTCGCATCTGCATTGTTCAGTGCACACATATTTGGGATCATTGTACCGTCTTCCAGGATTAACTTTTTTATCATTCATTATATGATGTCTCCCTCTCTCTGGTAATTATTTGTTCTGAAATCTATTTTGTCTGTAATTCATAAATCTGTCATGGGTTTCTTTTGATTAGTGTTTGAATAATATGTATTTTTCTATTGTTTTATGTTAAACTGCTCTGTATTATTTTATTGAGGTAATTTTTTGTAAAACAGCCTATTGTTGAGTCTTTTTTTTTTTTTTTTTTTTGCTTTTCTGAAGCCAATAAAGTAGGGTAAAAAGATTAACCTTTTATTCATTTAATTATTTATTTTCCAGCACTGGGGATGAAACCCAGAGCTTCCTGCATGTTAAGCAAATGCCCTACCACTGAGCTACACCCCCAGCCTTTGAATGGTTTTCTCATAGACTCTGTCAATCTGTGAGTTTTAATTGTTTTATCTCAACCATTAACGTTTAATATAGTTATTGATGTGGGCTTAAATGTGCAATTGATTTTTGACATTTATTCTGTTTTTCATTTCTGATTTGTTTTTATTTAGTGCTCCTATAGGTTACTTGTACCTTTCTTTAAAATTCCATTTTTAATTATCTCTAGCTTTTTGAGTGTGTCATAGTTACTGGTTTTCATATTTTACCAGTTTGAATGAACTATAGAATCATTACCTTCATTTACCACCTCACCATCCCTCATTTATAATATAAATGACTTAAATATTCTACATATATTTAGCATAAATCAAGCAGTATTGTAGTGTTTGATTCAACCATCAAATCTAACTTTGAAAACTCAAAGAAACTTCATAGCTTTTATTCATATGTTTACTATATTATCCTTACTTCATTTCTCATATTCCAATATGATTTTATCTTTTTTTCTGTTTCAAGAATGCCCTTTAACCATAGTTTTAAAAGTAGGTCCACTGGCAACAAATTCTTTTAATTATCCTGTATTTGAAATTTGTCTTGATTTTTCTTCATTATTAAATGATCTTTTTACTGTATATAGATGTTTCAGCTGGTAGTTATTCTAGCACTTAAAAATGTTAGGCTCACTCCTTGGTATCTGATGAGAAATGCATATTATTTCAATTGTTTTTCTATTATTGGTATTATCATTTTTCTCTTTCTGCCTTCAATATTTTCTCTTTATCTTCATTTTTTATAAGTTTGAATATGATTCATCTTGGTATGGATCTGTTTGGATTTATCCAGTTTGGGATTCATTCACCTTCTTTGATGTGTAGGTTTATGTCTTTTGCAAAGTTTGAGAAAATTTCAGCACTTATTTCAATGCATATTTTTTTGACTCTACCCTCTATTCTCTTTAGAATGTCACTGACAGAAAGAACAGTATGTTAATAATTGCTCATTGAAGTGTTTTTATGAGGATTGCTTTTGGGGGTGGTTAGGGAGTTCCCATGATTGAACCCAGGGGCACTCCACCACTGAGCCACATCCCCAGCCCTGTTTTGTATTTTATTTAGAGACAGGGTCTCACTGAGTTGCTTAGGGACTGGCTGTTGCTGAGATCAGCTTTAAACTAGTCATCCTCCTGCCACAGCTTCCCGAGTCACTGAGATTATAGTCATGTGCCACTGTGCTGGGCTATGATGATTGCTTTCAAAACATCAGAAAATTATAATATTTCTGCCATTTCAGAATTGGCATATATTGGCATCTTTCTTCATTTAAGCTTTGAATTTCCTCGTAATTGGTCTAAGTGATTTTTGACTAATACCTGAACATTTGGGGTGTTATATTATGATACTGGATTACTTAAACCATTTTTCTGCCTTCCAATGACACTGCTCATGCATGAGAAGTGGATGGTTTTTTGCTACTGCCAAGTGGGGAAGGAATTCCAGGTTTCCAACCCAACTTCCTTTGGCCCCTAAAGTTAAGGGACTCTCATTATTGCTAGTTGAGAATGGGACTTCCAATTCCCCATAGGAAGCCACTGACAGAACCTTGGCTGAGAAGGGGAGAGTTATCACATTACTGCTCACCACGTAGCCTCCAAAGATATGGACTTATGTAGGGAGCTTCCTTCTTGCTGTCAGGGTTACAGTCTCAGCACCTCTTACACCACCCTAATGGAGGATGAGATAAGAAAAGGATAATACATTACATCCTCTTGAGGGTAAAATTCTAGGCTCTCTCCTTGGCCTTCAGTGGCAGGTTAGGCCTGAGGCCACAGATTTTTATCTTGGTAGTTTTGCTGGTGCTCCGTAGTTGTCTTAAAGTTTTTAAAAATCTCCTTCTCTGCTCTTTTGTCTAGAAAACTTTCCTTGGGTCTCTTTCTTTCACTACTTTCTATTATTTCCAGTTGTCAACATCTATAGAACCTAGCCTAGGATATATGAGGCAAAAACTAAAACAAACCAAAACAAAAAATATCTTGGAACTCACCATTGTGCCAATTCTTTTGGACTCAAGATCCACAGCCAATCTCCTCATCTAAACCTTTCCAAATATTCATGTATTTGTTTTATAATAATATTTATGTGTTTTAATTGTACCTAATGAATACTAGGGGGAATTACATATAATTCATCTTATTTTGGAAGAGGGAGTCCATGCAATTTCATTGAATTTTATAAGCATCGAATGGGTTAAAATGCATAGAGCAGAACAATGCTGGCACACAGTAAGTATTCAACTGAAAATTTGTGTTACTTAATTATAGAAACTGACAACCTATAGAGTTGTGCTTTTTGTCTTTGGAAATGTATCTCGATCAATAAATATCAATGAACACAGACTTCTGTAATTTCTGATGGACATGAGAATTGGAGAAAACATTTTATAAGATCTTTCAAGAGTTTTAGATCTTCTTGGAGAGACAAAATACCATATTATAAGACAATTCAGGGTTATATATGATCAAGCCACAAAAAAATGCTGTATAAAAGGTCAGTTCTGCCGTGATTTGAACCTATGTTTATAGGGAATCTGGCTATTGAACAGCTGCTGCTAATGCCATTAATCTATTCCATCCAACTCTATCACTTGCACTGGGGAGTTATATTTGTTAAGGTCATTGATTTCAAAACATTTTTCAGACATTCATATCAATATAGAATACTGCAGTTACTGGAGACTCACTTCAAAAATAAAGGATGGCAAAGGCAATATGTAGAGATGTTGCAGTATTTATTAAGATCATTTCCAAATCTCATCTCACCAATATAGAACTAAGAACACTTCATGCAGAAGGGAATTTTGTAATAGGTAGTAGTAATATAATAGGATCACTGAAAAGATGAAAACTGTAATGCATAAATTTTTATGTTAGAATTATTAACAAATAAGCTAATTCTTTGAAAGTTGTGTTAGAAGAAAAGAGGGGGTGCTTGTAGAATTCTGTAGAGACATTATTTTGTCACAAAGCAAATGGAAGAGATAAGAATTAAAGGGCCATAATTACTAACAGTGATGTGTTCAGTAACTTGGAGAACATTAATTAGATAAAGATAAACTTTAAAAAGACAAATTAAAAAACAAATCCTCTTGGGAACAACAACATGAATGAAAAATGGTAAAGTTGAACAAGGAAACACGTATAGGCTTCTGTAATTGAAGCATGATAATGAGTCAAAAACACAATGTACACACCAAGAAAAATTAAAAGATAACAATGAGAACTCCAGTGACATTATTGTATAGCAGCAAACCTTTTTTTATCATGCACATTCAGCCCATTAACTCTTAGTATAAGAAAGTCAACCAGCCGAAGATCCAGAGTGAGGATTTGACTATTGGAAATGATTGGGATCCTGATATTTTCTCTTCCTACAGGGTTTTAAAAATTATCATGAGTTAGTTTATCTCATCAAAGAGCAGACTTGCATTAATTTCACCCCACTCAGCTTAAAAATGGTAAAAAGTAATACAAAACTCAAACAATTCATATGCAGACCATTGGTAACTTTAATACTACCATTTCTGGTAAGGAATTCTCCATATCTAGAAGAGGAAGTTCAGGGAGTCTTTACGCTCCTAAAGTGTTATAAATAGCCTCTTTGCCTGACCCTTATTTCTCCAAATCTTCCAATTTTGTTGGCTTATTATTTTTTTTTTAACTTTAATTTTTTTTTTTTTTTTTTTTTTTTTTTGGTACTAGGGTTTGAACTCAGGGGCACTCAACCACTGAGCCGCATCCCCACCCCTATTTTGTACTTTATTTAGAGACAGGGTCTCACTGAGTTGCTTAGGGCCTTGCTAAGTTGCTGAGGCTGGCTTTGAACTTGCGATTCTCCTGCCTCAGCCTCCCAAGCCTCTGGGATTACAGGCGTAGGCCACCACACTCAGCTATTGGCTTATTATTTTAGCATAATAGCGAAGGGTTAGATATCTACAATTACAGATAGAACTCGGCCTAGTATTGTAGAAAAATTACTGAATTAAAAATCAGAAGATTTGGATTCTAGTCTTAATGCTGTCATTAGTTTGCTATAGGACCTTAGTTGTCTATAAGTCATTTAAACTTAATCTATATATCATATAGTTTTAAAAAAACTCAGTCTTTCAAGGACAATAAAATATGCCCTACCTCATGGGATTGATGTATCAAGTGAGATGGTTGATATGGCAATACTTTGAGAGACTAAAGCAACAGTTTTTCCCCTTTTAATATGTGTTGACTGTAAGGAAAATAGCAGAAATATATTCAAAATATGTTTCCATGAAAAAATGGATTTTGTTTTAGAAAGAGACATTTTTCAACAGTTATTTTTAAAGTGCATGCATAGAATTTTCTGAGTAATCAAACTTTTTGTCCTATTAATTTAGATTGTTTATAAATAGAGAGAAATTTGGACAGTTTTCAATAAAATGCTATCATGTGGAATCCTGATAAAGTTAAATAATATCAATGTCTCCTGAGGGACCCTGGGAAATTTTTTATATTGAACACTTGAATTTTCAGAGCAGACATCATTTTCTAAGCCACCAACATAAGTAGATCATCAGTTGTATTTCTACAAGAATAATTGATGCAAACATTTGTTCCACATCAAAATTCATAACACATTATTCTTAATATAAGCTACAGATGAAATGAAGAATGACCATCTTCTTAGAATATTAACCTATCCATGAAAGTGGTCTTTTAAAAAAATAATCAACAGTGAGGAAGGGACACTTTAATTAGATTATCCCTCTGCACTCTCAGAAATACAATGACATCCTAAAACATACAATTTGAATTCCAATTTGAGTAATTAGAAATATAGGTTAAATCATGGTTTGTGATTGTTGAGTTTGTTGTAATATTTTTAAAAATTTAGTTTTGTATTATTGTTTAGAAATAAAAACCTTTCTTTATGAGTATAATAAATCATGTTTGGATGTGTGAATGTTCTGGGATGGAAAACTTATCTGAACCCATGCCTTAATATTATAGAGAATGTGACGGGAAGGGCTACAATGCTAATTATCCTTTTCTCCACCATATAGTGAGACTGTCTCAGGGGATCTATATTAATTTAAATATAGCATTGTCAGGAGAGTGCTAACGGAGTCAGAGGACAAGAGTTCTCTGGGTTCAATGCAACAATAGAGACGAATACCTTTTAGCTTGCCTATTAAATGGAAAAATTATACTGTCATTTACTATGCTAAACCATTGTTCCCAGATATCTCCAAGCAACAAGGACATATGATGAGTAAAATATTTTTAAATAATCTCAACACAAGTCTTCCATGTTTTTAGTGTTCATAGATGAAACATGGAAAAAGATCCAGCTAGTGACCATCAGATTTAGTAATGAAAATCAGCAAATAGAATTATAAGGGAAAAGAGGGAAGCCATAATTGGGCCAGATTAAACACTCTGTATCTAGAAGACTCATCTCCAGAAGAGCACAGTTGGTCAGGACCATTTATGAGGGCAGTTATAAAATGCAGTAACTTATCATGCCACTAAGAAGGCATTTATATGAAACAAGATTTTCCATTGACGTATGGGTTATGAGTTATAGTTATCTCCTTGCTTAGGAAAGTCATAAATTTTCTATGATATAAACTCAAGTTGATATGATTCAATAATTTAAAATAATATATATAAACAACTTTATTTTTTTATTTTTTTTTGGCTCCACCCTAAATAACAACTTTAAATATATGAAAAACAAGCACTGTATTATTGACTGAAAAAGCCTAAAAACAAAGCAGTATATACAATGTTACCTCAGTACACACGCCCATACACACACACATTTGACATAGTGGAAAAACATATAAATGTTTTCATATTTGTATGTGCATGTATGTCCTGAATGAAATAAACTAAATGGGCCAAATTATTGCTATTAATTGTTTTTCAAGAATGAGGTTATGACTTATATTCTCTTTATAATTTGTTCTGTTTTACAAATTCTCCATGTGAGTATGTACTACTTTAATAACCAAAAAGAAAGTATTAAAAATGAAAGCTAACAAAATTGCAAACAAAAACATCCAACTTCTGAATTTTTTGGAGATGTCTTCAGAAATAAGATTAAAGTTGTACCTTTAAGTCCAGCAAAAAGCCCATGGGAAAGTGTGTGGATTAGGGAGTGGGGATGGCAGCTTAGAGAATCTTTCTTAGGTATGGGTCTAAGAATAGAGAATAGACTGAGTAGAGCTTCCTAATTGTGACGTTTCTGTTTGCACATTTTTCATAAGGGCATCATTTTTACCACACCATTATTGTGAAAAAGAGAAACAGTAATGCCACCCAAGAACCCACTTAAATCAAAGAGAGTACATAAGGGCTGAATAGGAGTTACAAAAGATAACTAGGAGGTGCTTACGCAAGAGTTAAGTAATGGGCACCCCTTCCTCCTGACCTTTGACCTTCCATCCCCAGCCCACAGGCTAAGTGATTGCAACCAAGATGGGCAACTCTTTGAAAAGAACAGCATCAGGGCAAAGAGTCAAAAGGTTTCCAGGAGATGAAGGGAGGGAAACTAATTATGTTATAGCCCATATTATAGCAATAAACTTTCTTTGAAATCTCTAACCTGAAACATGTTTCTGACCTCCCTCTTTCCTCAATCCATGAGGGAAGATACCTAAGGATATCTAAAGAATTATAACAAGTAAATACTAAGAAAAGAGGAAATGATAGGCCAGAGATCACAATAACGTAATAACAAGTAATAATATTTTCATAAAAGTAAGCAGGATATTAGAAAATGAAAAAGAAACAGAATCAATAAAGAATAAATTGGAGTTCTTAGGTATGAAAAATATAATTTTATACATAAAGAACTTAATGGAAGCATTGAATAGCAGAATAGATATAACTGGAAGGAACAAAAAAGAAATTATAAATTAGAAGATCAAGGAAGGTGATGAACTCTTCCAGAAGGCATTAGGAAGAAATTGAAAATCTAAAAGAAAACTGGAAAGATATGGCAAATAAAAGTAGAAGTTTCTTTATTCACAAAATACTAGTCATAAAGGGAGATACATAAATAAATTGCCAAGTATAAAAGAAGAAAGCATATGTGGAGTCTCAGATTAAAAGTGTATTCAGATCTCCTTAGAAAGAAATCAGGAAATCTATCCCATTCACAAAATCTAAATTTTTAAAAGAAGAGAAAAAATGCTTGGAAATAAATTTAACCAAGGAGGTGAAAGACCACTAAAATAAAAACTATAGAACACTGAAAAAATAATTTGAGGTAGATCTTAGAAGATGAAAACACCTCCCATGTCCTTGGATAGATAGAATCATTACTATCAAAATGGCCAAACTACCAAAAGTGTTATAAAGATTCAGTGTGATCCTCATCTTCACAGAAATAGAAAAACAGTCCTAAATTTCATTTGGAGGAATAAAAGACCCAGTAAAATAGCCAAAGCAATCCTGAACAAGAAAAGCAGTGCTGGAGGCATCATAATAGCTGATGTCAAATTATACCATAGAGCTACAGTAACAAAAAAAAAAGCATAGCATTGGCAAAAAAAAAAAAAAAAATAGACATAAAGACCAAAGGAATAGAAGAATTGATACAATCCCACATAGATACAGTCATCTGATTCTTGACAAAGACATCAAAAACATACATTGGAGAAAAGACAGACTTTTAAACAAAGAGTTTTGAGAAAATTGGATATTCATGTGAAGAACAGTGAAAATAGATTCCTGTCTCTCACCCTGCACCATGTCAACTCAAAGTGAATCAAAAACTGAGGAATTAGACCAGAAACTTTGCAACTGCTAGAAGAAAACATAGGGTCAACACTCCAACACATAAGCACAGGCATCCATTTTCTTAACAAGACCCCTAAAGCTCAAGAAATCAAATGAAGAATCAGTAAGAGAGATGGCATCAAATTAAAAATATTCTGTACAGCAAAGTAAACAATTAAGAACTTGAAAAGAGAGCCTACAGAATGGGAGAAAATCTTGGCCACTTAATTTCTGAAGGGAGTAATATCCAGAATATATAAGAACTCAAAAAGCTTAACAAAACAAACAAAACAAATCAAAAATCACTCAATTAATTAACGGGCAAAAGAACTAAACAGACACTTCTCAAAATAAATTCAAATGACCAACAAATATATGAAAAATGTTCAACATCTCTAGCAATCGGGCAGATGCAAATCAAAGCTGCACTGAGATTTCATCTCACTCCAATTAGAATGGAAATTGTCAAGAATAGAAGCAATGACAATTATTGGCAAGGATATGGGGATAAAGGTACATTCATACATTGTTGGTGAGACTGCAAGTTACCACAACCTCTTTGGAAAGCTGTATGGAGATTTTGCAAAAGAGTAAGAACAGAATCACCATATGACCCAGCTATTTCATTTCCTGATATTTATGCAAAAGAACTAAAATAAGCATACCGAAGTGATACAGACACATCAATGGTTATAGCAATATAGTCACATTAATGGTTATAGCAAAGCATTTCACAGTAGCCAAGTTATAGAACCAGCCCTCGTGCCTGTTAACAGATGAATTGTTAAGAAAATGCAGTACACATACACAATGGAGTTTTACTCAGCTATAAAGAAGAATGAAATTATGGCATTTGCCACTAAATGGATGGAAATGGAGAACACCACACTAAGTGAAATAAGTCAGCCTCAGAAAATCAAGGGTCAAATCTTTTCTCTCTTATGTGGAACCTAGAGCAATGTAAGGGGGGAAAAAAGTGGAGGGTTGGATTTCATAAGGGTAGAGGGAAGATCAGAAGAAGATTGAGGGGGTGGGAAGAACAGAAAAAGGACAGAAATGTGGAAAGAATTTGACAAAATTGTATTAAGTGCATGTAAAAATATACCCCAGTGAATTCTACCCTTATGTATTTCTTTACAACACCAATTTAAAAAGTGAAGTTAAAAAAAATAAAGGAAGACTAGTAGAATATTGGAAGGGGAATGGAGGGAGGAGAAGAGCAAATTAAACTCTATGCATGTATGATTACATCAAAATGAACACAACTAGTATATGTAACACTAATGCACTAATAGAAACATTAAAAACTGTGTTCCAAAGAACAGAGAAAAATGTTACATAATGTTTAAATATAGAGATAAATTAAAGAAGTCAACGACAAAATTCTTGCACTTCCCAGAGGCTTAAATCAGATTATATATTACATTATACACAATGAAAGTAATGCCTATGGTGGGTCAATATGAGTAGGATTATACAAGGAGCCTGGAGGGAAAGCAAATTGAGAAACAGTTGCAAATAGAAGTATACAGAATGAATATTATGGAAAGAAACAATTAGAACTTCTAATCTATTTCATGTGCAGGAGATATATAGAGATATGGTACACTCTAAGAGTGTCAGGATTTCCTCTCTTTTCACAACAAGACCCTTTTAAGATACTGAAGGCTAAGTGGAAATTCTGGCTCATCAGTCTAGATATATATACTAGGCTCTCTGGTTATATATTTCTTGGTTGATTGCCCTAATACAATATTTGTATACTTCATCATCTTCTGTCACTTTTTTCTGTCTAATTCCCAACATCTAGTCCTGAGTTCTGACTCCTAGATCCATTTCTATTTTACTTCTCGGCTAATCTCAGCTCAATTTATATCTCAGCTGAGCTAATGTTTCAGTTCTTAAAATTTGGCTCGATATCTCTCCCTGCCCCAATCTTTCTACCATTACCAGTAATACAGATTACTTGTTTTCTTTGCAGAACTTTATTTTTGCGATACACCAAATCCAAACCCAAAACTAATTCAGTACACACTGGTAATAAGTTTTAATTACATAGTCTAAACCTTACAGTTAAGCCCCTAAATATGATTTTCTGAATCGTAGATACTGAGTATATCACATTTGGAAGTACATATACATAAATTTGTGGAAAAGTAACAAAGCCCCTTAGATGAATCTGAATATCAAAATTATAGGAATCACAGGATCAAGTTCATCATACACAGGGTTAGTTTAAAATAGTCAAAAGTCAATTTTAAAAGAAAACTTTTCTACATATCTTAATATGAACAATCTTAGATTTTATCATTTGACTTCTCAGACTTACTCTGAACATTTTTTAAATTTTTATCCATCCTATTACTTGCTATTAAGAGACAAATGTTTGTAAATTTGGACCATCCAGTAAGTTATTCTGTATTTGTAAGCACATTTTCTTGAGAAATATCTGATTATTGTTGGAAATACATGTGCTGCAATAAGTTGGTACTGATAGTCAAAGCAACATACTTAGAATTCACTTAATTGAAACTTGCCAAAAATAATATTCCATTTCATTAAAATCATGTGGATTTGGAGTACCTGACCTTGTCCCATTTGAGCATTTAATTCCATATATTACTCTCAACACCTGTTAAATGCATTTAAAACTTTGTGTTCTATGAATATGCCTGTATGTTTAAGAATCACTTGTTCTTTTCAAATTATAAATATGTCTACTCGTACTCAAAACAGTCAAATCCACTGTCAAAGAGTTTTAATTGTTGGAAAGTTCATATACACCAAGCCCAAATCTACCTTTCTGCAATTATCATTCACTTATTCTAGTTCTGCTTTCTATAACTACACAACACATTTAATGTCACTCTTTCATAACAATCTTTGAAATATTTGAGTATTGTTTTTATATCATTTTCAATCTTCTTTGCCAGGCAAAATATTCTTCACACATTTTTCAATTCTTCTTCCTTTGATATGTACCTGATCCGATGAGTAGAAGGTATATATGTACTCTCAGTGCTTTCATTCTAAACTTTGAATGTCTATTAATGCAGTACATGATAACAGGAGTTCTCCCTGCCCTGGCCCTCATGTCGTAAGTTGACTCCAATTCGAAAAGTTCAATAAATAAAATGACCTTTCCTTTGGAATGATCTGTTGTGCCCTGTGCTGGTACAATTGCTTTTGTAAACTAAATGTACTACTTTACATGTTCACCCATTCAATTTCCCCTTATGATCTGAGGTTCTTCATTGTAGCCTTAAAATCCTACAGAAGTTTGATTTTTCTATTTTATCCTTCCAAATACATGGACATCTCTATATTGAAAAGGCTTGACCTTCAGATTTTCATTCAAATAGCCCTTTTTAGATGGTGAGTAGAACAGAATCAAGGACAAAATCTTTTGGAACATCACTAGTAAAATCATGCCAGTTTGAAATTTATCTATTAATGTATGTTCTGTGGCAGTGCTTCTTAGCCTTGACTGCACATTAGAATCACCTAGGGAGCTTTTAAAAACAATTAATACCCATCCAAGGGACCCTCTCTAGATCAATTAAATGAGAATCTCTGAGGGTGGAGCCCAGTATTAGTAATTTTTTTCAAAGCTCCCTAGATGCTTCTAATATATAGTATGGGTTGAGGTGGACTAATCTAGTTCATTTTGTTCAGTATTTTTGTCCTCCTTTTTTGATAATTTTATAAATCTTTCCTTCTTCTTTGAATGGCCATGTTTAAAGAATGCAGCATGTCAAAAGCCAGTAAATGGTTTAAAATATCTGAAGTTATTTCTTTTTTTAAGTATCATTTTCATTTTTTATTTATTTTTATTATACAGACTGCATTTTGATTCACTGTACACAAATAGGGTGCAACTTTTGGTTTCTCTGATTGTACACAAAGTAGATTCATAACATTCATATAATCATACATACACATAGGGAATAATATCTGTCGCATTCCACCTTCTTTCATACCCCTTCCCCCCCATTTCCCTCTTGAAGTTATTTCTTTACATTTATATTTATGTAATGTTTCATAGCTTTACAAAATCTTACAGATTACTTTGGAAATTTTTCATGTATATATGAAATATATGAATGTGTATATATACCTAACATACTTTCTTGTATATTACATTTTCCAATAAAGAGGGAAATCACCCAAAACAAAATAATCGATAAGATTATATGAATAAGTGAAACACTATACACACATGCACAGACACACACACACAGAGAAATACACACAGGCACATAAAGCCACATATTCAATCTTACATTGACACATTCAAAGTACAAGAGCTATGATACCTTCTTTGATTCTGCCCAGCTAATGGGTATATAATAAAAATTTGATGATCAGTATGATAGATATAACTAAACGATTAGTGATATTTAGCTGGATCCATTAGCTAAGACTTATGGGAATTCCTTTAAAAAAACAAATAAAAAAAAACAACAAATCACTTGAAATCATGCATCCTTACCCTTTTCTTTTGAGTGACATCAGAATTATGTAGGTAAATTCTAACTTCCTGCCCATTTGATGCTGAAATTTCATTGCTTTGTCCTCCTCTTCCACTTCTAACTGTGTATTTTTTCTGAAACAGAAACATACATGGTGTAAAGATTCATTTCATTTCTAAGTAATAAATCTCATCAGTATCCTGTGTTTGAAGCATATATAATGAGCTACTTTTTGACACAGGTGTAGGAAGCATAAACAGCTAGAAGTCACAAGGTGTCAAAATGTGAACACCAAAACAAATGTACTTGATGCTCTCCATGATACTCTCTGTATTATTATTATTATTATTATTATTATTATTATTTTCACACATTATATTAACACAATATGCATAAAATAATTTTTCATAGTTTTGCTAAACCTACTTATGACTTATGATAGTTCTCTGCTACTAAAGATAAGTCTGTTAAAACTTTGTTAGGGCCATTTTATTATGCTATATGATACCAAAGCTCACTTTTTAAATAAATTTGTAAAAATAGTCCTCCACACTCCCTTACTCTGTTTATAGTAATCATGTTACTCTTACTCCTTTGCTTTGAATTCTGTAATTAAACATTCAGCATAAAAAACAAGTTAGTATTTTCCCATAAAAACATTAAATATATTCATATGCAAGCAATAACTAATGCTAAGTATTTACATAAGAATTTTGTAGTCGGGCACAGTGGCATACTCCTGTAATCCCAGCGACTCCAGAGGCTGGGTCAGGAGGATCACAAGTTCAAAGCCAGCCTCAGTGAAAAGTGAGGTGCTAAGCAACTCAGTGAGACCCTGTCTCTAAAATAAAAATACAAAATAGACCTGGGGATGCGGCTTAGTGGTCATGTGCCCTGAGTTCAATCCCTCCAAAAAAGCAAAACTTTATAGCTAAATCTGGTACTATGATAAAAGTCTTATGGTCTATGCCCATGCCACAACACAAATACATAAGAAAATTTTAGTGAAAAGTTATATTTATGCTATTATATGTTAAGCAACTAGCTTATACATTAACAATGTAATGTAGGAAGTTTCAACTGTCATTACCAAATGCAGAGCACCAAATACAGATAGACAGGAAAACTGCCTTTTTGTTCCTAGAGTATTCTCTCTGAAGTTGTGGTATGATATTTAGCTGACTGGTACCAGATTCCTGTTTATTAACTATTTGTGACAAAATTGTGAGAAAGTTCAGGAAGACCCTCAATCTTTTTTCTTTCATGGATCAGGACCAACAGGCAAATATAGTGTTTTCATTTTCTCCCTTTTTAAGGCATATTCCTGCCCTCCAATGCAACAGGGCATAGAAAGCAGAGCTCAAACTACTTGTGCCTCAGGATAGAGCTCATATTATTAACACTTCCTGTTTTATTGCACCCATATCTGAGATGTTCTAAATTTGGAGCCAAGTCTCTGAAATCTACTAAAACCATGTAGACATTTTAATTGCTACTTCAGGTGTCCCTGGCACTTTCATGTATTTTTTTGGATTTTATACTCACTGTTATGGTTTAGATATTAGGCATCTACCAAAAGCTGATGTGTGAGACAATGCTAGAAGGCTTAGAGGTAAAATGATTGGATTATAAGGGCCTTAAACCAATCATTGCATTGATCCTCTGACAGGGATCCACTGAGTGGTACATGTAGGCTGGTAGGGTCATGCCTTTGGGGTATATATTTGGTGAGCTGAGCTTAATCTCTCTGTGCTTCCTGATGCCATGTTTCCAGTTTCTTTCCTGTTCCACTGTGATGTTCTGCCTCCTCTCTGGCCTGGAGCAATGGAGTTGGCCATCAATGGATGGAGACCTCTAAAACTGTGATCCTCCAAATAAACTTCTACTGGTCTAAAATTGTTGTCATCCACACCCTAGGTCACAGCAATGAAAAAGCTAATATACTCAGTCACACTGCTAGAAATGCATATTGTTTTGTTCATTTTAGAGATAGATAAACTGAAGGTCAGAAAAGATAAAATCATTTGCCATGGTCACTCTGATATGTCAGTGGAACAATAATTGAACCTAATTTATCTAACTCAAGAACTAGATTCAACTCATTGTCAACCAAATGAGAAATACCTATTTAATTTCTATAACCCAGCTGAAAACTTTATACTGAACAATTCTATTAAAATTTTCCCTGTTTCTTGTTACTCTGTCCTCTAGAGATGACCCAGTGTCTCTCTTTCTCATTCTTTCTCCCTCCCTCTTGAAAGTGCTCTTTCCTAATAAACTTTACTATAACTTACCATAAAAAAAATCTCCCTGCTTCCATCCACATTTGAATGAAAAGAACGGTGGGTTTAAATTTGACAGATATATGATCCTTATCTGGAAATTATCCAGATAATTTCCTTTATGATCTAAGGCAAGTAATGGATCTATTTTCAGCCTCTGTTTGCTAAAGTTGGGCCAGATTAATTGCCTTAATTATCTTGTAGGCATATTGTGAGGATAAAAACAGACAATTCACATGAAAATGATTTGCAAATGGTAAAACACTACCCCAATTAAATTACCACCATCATCAGAGATGTTACCTTGTTCTTCCCCAGATCCAGACATGTCTTGCTTATATGGACTTTACAGCCCCAGGTTCATAATGTCCAAACCAGTGGAACTAGGTGACTAAAAGGTGATGGTATCCCTTTTCTTACACTTGAATGCCTTAAAACTGTACCAAAACCTTTAGCAGATACGCCTTCAAGAGTTTCTGACAACTATTTTTTCCTCCTGCCATTGGGGAAAATAAAATTTACTGGCTAAAATCAAAGTGAACTCATTTGAAGTGAGTTTCCCAAGGAGATGTCTTTGAAATTAAGTTTTATAAACAGTAATTTATGACTTTTCTCCAGGCTCTTTTTTTATCCCCTCCAAACTCCACAGGTACATGGCCAGTCCTCCACACTATTCTACATCTTCCCTAATAAAGTGTTAGTTCCTGCTCCTTTCTATCCCCTAGCTTTTTGACCAGATCATAAACATGTGCAAAGAGGACATAATAGCTCCTGAGGTAAGTGTCCATATATTTATTCATATGTTACTTTGAATTTTAAAGGAATTCTGTAATCGTGATGCTTAACATAATGTATCTAGAAATGTAGTGCTTACTAGTGAATTGCCTTCAATTCATCTATATCGAAAAAAGGAAATCATCATAAAACACTTATATTTGAGCTTATAGCTTCAATTGTTTTTAGTGTACCTAAGGATCTGGGTGTTCTCGTGCAATTCTCACAAAAAATAATAAAAAAATACTTCTATTTTTTGCTTTTTGAAAATTTTATTGTATAGACCTTCAGAATGTCACATTTATCCATGAAAATTAATTTACATCTTCACATTAGCAAAAATTTAACCACTGAATTTATGGTGAGGAAAGTATGCCACATTTCAATACACACACACACACACACACACACACAAATATATGCACATGTACACTTTGCTGCTTGTGCATGCCATAGATAGAGATAGAGACATGTTTCAGAAGCCCCATTTTCCCTAGAGAGATTTCTCAAATCTTAGGAATAGGTTGAACCAAAATGAATTGCAAGGCTGTGGGGGTGTAGCTCAATGTAGAACAATTGCATAGCATGGGCAAGACCTTGGGTTAAGTTTCAGCACTGTGAAAGGGAAAAAAATCTCTGCTGTTGAAGAATACTTCTTTAATAAACTTAATTTAGCTTAACATTACATTATATATATATACATATAAAAGTAAATGAATTATATTTTTATTCATAATATGTTTTATATGTTCTTCATTTGTGTGTGATTATAGATTTTGTTTTAATTTTTATCATTTTTTTCTATTTAGTTATACATGACAACATAATTCATTTTGATTCATTGTACATAAATGGAGTACAACTTTTCATTTCTGTGCTTGTGCATGATGTAGAGTCACACCATTCATATAATCATCCATGTACATAGGGTAATGTTGTTTGTCTCATTTCACCATCTTTTCTACCCCCAGTCCCCTCCCCTCCCCTCATTTCCCTCTACACAATCCAAAGTTCCTCCATTCTTTCCTTAGCTCCCCCATATCCCCCCATAAGCATCCACATCCACTTATCAGAGAAAACATTTGGCCTTTGGTGTTTTGGGATTGACTGATCACACTTGGCATGATATTCTCCAACTCCATCCATTTACCTGCAAATGCCATAATTTTATTTTTCTTTATGGCTGAGTAGTATTCCATCATATATATATACCACAGCTGCTTTATCCATTCATTGAAGGGCATCTAGGTTGGTTCCACAGTCTAGCTATTGTGAATTGAGCTGCTATAAACATTGATGTGGCTATGTTACTGTAGTATGGCAATTTTAAGACCTTTGGGTATACTCCAAGGAGTGGGATAACTGGGTCAAAAGGTGGGTCCATTCCAAGTTTTCCGAGGAATCTCTACACTGCTGGGCCAAGGATCTGGACAGACACTTTACAGAAGAAGACAAACAGGAGATTAATAAATATATGAAAAAGTGTTCAGCATCTCTAGTAATTAGAGAAATGCAAATTAAAACAACCCTAAGATTTCATCTTACTCCGATTAGAATGGCTATTATGAAGAACACAAACAATAATAGATGCTGGTGTGGCTGTGGGGAAAAAGGTACACTTTTACATTGCTGGTGAAGTTGCAAATTGGTTCAGCCAATAATCTTTTTAAATGGGAGGGGGCGTGATGGATTGAACCATGCCAAGATCTGCCCTCTAACCAGATGGAGAAGCCCATCTTCCCCTTATTTATAGCTGCACAGGTAAAGGAGACAAGGAGGGGTTTCTTCTGTGAGGAACAGGATGGGGTGGAGTTAGGGAAGCCATTTACTTAGAGAATTAGCATTTCCTCAGGTGGCGAGTCACTTCTGAACAGAGTCACCAACCCCAGGATATCTGAAACAGTCTCTCATGACTGCAAGTTCCTGGGAGTCAAACTTTGTATCCCATGACTCAGTCAAGCCTGATTCTGCGAGACATGGATGACTTCCCACAGAGCCAGATATGAAAGCTTATGGCTTCTCAGATCTTTCTGGAGCATGTGTCTTGCTCTCAGAAAGCATGAAACCTGCTAGTTTCCATGGCATATGTGAAAGCTTTCAAATCCCGTATTACATAAGGTATCTCTCTTCTCATTTTTTCACCCAACTTTTCAGACTATTAATTTATTTTTATTTATTTATTTATTTTTTTGTTTTTGCTTCAACCATTAATTTTTGCCTCCGGTGGCCCTGGCTTTTTCATTTGGTAGTCAATGTTTCAGAGTAATATCTTCCACATGGCTGCTTCTTCATATTAGAGTTTTGATTAAAACAAAACAAAACAAAAACACACCTTCTGTATCCATCCTCCATCCTTTGAGCAACCCTTTGACATGTCAAAACATTTAAACACAGTATCTAATAAACAAGGTATGCCATGCTTCCCCTGGAACCAGGTACTCACAGTAGGAGTGTGGGCTACTGTCTCCAAACCATCATGCTCTGGAGAAATGTCAGTAAGGATAAGTTAAATCTACCAATTTTCAGTGGCCTTTCTTCACAAGTGTTCATTTACAGACTATAAATCCTTGACTATATTCCAGAGTTCTGACAAGGTTGATTTGACTGTTTTTACCAGATAGTTCAGTGTTTCTGTGGAGTAATGAGCCATCAGAATTTCCTGATCCTCCATTTTCCCTAATGTTACTCTTGAGCAATTTTTGATGATATTTTTACAATTCCAGAAATGACATTACCCGACAAATTGTACACAATTTCCCCTGGCTAATTAATTTAGTTAAACATATCATATATATTATATAATGTAAAATGAAACTTTGGTTGTACTTGATCTATTAAATTAATTCTTGAATAGTTATATGTAAATGCTCAACATACATATTAATTTTGGGAGGGTTGTTACAATTTCAGAAATAAGTAATTTTGGGAAAAAATGCTGCACCCAATATATGTTAATATTATATTTCACTATTTACATTTACCCAGGGAACATTCTCAATTCAAGCATATAGACCATGGGTAGGTAATTCTATAATTTAACATCCTCAAAAGGTCAAATGGACAATCAATCTATATGCTTTTTACACTTGATTAAGAAGCATATATACATTTAAATGTGCTACAAATCTCATTCTCATTTTATGAAAAAGTCTTATTGTGGCATTTTCTAGGCAGATTAATTTTCTGTCAAAATTTAGGGTAAGCTAGTCTAGCATTATCTTACTCTAACTGTTTTTTAATACTTTTTGTGTGATGACTTTTGACATGTCAATTTGATTAGGGTACATGCACCAGTTATCCAATCAAACAAATATAGGTGCTCCTGTGAAGATACTTTGCAGTTATAATTAAAGCCTTTAATCAGTTGACCTTAACTAAGGAGATTACACTGTGTATTCTGGATGGTCTGAATCTTTTGATTAAGAGGCCTTAAAAGCAAGGCTGAGAATTTCACCCCTTTTGTTGAGAAAAAAGAGCATTGGACTGTACCTGTGAGTTTAGTTTCCCCATTATCTTGTCTGATGATTTGTCATACTGAAAATGGAATAAATTGATTCCTGTTACTAAATTTCTTTCTAGAAGGATAGATGTTGTTATAAGTTATAGATAGATAAATTTTATTGATCCTCCTTCTCTTTTTTAATCTTGACACAGTGCATAATCCAATGCATAATCAATTATATGTTTTTCACTTTCTTCTAAGCCATCACTAATAGTGTCCTCTGAGACCATATTTCTACTAACAGTGTGTTTGAAGCAATCTAGGGTTTTTATATCACATGCAACTCAAAATTTTTCCAGCCTCTGCTCACTACCCAATTCTGAAGTCATTACCACAATTTTAGATATGTGTTAAAGTAGCACCACATTCCCAATACCAAAACTATATATATGGGAGCTAGAGAGAAAACTTGTAGGCACAATAGTCTTACAAAGATATGCCCATACTCTAAACTTTGGAACTTCTGAATACATTAGGGTTATATGGCAAAAGGGTCTTTGCAGATGTTCTTTAAGTTTTCAGACCTTAAAATATGGAGATGACCTTGGATTATCCAGGTGGGTTCAATGTAATTACATGAATTCTTAAAAGCACAGAAATTTCCCTGGCTAGAGTCAGAGAAAGAGAAGACAGAAAAGGAAGTCATAGGGAATCCAAGTGTGAGAGGGACTTGACTGTGTTGCTAAAAGAGCCTGAAAGGAAGGGATGAAAATGAAAGTGTGCAGCCTGTATGAGCAAAGACTGGCCCACAGGCATGACCTAGCAAGAAAATTGGGATCTACATCCTATAACCACAAGGAGCTGAATTCTGCCAACAACCTTAATGATGTTGGAAGCTCATTCGTCCCCACATCCATCAGAAGGGTACATCAGCTAACACAATACCTTGATTTTTGTATTTTGAAACTCTGAAACCTAGAACCCATGTGTTCTCACTCAGACTTTTGACACTCAGAAATTTTAAGATGATGATATGCTCATATTTTTTAAGGTGCTGTATTTATTTTTGTGATTTTTTATGGCAGTTGTAGGAAATTGAAATACTTTTGTAGATCATCACTTCTGAAAGTGTGATCTATGGAGACCTAGGTGTCACTAAACTTCTTTTAAGGGGCCTTGAAGGTCAAAATTACTTTCATATCAATTCAAAGGTATTATTTTCCTTTTCACTGGGTTGACATTTGCACTAATAGTGCAAAAGCAGTATTCAGTAAAACTGCTGGAGTGTTAGGCAGTGGTATACATTTGTACTCAAAAAGAGGAAATGAACAACAAATACTTTCACTTAAGAATTTCTTTGATGAAACAATAAAAATTATTCATTTTGTTAAGTCTCAACTCTACATATATTTTTAATATTCTGTGAAAAAGTTTAAAGTTTGAATGAAATTCCTATTTTTCAATGCTGAAATTAGATGTCTTGAAGAAAAACAATCAAGTGATTGCTATTGTTTGAGTTGCAAGCTCAACTAGTGACTCCCTAAAGAATACCACTTATACTTAAAAAACAACTGACAGAAAACTTATGGTCATTCATACATGGGTATTGGCAGATATTTTCTTGAAAATGAGCAAAGTAAGCCTGTGGTATTAAGGAAATGACTTAAATTATTTGTTGCCAATGATAAAATTTAAGCTTTCAAGTGTAAATTGGAGTTCTGGAAAACTCACATCCATCACTATGTGCTTGGCAGCTTCTCTGTATCTAAAGACTTTTCTCCTGAGCTGAAAATTACTTTTTTTGATATTGTATAACAACATGTCAATATTTGGATCTTCTTCAATAACTCATTGAATCAATATTTTCCAAATAAACAAAGTATGTGTGCATAAAAGATTCATTCAAATTTGAAAAATAGACTAAAGGGTTTTAATGTAGCTATCTGTGTGGTTTCTGGTTTCATGTTGTTAGCATCATTTAAGATACTACCATGTAGGGAATTTTGATGCCATATCAAAGATGAATATCCATAATTATCTGAAGAGTTAATAGAATGCTCCATCCTTTTTCAAATGAAGCTCTCTATGAGGTCATATATTCTACACATGCTTAAACCAAAGTAACACATTCCAACAGAATGAATGCATAAGCAAGTGTAAGAACCCAGCTGAAATTTAATAAATCTGACATAGAGTTTTGCAAAATATGGTACAATCTCATCTTCCCACTATTTTTTGTACTATGTAGAGATTTTTCATAAAATATGTTCTTTATGTATTGGATAATACATTAATCATCGTAATTAATAAATGAAGCCTTTAAAAATATTCCTGTTTCAATTTCTAATTCTATACATGTCAATAGTTATGTAGCACATAAACAGAAGGTCTATAAGATTCTCAAAAATTTGAAGTTTGTAAAGGAATCCCAAAACTAAAAAGTTTGAGAAACACTAGTGTAGACTATAGATTGGGTGATAAAGTTTCAATACAAATTAGAATTTAATTAAATGCACTAGTCTGGTAGCCATTAGTGAATATGTAGATAAATATGTGCATATGCTAAATGATCCCACAAGGGATTTTTGAATCTCTGTTAGGTACTATGAAATCATCTTTTACATTTTCTTTAAAATTTCCTTCTGGAGTTGTTGGACTTGTAAAATGTGAGCATTAAAGATTCCTAACTGTCTTGATTTAATGTATATAAATGAAAATGTAATCAGTGAATTCATATATAAACAACAGTTTCTCTTGAATTTCTTCACCCAGGGATTCTTGTTTTAATTAGTTGATTGATCAATTGATTGATTTTTGACATATTCTAGTTCTCCTTGAACCAATTGTGTTCTTAGAGATTAGGAGAAAGGGAGAGAAATTAAACTACAGTCACTTGCTGGGTTTTGTCTTTTAAGGCCATGTTCTAAAGCCAAAGTTCAGTAGTTCTAGCATGTTCTAGCATGCTGTGTGAACTCAGTGAGGGATAAAACAGTGAGATACTCATAAGAAATATGAGCTTTGAACTGGTTGGTTGTTTTTGAAACCTCCAGAACTAACTTAAAACGAAGTAGAGAAAAGAGTATTGACATCACGAAATACCATTTGTAATTTATTTCCTTTCCTTGACATCTGCATTAACCCTTGCCTGTAAGACCAAAATTATGTGGGTGGTTTCTTACTTTAGTCATTTGTGTATGAATTTTGGTGAATTTATTCTCTTTATTGTCTTTAGATTCAAATGTGACTCTATGTTCTAAACTTGGTAAAATGTTTACCAATGTATATCACTTTATCAGCACCTTCTGAAGAGAAGAAAATATTTAAAGATTATCTGGTACTTGTAATAGTATGACAGATTTACATATGGAATAAATTTAGTGATCAGTTTGGATTTAATAAATGGTAAACCTGAAATTGAATGGCAAGATGAATGTTTTTTGTTGTTGTTTTACCTTATTTCTAGCTATTACTCTTCTTTCCTTATTATATAATCTTTTCTTATTACAAATTATGATTTATTAGACTCGTAACAGACAGATTGATTCAATATGATATTCTTTCTTTATCTTCCTTCTTCGTTTCTGATCTTCT
This sequence comes from Glaucomys volans, assembly GCA_020662805.1. Classification (NCBI taxonomy): domain Eukaryota; kingdom Metazoa; phylum Chordata; class Mammalia; order Rodentia; family Sciuridae; genus Glaucomys; species Glaucomys volans. The sequence goes on from JAJEJO010000426.1 coordinate 583,285, forward strand.
AACCCATAAAATTATACCTAAATGCATTATTTGGCCTATATATTTGTAAGAACTAGCAACTAAACTTAAGATTTGCTCCTATGTTGAATTCAGACAGATAGTAATATGAATTCCATTTGTCTCTAAATATAGCAGACATATTATACAAATCATGTTCATAATGATGTAAGACTTAACTTTCCTTTTAATAATTAGCATTTCATTTCAATTATTCACGGTACCTCTAATTCATATTCAATCATGAAATTAAGTAAGATTGCATTGTGAAGTTACTGAAAATTGCTTCACACTATCTTTCATTTCATTGGCAAATGATTACACTATGGCACCCACTGCTGTTCTCAAGAACACAATTTACACTTATTGCTGGGCTTAAGCTTCTAAGATGGTGTTCAATGATTTTATTCTGTTCTTGAGTGCAAAAAATAGAATTCTGTTAGCCCAAGTACATGTAAATGCATATGGGTATTAGCATGTATGCATATATGTATGTGTGCATAAATGTAAATTTTAGTATCTTAGAGAATTTTGCACTTCAATAGTACATTTTACCTGAAGATAAGTGTTGAATTTCATTTTTATGTGTATAAATGTGAGTATTTGAAAAGCATTGAGTTTGTGCATCTCTTAATGTGGTGTCTCTAGTTCAGCTCCATAATGTAGAGTAAGTTCCTCTGAAATTTAATTGGGTGTTTTTGGTAAGCCATTTAAAGTGTGGTGCTCAATTATTCTAATCAGTTATAAATACTTTTGAAGTCCATTTGGGGATTCTTAGGAAAATGTGTTGTAAGTATGAAATTATGATATTTATTGTGCTTAGTGTTTTTATAGATTCACATTAGGCAAATATTCCCATCAGTTCAAGGAGTACAGCAGAATTGAGCTTAGAAGAAGAAATAAATTTGCATAGTCTAATATACCTGGAGGCAGAATTAAGTTCTTTGTTTTAATTAAAGCAACAATTAATGCACAATAGATTCTTTTATGCAGCATGATTTGACTGGTTGGCTTAATTATGTAGGCAATTATATGTTTCACTTACACACAGTCTGGCTTTGCTTAAACAATAAAATATTCCATGCTTTCTGAAAGATTTACTTTTTGCTCTTGAAAAGGTTTATTTTCTACTTTTAATTTCTTCCTGTAGATTGACGTTACATAAGACTGAAAAGTTTTGACAGAAGTGTGTTTCTCTCTTTTATTTTGCATCTGGATTTGGAGTGCTATATTCCACAATGGAAGGACTCACACTTTTGAGTCCATTGTGTGAGTTTCAATCCTATCTATTTTTCATTTATTAATTCATCTATTCAATGAGTATTTATTGAGTCAGGCATTGTCCCACATACTTTAGAGATATTGGAGAGGAAGAACATATCTCCTGTCTCTTTGAATTTATAGATTATTGAGATAAATGACCATGAAGACTAGCAAGTAAAATATTAAGCATTTTAAGTGCTTATTTTCTAGAACAGACTGCAATGTAGATTTACTGGCCATACTTTTTTTCAGTGGAGAGAGTACACTTTCAGGATCCACACCTGTGAAGGATAGGGGCAGTAAGATTGAGCAAAAGGAGTTGAACTGAGGTTAAAAGTTAAGAAAGACCTTAAGGAAAGGACCCATACAGGTTATATGCCTGTATTTGCCAGTTATTGAACGTGACATGCTTCATGGAAAGAGATGTGGCCTTAAGGGCTCAGTCACCAACATTTGGAAACAGCTGGATAAATGAGTGCTCTAGTACTAAAGGACAACCAGGAGGTTCAACCCCTCATCCATGATCCACAGTAGTATGTGCCTTATTAGGGGCCATACAAGTGTACTATTAGACTTCATGGGAGAATTAATCTAAATTGAGGAGGATCAGGAAAGTTTCCTCAAAGGCAAAAACTTTTACAATTAAACCTATAGAATGAAGATTTGGGCTATGGCAATTGGGAGCTGTGTGGGTAATTTTTGATGCAAATAGTTAAGGCAAAAGAGAGAACAAATGAGTGTTGAGGAAACTAAGCAAAATGTGGTTAAATTTAGAGTTAGAAGAGCTTTGAAAGATGAGGGCAAAGCACTAGTTCAATGGGCTATCTATATCTTCTCTACGATGTCAAGAATGTATTTCTAAGGACTTTGTGACTTTGAGCAAATAACTTCACCCACCATGCCATACTTTCTGGATCCGTAAAATATGAAGAAAATATTACCAATTTCAAAGGATCATACTGAGGATTAAGTGAGGTAACTTGTAATAATCCAAGCATGGTGCCTGGCAAGTGGTAGGCACATTTCTGTGTAGAACTATATGAGGAAAACTTTTGTCTTAAGCAAAGAAATAGTAGCTGAGATAGTTGTAATTTGGATATATATCAAAGAGCCTTCTTTTCAAATAATTTCATTCCCATTAATTATGGGAATTTTAGCATTCTTAAATATTGTGCATCAAAATTTATCTTTCTAAAGATAGTAGAAGGACAGTAAAATAATGAGATAACTTTATTCATATGGGAGAAATGAGGGAAGAAAAGTTAAATGTAGAGGAAAAGGTGGCAGAAAGAGGGATAGCATAATTAAAGACACATTTATCCTATTTCACAATGTAACATTCTGTCAGCCTGGATATGCATACTTTTGACAACATGTTTATATATTTTCATAAATAACAAAGTCATTTTGTTTTTGTTTATCAGTTTGACAGGAATAAAAAATAATCATCTTACATGGAATGAAATATACTGAGGTGGGCCTACTTCTTTTGAGTTGGTGGAAATCTTAGCTGAGACAACTATTTACAGAATTATTTGACAGTATATATACATAAGGATCTAAAAGTTGTGAATACTCATTGATCCATAATTCACATACAGATATTCAAGGCTCAGAAATAATCAGTGATGGACACTTATGTTTATACACAAGGATAGCAATCACACTGCTATTTATAAAAACAAAAGTTTGAAAAAAATAAAGGTAATGTCAAGTGGTTGGAAAATAATTATGTACACTTAGGTATTTTCACTCATATTCTTGACTAAATTTTAAATTTCAGCTTTTGAAAAAAAAATTTTCATACACAGTAAAACCTGCATTTTAAAATAAAAATCAGTATATAGGACTAGGGTAAGTAACAATTTCATTTTAATGCTCATATACAGAGGTTATAAAACATAGGCCAAATGATAATAATGATAATTCTCAAAGTAAGAATATGTCATTACTTTTTAATATTTTACTTAACTGTGTTTTTCATCATTTAATGTAGGGACACACCTTAAAATGGCGACCACAATAACAACACCCTCGGGGCAAAAGCCTCCCCCACTCTGGTACCACCAAGGTGGCGGCCCAGGATTGGCTCATTCAACTTCCATGAACCTGAGCAGCTTTACATCTTAGCAGACCTCTGCCCTGCAGGCCTTGCTGTATACTGCATGTGCTGTTGACCTTTAAGATGATTGGCCCCCACCTGTATCTCCTCCCCTCGCTCCCTTTTCATATACCTGTTTCACTCCCCCATTAAAGTGAGATCCTGCTCGACAGACTCCCGGTTGGTGTGCGTTTTTCAGCCGTCGACACTCACCATCCTGTTTGACCCCCGTGCCCCCTCTGGCTGGTCCAGGGTGGGCACCCAACCTTTGTTGTTCGGTGCGGAACAACAACTGGTGCCCCGTGTGAGGAATGAGGGAACTTCGTCGGCAGGCAATCGGTTCGGTTCGCGGGTGAGTGTACTCCCATGGAAATATGGGACAGTCTAGCTCCAGGTATGACCCCTCCCTAGATTCCCTCCGGAGACTCCTTAGGAGCTGGGGGTTAGAACTTTCAGACAGTCAAGTTTTTCAGACCTGGAAGGTCCTTGTCAGGATAGCCCCTTGGCTTCCGAATGCCAATTTATTTGACTGGGACACATGGGACAGGATTGAACAACTCCTTCATAAAGCCCAAATTCATAGAGGAGAAACTCCTCCTCTAGGGGCTTTTCCTACCATCGCGGCCCTTAAGGGCTGTTTTCCACCCCGCCCTGGTCGCACCATAGGCAGAGATCAGGGCACCCCTGAGGTGATGCGATCTCAGGAAAGCGGCCCGAAACTTTCTCCACTTGATGAACCGGGAGAATCCTCTCAGGAGCCCAAAGAAGAGCCTTTTGATCCATTTGACTCGACTCCTTGGCCACCTCGAGAGGAGGTCGCCGAGTCTCCAAAGTCGCGCTTACCTGAGAGCATTTCCCCCTCTAATCCTTTCCGAGCTTTGTCAGTCCCTCCCCCACCATCTCCGACAGCACAGTAAAACCGCTTAGCGCAGGCCCGGGGCCGCCTTTCTCCTCCGCCTTGGAGGCGTGTCACCTTTTTCCAGTAAACATTAACCCAGGGGGTAACAGGCCCGCGATTACCGTACTTTAAAGACCCAATTGAACAAAAAGGGGGAATATCCTCCCCCCATGATCAGTTAAAAATGGTATTGTGTACTCTGAATATTTTAAATTTTTCCAAAGAAGATAATCTTTCACCATTCCAGAAACATTGGGCTACTACAATAAAATATCAAACCATCAAAGTCCGTTGGAAGGACCCTCTCACAGGGGCCTGGCGGGGTCCTGATTCTTTCCTGACTGTAGGGAGAGGGTTTGGATGTGTGTTCCCTATTGGGGAGAATAAACCTATTTGGATACCTGCAAAAAACATCAAATATCACCCCTCTACTGATAATGATCATTCTTCTCCTGAAAGTGAGAAGTCTAACCCAGGAAGCTCTGCCTCTTGAGGTTCTTTTCTTTCTTTTTTTTCTCATAACAGAAATAAGAGGACCCTGACCCTCCTGACACCTTGGTGATGGCGCTGCCTCTTGGATTCACCACGTGGGTAGGACTGTGGACTCTCCCTTTGATAACCTGTAATCCCCATGCTCCTCAGCTATTAACCTGGGAAGTATTAAACCCTACTGGACAAAGGGTCTGGTCCATAAAGGAAAGCCACCCCCCAGGGGCATGGTGGCCCACTTTACACCCAGATGTATGTCAATTAGCTATTGGACTAGACACCTGGGATTTGCCTGAGGTAAATAAACCCAATGAGATCCCCCTACGGGGTCCCGAAACAGGAGATTACCCCTGAAATTATTTGGGGGATTATAGGGGTGCCGGACCCCACAGCAGTGGTGTTTTCTCAGGAACACAGATTTTTATGTATGCCCTAAGGATGGCCGAAACCGCCAACAGATAAGAAAATGTGGAGGGCCTGAATCCCTGTACTGTGCAGCCTGGGGATGCGAAACCACTGGGGAAACTTCTTGGAACCCCTCTTCCAGTTGGGATTGGATCACAGTACGCCGTGACTTTATCCGTACAGGAAAAGATAAATGTTACACCTCTAGGCTCCCCCAATCAGCTTGTGGCTCTAATCCCCTTTGTAATCCACTTAATATCTCCTTCACAAACCAAGGAAAAGATAAAAATAACTTGCCTAATTGGTTCAAAGGAAGAACTTGGGGTCTCCGGTATTATGCTCCTGGGTATGACTTTGGCCTCTGGTTCACCATCAAATTATGACAGGAGGCCACTCCAGTAGCGATAGGCCCAAACAAAGCTATCCAATCAGCCCCCAGACCATCTAGTCCCACTAAGTCTCCTCAGTCAGCATCTAGCCCTGGTAAAACAAAAACGGTTACTGCCAGGACACTTAAAACTGGCACAACAATACTAGGACAATCAGGCGAAGGACAAGTACCTTCCCTCTTTAACTTAATTGCGGGAGCATACTCTGCCCTAAACTCCACTCAGAGCAATTTAACCCGGTCCTGCTGGCTATGTCTTTCTGCCTCTCCCCCTTACTATGAGGGAACTGCAGTCAATGGAACCTATAATAGAACCTCTAGCTCTATTTGTGATTGGAATGAAATTTATAAGCTTACCCTCCATGAGGTATCAGGGAAAGGCTTATGCTTGGGATCCCCCCATAAGGGCAAACGGTCCCTGTGTGCCCGGACAGATTCTGTAGACACCACTCAGAGCCATTTCCTTGCCCCAGAGACGGGAACCTGATGGGCATGCAATACAGGACTGACCTTCTGCATCTCAACCATGATATTTAATAATTCTGCACATTATTGTGTCATGGTCCGTTTGTTCCCCAGAGTACTTTATCATGAGGCCAATTCTTTTGAAGACCAGATGGAGGGACACATAACCCGGTTTCGCCGGGAGCCTATGTCCCTCACCTTAGCCCTCCTTCTGGGCATTGGGGCCGCTACGGGAATTGGAACAGGAACAGCTGCCCTGGTACATGGATCACAACAAATGGCCCAATTAGAGGCCGCAATAGATCAAGATTTAAAAACTCTAGAAACTTCTGTTACTGCATTACAAGAATCCCTTACCTCCCTCTCTGAGGTTGTTTTACAAAACAGGCGAGGCCTGGACCTCCTCTTTTTGCGAGAGGGGGGACTTTGTGCTGCATTAAAAGAGGAATGTTGTTTTTATGCTGACCACTCTGGGGTGGTCAAAGAATCTATGGCAAAGTTAAGAAAGCGTTTGGAAGAACGGCGACTCGAACGAGAAACCCAAAGAGGATGGTTTGAATCTTGGTTCAATCAATCTCCCTGGCTAACCACTCTGTTGTCTGCTATAATTGGTCCTTTGATTATCTTGCTTCTAATCCTAACTATAGGTCCCTGTCTCTTCAACAAGGTCATGCAGTTCATCCAAAAGCGCCTTGAAGCAGTTCAATTAATGAGCGTCCAAGTTCAATATCAAAGATTGGCCACCAGCTCCGAGGAGGATCGTTATGCCACCACTAGGGTGTAATATTGCCGTCGCCATAGGGACCCCTTGAGTCGATGACGGGTAAGACCCCAAGTGCTGGGGCAACCCAAGACAGGCTCAAGCTGAGGCTCCACCCCTGGAGGCTACCTATGGTGGAATCTCCAATGACGGGTAAGATTTGTGGAAACCGCATATCAACCTAAGACAGGACCCTGGCCCTAAGGAGGCCAGGCTTCCAATGACGGGTAAGAATGCGATTTGCCATGAACAACCTAAGACAGGAATTCCACCTAGCGACAATAATAAAATAAAAAGGGGGAAATGTAGGGACACACCCTAAAATGGCGACCACAATAACAACACCCTCGGGGCAAAAGCCTCCCCCACTCTGGTACCACCAAGGTGGCAGCCCAGGATTGGCTCATTCAACTTCCATGAACCTGAGCAGCTTTACATCTTAGCAGACCTCTGCCCTGCAGACCTTGCTGTATACTGCATGTGCTGTTGACCTTTAAAATGATTGGCCCCCGCCTGTATCTCCTCCCCTCGCTCCCTTTTCATATACCTGTTTCACCCCTCCATTAAACTGAGATTCTTCTGGACAGACTCCCGGCTGGTGTGCGTTTTTCAGCCGTCGACACTCACCATCCTGTTTGACCCCCGTGCCCCCTCTGGCTGGTCCAGGGTGGGCACCCAACCTTTGTTGTTCGGTGTGGAACAACAATTTAAAGAATGTATCTGCAGTTCTTTATAATCACAAGAAATATTGTCTTTTTAAAATAACATTCTATTCATAAGTGATGAATCCTCTGAAAGAGAAATTAGGAAAACTACCCTATTCACAATACCCTCAAAAAAAAAATAAAATACTTGAGAATCAATCTAACAAAAGAGGTGAAAGCTCAAAACAATGAAAACTACAGACTACTAAAGAAAGAAGTTAAAGAAAATCTTAGAAGATGGAAAGATCTCCCATGTACTTGGATAGGCAGAATTAACATTGTCAACATGGCCATACTATCAAAAGTGCTATATAGTTTCAATGCAATTTCAGTTAAAATCTCAATGACGTACCTCATAGAAATAGAGAAAGCAATCGAATTCATTTGGAAGAAAAAGAGAGCCAGAATAGCCAAAGCAATCCTTAGCAGGAAGGGTGAAGTAGGAGGTATCACAATACCAGACCTTAAACTATACTACAGAGCAATAGTAACAAAAATGACATTGTATTGGTACCAAAACAGATATGTACATCAATGGTACAAAATAGAAGACACAGAGAAAAATTCATGCAAACACAGTTATCTCATACTAGACAAAGGTGCCAAAAACATACAATGGAGAAAAATAGCCTCTTCAACAAATGGTGCTGGGAAAACTGGAAATCCATATGCAGCAAAATGAAAATAAACCCCTAGTCTCTCTCCCTGCACAAAATTCAACCCAAAATGGATCAAGGACCTAGGAATTAGACCAATGACCCTGCACCAAACAGAAGAAAATATAGGCCCAAATCTTCATCATGTTGGCTTAGGACCACATTTCCTTAACAAGACTCCCAAAGCACAAGAAACAAAATCAAGAATCAATAAATGGGATGGATTCAAACTTTTCTCAGCAATCAATAATGTGAAGAGAAAGCATACAGGGTGGGAGAAAATCTTTAACACATGCACTTAAGATACAGCACTAACCTCCAGAATCTGTAACACCCAAAATTCAAATAATCCAATCAATAAATGGGCTAAGGAACTGAGCAGACACTTCACAGAAGCAGATATACAATTGATCCACAAATACATGAAAAAGTTCAACATCTCTAGCAATTAGAGAAATCCAAATTAAAACTACCCTAAGATTTCATCTCACTCCAATTAGAATGGCTATTATCAAGAATACAAGCAACAACAGGTGTTGGTGAGGATGTGGGGAAAAAGGCACTTTTATACACTGCTGGTGGGACTGCAAATTGGTGCAGCCACTCTGGAAAGTAGTACGGAGATTCCTTTAAAAAAGTTGGAATGGAATCACCATTTGACCCAGCTATCCCACTCCTTGGCCTATACCAAAATGACATAAAATCAGCATACTACAGTGATGCAGCCACATCAATGTTCATAGCT
>JAJEJO010000426.1:592165-615521 GCA_020662805.1 Glaucomys volans
GCATCATTACCCTATGTACATGTATGATTAATAATAATGATATGTATGTACATCATGCACAATCATAGAAATGAAAATTTGTAACCCACATGTGTACAATGAACCAAATGAAGTCTGTTAAAAAATATAGATAAATTTAAAAAGAGATTATTCACTCCTGTGTTTATTTAATTGAATAAGTTTCTCAGTGATTAATCAATAGCCATCATTGTCCTCTGACAGAAATCCTTTCACTCATCCACACTGAATGTGTCAGGAAATACCCCCTACATGACTCATCTTTAGGCTCAGTGTGGGAAGTGAAACTTAAGGCAGAGTTATAAATGACCTGACTAAATATCAAAGGAGTGCCCAACACAAAACCAATCTGCAAACACCAGAACTAAATGCAGTTTTATTTATTTCTAATTTGGCAAACCCTAGGTATTTAAGGAAATCTCATTGCACCAATAGCTGCTGATTGAACTGAAAGAACACAAATTTCATAGACCATATAACAAAGAAATAGTCTTTGAGAAAAAAAGTTTAGAAGTCACTACACAAACAACTACAATGAACAGCAAGTAAACAAAAAAATCCTGGGGAGTAGGGAGAATATGATTCCCAGATTAGTCAAACTATAATATTCAAATTGAAATGTTTTTAACATAAACATATACTAGATATGCAAAGAAATAAGAGAGTATGGTCTATTCGGGGAGAGGGAGTGAGACAGAGCGAGAGCAAAGAAACAAAAAGGAAAAAAAGAAAAAATAAAGCAAGTAATGAACAGAAATTGTCACTGAGATGGGGCTGACATTAAACTAACTAGAAAAAGACTTTATTTGTCTATTACATTTTATTTATTTTTATGTGTCTATTATGGTTTTTTTATTTTTATTTGTGTTTATTAGTTACACATGACAGTGGAATGTATTTTGACATATTATACATATATGGAGTATACTCATTCTTCCAATTGTACACGATGTAGAATTACATTGGTCATGTAATCACATATGCACAAAGGAAAGTAATGTCCAATTCATTCTATTGTTTCCTATTCCCATTCCTGCTCCCTTCCCTTCAGTCCTTTGTCTAACCTGAAGTACTTCTATTGTTCCCTATTGCTACCCCTTATTGTGAGTTAGCATCCGCATATCAGAGAGAACATTTCACTTTTGCTTTTTAGGGATTGGTTTATTTCACTTAGCATGATAGTCTCCAGTTTCTTTCATTAACTAGCAATGCCATAATTTCATTTCTCTTTATGGCTTAGTAGTATTCCATTGTGTATATATACCACAGTTTCTTTATCCATTCATCTATTGAAGGGCATCTAGGTTGGTTCCACAATATAGCTATTGTGAAGTGAGCAGGTATGAATATTGATGTGGCTGCATCACTGTAGTATGCTGATTTCAAGTCCTTTGTGTGTAGATCAAGGAATGGGATAACAGGGTCAAGTGGTGGTTCCATTCCAAGTTTTCTGAGGAATCTCCATACTGCTTTCCAGAGTGACTGTACCAATTTGCAGTTCCACCAGCAGTGTATGAGTGTACCTTTTTCCCACATCTTCACCAACATTTGTTGTTACTTGTATTCTTGATAATAGCCATTCTGACAGGAGTGAGATGAAATCTCGGTGTAGTTTTGATTTGCATTTCTCTAATTGCTAGAGATGTTGAATATTTTTTTCATATATTTGTTGGCCAATCATAATTCTTCTTCTGTGAAGTACCTGTTCAGATCCTTTGCCCATTTATTAATTGGGTTGTTTATGTGGTGTTAAGTTTTTTGAGTTCTTTTTATATCCTGGAAGTTAATGTTCTATCTGAGGTGCAGGTGGCAAAGATTTTCTCCCATTCTGTAGGCTCTCTCTTCACGTTCTTGATTGTTTCTTTTGCTGAGAAGAAGTTTTTTAGTTTGAATCCATCCCATTTATTGATTCTTGATTTTACTTCTTGCACTCTAGGAGTCTTGATAAGGAAGTCAGTTCCTAAGCTGACCCGATGAAGATTTAGGCCTCTTTTTTCTTCTATTAGGCACAGGGTCTTTGTTCTAATGCCTGAGTCTTCGATCCACTTTGAGTTGAATTTTGTGCAGAGTGAGAGATAGGAGTTTAATTTCATTTTGCTACATATAGATTTCCAGTTTTCTCAGCACCATTTGTTGAAGAGGCTATCTTTTTTCCAATGTATGTTTTTGGCACCTTTGACTAGTATGAGATACCTGTACTTATGTGGGTTTGTCTCTGTGTCTTCTATTCTGTATCATTGGTCTACGTGTCTATTTTGGTGCCAATGGCATGCTATTTTTGTTACTATAGCTCTGTAGTATAATTTAAGGTCTGGTACTGTGATGCCTCCTGCTTCACTTTTCTTGCTGAGGATTGCTTTAGACGAAGACTTTAAATCAACTATATTAAATATGTTCAGTAGCATAAAAAATACCATGGAAAGAAAAATTAAATTATAATTCCTAAGGTAACCACTAATAAAAAAACATTAAAATGAACTGAAAAGAAAACAAGGAGGAAATAAAAATGTTAGACACTCAATAATAAATTAAATGCAAAAAGAAGACTGCAGGGGAAGAATAAAAAAGATATATGACAAATAGAAAACAAAAAGTAAAATGGCCAGAATAAATCCCTCCTTAACAAAAACAACTTTCATATAAATAGATTAAACTCTCCAATCAAAACACAGAGATAGAATAGAAAGCAAAACAAAACATAATCCATCTACATTTTCGCTACTATAGAATTATCATAGACACAAAGACAAAAACACGCTGAAAATAAAAGTATGAAAAAATACTTCTCATGCATTCAGTAATCAAGAGTCCTGAGATGATAATACTAATAACAGATAAAGCTTATATTAAATGAAAAAAATTAATAAAAGACCAAATAGGATGATGCATAGATAGTGATGGAAGGGTCAAATAATCAAGAATATAAAACAATCAGAAATATATATTTGCATAATAACGGAACTCAAAAATAAATGAAGTGAAAATTTTTTTAAAATTAAGACATAGAGAACCCTACAGTAAATGTTGGAGACTTCAATAACTCATTTTCAATAATAAATTGAACAACAAGACAGAATATCAATAAAGAAATAAAGTACTTGAACAACTTTATTAACTGATTAGGTATAACTACCATATAATGAATGATCCACCCAATTATAGTCAAATACATATTTTTTCAAAGTGCACATGATACTTTCTCCAGGGTAAATCATATGCTAGGTCATAAAAGAAGTTTCAGTATGTTTAAATGATTGAAATCTTACAAGATATCTCTTCTAAACACAATGGAATAAAATGAGAAATTGATAACAGAAGGCAAGCTTCATGAACGTGTATAAATTAAACCACATATTCAGTGTTTCAATGAAGAAATCACAAGGGAAATTAGAAAATACATTGATAGGAATAAAAATCAAAACATACCAAAACTAATAGGATGCACTAAGAGCAGTACTCAGAAGGAAACTGATAGCTATAAATGCTTATAGTAAAGATGAAAGATCTATGATCAATAACCTAGATTTACATCTTTCAAAAATTAGAAAAAGAAGAGCAGATTAACCCCAAAGCTAACATAAGGAAGGAAAGTGGAAAGATTATATTAGAGAGAAATAAAATAGACTATAGGAAACAATAAATAAAGTCAATAAAACCAAAAGTTTGGTTTCTGAAAAGATCAACAAAATTGACAGATCTTTTGTTAGGATGAGTAATGAAAGAGAGAAAGGGAGGGAGGGAGGGAGGGAGGGAGGGAGGGAGAGAGAGAGAGAGAGAATGTACATTGCTAAAATTATAACTGAAAATGGAGACTTTATCATGGGCACTACAAAAATAAGAAGGGTTATCAGGAAATACTATGAAGAATTGCATACTATTAAATTAGATAATTTAGATGAAATAAGAAAATTCCTAGAAAGGTACAAACTACAAAAATATACTTAAAGGTATAGAAAATCCAAAAAGACCTATATGACATTAAGATACAGAATCAGGAACCAACATTTCACAATAAGGAAAAGTTCTGGACCAGAGACCACAAATGGTAATTTCTCCCATATATTTTCAAAATATTTTTATTAGAGCACTGTAGCTATACATCAGTGTCATTTATTTTGATATAATTACACATCCATTAAATATAATTTGTTCCATTTCACTCCCAAAACCTCCTCCCTCCCTCCCCTTATCCCCTACCATTCCTCCTCCCCCACTCCACTGGTCTTTCCTCCATATATTTATTATTTTTATAAATTGGTACTTTATAGGTGTACATGTATGTGAAATTACTGTGGTACATTCCCACATGCACATGGGATAATTTAGTCAATCTTATTCCACTGTTCCTACACTTTCCTGCTGTTACAGTTTAGATAAGAGTTGTCACCCAAAAGCTCATATATGAGACAATGCAAGAAGGATTAGAGTTGAAATTGTTAGATTATGAGAGCCTTAACCTAATCAGTGCATGAATCTCCTGATAGGGAGTATCTAGTTACTGGGTGGTAACTAGAGACCGGTTAGGTGTGGCTGGAGGAGGTGGGTCCCTGGGGGCAGAACTTTGGGGTTTACATTTTGTCCTTATTGAGAGGACCCCTTCCTCGTTCTTTCTGATGCCATGTCCTCATCTGCTGTCCTCTTGCACATACTTCTGCCATGATGTTCTGCCTCACCTTCAGCCTTGAGGAATGGAGCTGGCTGTGTATGGACTGAAACCATGAGTCCCAAACAAACTTTCCTCCTCTAAGATCATGCTTGTCAGGTCTTTTGGTCACAGCAGCAAACAAGCTTAGTAAAATACCTGTCCCTTCCTCCTCTTCCTCCTCCTCAACCTGCCTCCTGCACTCCACTTATCTCCATTCCATTTTCACCGTGTCCCTGATCTCCCTACCTTTTGTCTATTGGGATCTGGCTTCAACAGATGAGAGAACAGATTCAACCCTTGACTTTCTGAGTCTGACATAATTCAGTTAGCACTATGTTCTTCATTTCCATCCATTTACCATAAAATGTCATAATTTCATTCTTCATTATGGCTGAGTAAAACTCCATTGTGTATATATGCATTTCCTTTTATCCTTTCATCTATTGATGGTCACCTTGACTGCTTTCATAACTTGGCTATTATGAATTAAGTTGCTAAATGATATTCATGAATCACTATAGTATGCTGATTTTTGTTCTTTTGTATAAATTCCAAGGAATGGAGAGATCCAAGATGGCAGACTAAAGGGAACCTGTGTTCCTTATCACTCTGTAACTTGGGTTTAAAGCAGAGGAAAATATGTTTCTCTGTGAGGCAGTCTTTGCTCCTCATCAATTCCCAGCTGTTTACCCCATTTGTCTACCTTGATCACCTGCAGTCTGCCAGTGTATCAACTACATTTTGAGTGCAGATTGCTCACTGACTGCTGCCTATCATCTGCCGTTTGCCTGTTTGCCTGCCTCTGGCCTGCCCACAGCCTGCCTTTCACCTACCCATCTCCCACCCACCGAAGTCCACCTACCAATCCTCTGCTGGTAGCCTGCAGACCACCCATAGACTGCCCACAGACCGCCAGCAGATGGCCAGCTGCCTGCTGTTGCCTGGAAGTCCACTGTCACAGTACCATTTGGGAAAATAGCAAGGACTTGCAGGAACCCTGGCCTGACTGACCTTGCCCCACTCCCAGGACTCCTGGCACGACTGACCTCACCCTGCCTCCAGGACCCAGTCTGACTCACATTGCCCCATCTCCAGGGTACCCAACCGAACTGACTGTATCCCACACAGACTCTGTGCCCATGCACCACACTGCAGCTCCCCATGTGTCAACACACTTGGAAGCCAGTGAGGCTATCTTGGATTATCCTAGAAGTGGAAACCACCATCTTTAGGTGGGGCAAATCCCATCCTGAGATGCCTGCTGGAGACTGTAAGCTAATGAAAAAGAACAATGTAAGTCAGCAAAGGGAAGAACTACCCTAAAGAAAAGCCAATCAAAAAAGAAGCTAAGTCCCATTAAAAACTGAAACTAAACCAAAATGACTGGGAATACAAATCATATCTCAATAATAACCCTGAACATTATTGGCCTAAACCCATCAATCGAAAGACAGACTGGCAGACTGGATTAAAAAGAAAGACCCCAACAATATGCTGCCTTCAAGAGACTCATCTCATAGAAAAGGACATCAACACACTGAAGGTGAAAAGATGGGAAAAAACCTACCACGCATATGGACTCAGTAAAAAAGCGGAGGTTTCCATCCTTACATCAGATAAAGTGGCCTTCAAGCCAAAGTTAGTCAGAAGGGATAAAGAAGGTCATTTCATACTGCTTAAGGGAAGCATAAATCAGGAAGACACAACAACTGTAAACATGCATGCCCCAAACAATGCATCCATGTATATCAAACAAATCCTTCTCAATTCTAGGAATCAAATACACCACAAAACAATACTTCTGGGTGACTTTAACACACCACTGCCACCACTGGATAGATCTTCCAAACAAAAACTAAACAAAGAAACCATAGAACTCAATAACACAATCAATAACTTAGACTTAACAGATATATATAGAATATTTCATCCATCAACAAGTAAATACACTTTCTTCTCAGCAGCACATGGATCCTTCTCTAAAACAGACCATATATTAGGCCACAAAACAGCCCTTACTAAATGCAAAAAAGTAGAGATACTACCTTGTATTTTATCAGATGATAATGGAATGAAATTAGAAATCAATGACAAAATAAAAAACAGAAACTACTCCAACTCCTGGAGACTAAATAATATGTTATTAAATGAAGCATGGATAACAGAAAACATCAGGAGGAGATAAAAACATTCTAAGAGGTAAATGAAAATGATGATACAACATATCAAAATCTCTGGGATGCTATGAAAGCAGTAAAGTAGAGGAATATTCATTGCTTGGAGCACATTCAAGAAAAGAATAAAAAGTCAAAAACTAAATGACCTAAAATTACAACTTAAAGCCCTAGAAAAAGAAGAACAGAACAACATCAAAAGTAGTAGAAGATAGAAAATAATTAAAATCAGAGCTGAAATCAATGAAAGTGAAAGAAAAGAAACAATTCAAAAATTGACAAAACAAAAAGTTGGCTCTTTGAAAAAGTAAACAAAATTGATAAACCCTTAGCCACACTAACAGAGAGAGAAAATTACTAAAATTCGTGATGAAAAAGGAAATATCATGACAGACTCCATTGAAATACAAAATATAATTAGAAACTACTTTGAAAATCTATACTCCAACAAAATAGAAAATCCCAAAGACATTGACAAATTTCTAGAGACATATGACCCTCCCAAACTGAACCAGGAGGACATACGCAATTTAAAGAGATCAATTTCAAGCAATGAAATAGAAGAAGCCATCAAAAGCCAACCAACCAAGAAAAGCCCAGGACCAGATGGATTCTCAGCTGAGTTCTACAAGACCTTCAAAGAAGAGCTCATTCCAATACTCCTCAAAGTATTTCATGAAATAGAGGAGGAGGGAACCCTTCCAAATTCATTCAATGCAGCTAGTATCACTCTGATACCAAAACCAGACAAAACACATCTAGGAAAGAAAACTTTAAACCAATATCTCTGATGAATATAGATTCAAAAATCCTTAAGAAAATTCTGGTAAATTGCATACAAAAACATATTAAGAGGATAGTGCACCACAATAAATTGGGGTTTATCCCAGGGATGCAAGGTTGATTCAACATCTGGAAATCAATAAATGTAATTATCACAGCAATAGACTTAAGGTTAAGAATAATATGATTATTTCAATAGATCCAGAGAAAGCATTTGACCACCCCTTCATGCTCAAAACACGAGAAAAAATAGGGATAGTAGGAACATACCTCAACATTGTAAAGGCTATTTATGCTAAGCCCACTGCCAACATCATTCTTAATGGAGAAAAACTGAAAGCATTCCCTTTAAAAATTGTAACAAGACAGGGATGCCCACTGTCACCACTTCTATTCAACATCATTCTTGAAATACTAGCCAGAGCAATTAAACAGACCACAGAAATTAAAGGAGTATGAAGAGGAAAAGAAGAACTCAAGCTGTCACTATTTGCCAATGATATGATCCTATATTTAGAGGATCCAAGAAAACTCCACCAGAAAACTTTCAGAACTAATAAATATCCAGCAAAATAGCAGGATATAAAATAAACACACATAAATCTAATGGATTTATACACATAAGCGATGAATCATCTGAAAGAGAAATGAGGAAAACAACTCTGTTCGCAATAGCCTCAAAAAAAAAAATAACTTGGGAATCAATCTAACAAAAGAGGTGAACGACCTCTACAACAAAAACTACAGAATATAAAAGAAAGAAATTGACGAAGACCTTAGAAGATGGAAAGGTCTTCCATATTCTTGGATAGGCAGAATTAATTTTATCAAAATGGCCATACTTCCAAAGACACTATATAGTTTTAATGCAGTTACAACTAAAATCCCAATGACATTCCTCATAGAAATAGAGAGGGCAATCATGAAATTCATCTGCAAGAACAAAAGACTCAGAATAGCCAAAGCAATCCTGGGCAGAGTGATGCAGGAGGTATCACAATACCAGACCTTAAACTATACTACAGAGCAATAGTAACAAAAATGACATTGTATTGGCACCAAAATAGACAGGTAGATCAACGGTACAGAATAGAGGACACAGAGACAAACCCACATAAATACAGGTATCTCATACTTGACAAAGGAGCCAAAAACATGCAATGGAGAAAAGATAGCCTCTTCAACAAATGGTGCTGGAAAAACTAGACGTCCATATGCAGTAAAATTAAATTAAACCCCTATCTCTCACCCTGTACAAAACTCAACTCAAAATGGATTGAGGATATAGGAATTAGATCTGAGATCCTTCACCACTTAGAAGAAAAAGTAGGCCCGAATCTTCATCATGTCGGCTTAGGACCAGACTTCCTTAACAAGATGCCCAGAGCACAATAAATAAAAGCAAGAATCAATAAATGGGATGGATTCAAACTAAAATGCTTTTTCTCAGCAAAGGAAACAATGAATAATGTGAAAAGAGAGCCTACAGAGTGGGAAAAAATCTTTTCCACATACACTTCAGACAGAGCACTGATCCTTAAAATTTGTAAAGAAAGTAAAAATCTTTACACCAAAAATACAAAGAACTCAATCAATAAATGGGCTGAAGAACTGGGCTGACACTTCACAGAAGATACACAGATGATCAACAAATATATGAAAAAGTGCTCATTATCTCTAGCAATTAGAAAAATGCAAATTAAAACCACCCTAAGATGTCATCTAAATCCCATTTGAACGGCTATTATCAAGAACACAAGCAATAATAATTGTTGGCATGGATATGGGGAAAAAGGCACACTCATACATTGCTGGTGGAGTTGCAAATTGGTGCAGCCACTCTGGAAAGCAGTATGGAGATTCCTTAAAAAACTTGGAATGGACCCACCATGTGACCCAGCTATCCCACTCCTTGGTTTATACCTGAAGGACTTAAAATCAGCAGAGTATAGGGATGCAGCCACATCGATGTTCATAGCCGCTCAATTCACAATAGCTATATTGTGGAACCAACCTAGATGCCCTTCACTTGATGAATGGATAAAGAAACTGGTATATATATACAATGGAATATTACTCAGCCATAAAGAAGAATAAAACTATGGCATTTGCTGGTAAATGGATGGAATTGGAGAATAACATGTTAAATGAAATGAGTCAAGCCCAAAAAACCAAAGGCAGAATGTTTTCTCTGATAATTGGATGATGATACATAACAGGGGGGATGGGTGGCAGAGTGGACAACAGAAGAATGGAGGAACTTTGGATGGTGTAGAGGAAAATGGGGTGGGAAGGGGTGGGGGAAGGAAAGATAGTAGACTGAGACAGACAGTATTACCCTATGCACATGTATGATTGCATGAATGTTGTGAATCTGCATTGTGCACAACCATAGAAATAAAAAGTTGTACTCCCCCAAAAAATAAATAATATATGATTAAAAAAAATAAAATAAATACCAAGGAGTGGACTAGCTGGATCATACATTGTTAGTGAGACCGCAAATCAGTACAACCACTTTTGAAAGCAGTATGGACATTTCTCCCATATATTTAAAGAAAAAAATTAACAACTATCTTTTTCAAACTCCTCCAAAACACAGAAGAGGAAGGACTATTTCCTCACTCATTTTATGAGACCAGGATTACCCTGATATCAAAGACAAAGACATTGAAAGAAAATAATATAGACCAATGTCTCTTATGAATATAGATGGGAAAATCCTTAACAAAATCCTATCATACCTAAATTAGCACCATATTAAAAAGATTATATGCCATGACTATGTAGGTTTTAACCTAGGATGCAAGTGTCTTTCAACATGCAACACATTGAAAATTGTAAAACACTGGTAAAAGAAATTAAAGAAGATCTAAGTGAATAGAAAGACATCCTGCAAGCACGTACTGGAAAACTTAATATTATTAGGATGGCCTCATATTCAGTGCAATCTATTAAGTGCATTGGATTCAGTATAGTCCCTGTCAAAATCCTAGGTGGTCTTCATTTTACAAAAATAAAAATGCCAATCCTAAAATTCATAGGAAAATTCAAGCAATTCCAAACAGCCAAAACTTCTTCAAGAAAGAAAAACAAAATTGGAAGGCATGCTTCCAGATTTCAAAACTTATTACAAAGGTACATTAATTTTTGACTCAGTGCGGCGATGCACACCTATAATCCCAGTGACTTGGGAGGCTGAAGCAGGAAGATCGCAAGTTCAAACCCAGTCTCAGCAACTTAGTGAGACCCTAAGCAACTCGACTAGAAAAAGACTTTATTGTATTTTATTTATTTTTATTTGTGCTTATTAGTGACACATGACAGTAGAATGTATTTTACTTATTATGTATATATGGAGTATACTTAAAATTTTAAAAAGTACATTAATTTTTAAAGTGTGATACTGTCATAAATATAGAAATATAGATCAATGGAATAGAATTGGAAGGCCTGAAATAAATGCATATATCTATGGTTTAGTGATTTTGGAAAAGGGTACCAAGATATTCAACGATGAAAGAATGATCTCTTTCTCAAATGATACTGAGACAGCATACAAAATTAAAGTGCAGCCCTTTACTCACACCATATACAAAAATAATTCAAAGTGTATCAAAGACCAAAAAATAAAATCTGAAAATATTGAATTCTTAAAAGGTACTGAACTGAGGCTTCTCTCCCAGAAAAAAGTGTCTCTGATATTCTGGCCTTTCAGTATGCTAACTGAGGGTCAGTTTCTGTCTTGCCTCACATGGAGCACTGACAGAACACGAATTATTAAGATGCCCAACTGGGTGTGGTGGTGCACACCTGTAATCCCAAGTGGCTAGGGAGGCTGAGGCAGGAGGTTCAAAAGTTTGAGGCCAGCCTCACCAATTTGGCAAGGCCCTAAGCAACTTAGCAAGACCCTGTCTTAAAACAAAACAAAACAAAACAAAACAAAACACACTAAAAAGGACTGGGGATGTAGCTCAGTGGTAGAGCATCCTGGGTTAAATCCCCTGTTAAAAAAAAAAAAAGAATCCTCTAGGGGTAGTTGAAATAAAAAAGAAGGGGGTGGGAAGTAACTTAGTTTGACAGCAGAGCTTCTCTCTGGAGACTGAGAGGGCACACAACGGGAGGTTACTCCTCCCATCCCTCCCCTGCTCGCCCATTCCCTCCACCTCCGGCGAGGAAGGAAAAGAACTGGAGCACATTTCCAACCTTTTAGTCTTTCAGTATACTGCCCAAGGAGCCAGATTAATATTCACAATACCTGGAGAACTTATGCAACTGTCATGCTTTGGTGGGGATATATAAGAACAAAGGAAAAGGGGAGGACAACATGCTGTGCCCTGCACAGTTCTGCAAGATTGGGAAAATGCACGGAACGGAACTGGGGCCTTCACCAAGAGGAAGGAGAAAGGAACTGGAGTATGCTTTCTACATCTCAGCCTGAAGCACAGCAGTTAGACATCAGAAGGAGCAAGATAATAGGGCTCTTGAAAGACAAAGTAATTAGTAAATCCTTCTAATCAAGAATCTAATCTCTTATGGAGAAAACTGTAACAACTTTATAAAAAATTGTTAGAATTAGTAAATGAATTCAGTGAAGTTAGAAGATAAAAAAATCAATATATAAAAGTCATCCCATATATTATATGTAGGTAAAAATTTGTCAAAACTCAATTCAATTTAACTTCAAAAAATAAGTTGTGATTTTATATACCAATGAACTATCCCAATATAAAAGAAAACACCCCCATTTACAATAGCATTAAAAAAATAAAAGACTTAGGAACACACCTAACCATGGAAGTGAAATGCCTGTGTACTGAAAACTACACAACACTGTTGGAAGAAATTCTAAAAGAAGTAAGTAAACTGAAAGAAATTCATTCTCATGTACTGGAAAACTTAATAGTGTTCAAATCTCTAAAGCAATCTACAGAGTCAATGTAATCCCCAACAAAATCCCAATAATGTTTTTGACAGAAATGGAAAAACACAATCCTACAATTCCTATTAAACCTTAAAAGATTCAAATAGCCAAAACAAACTTGAGAAAGGAAAAATGAGATGAAGACATTACACTTTCTGATTTCAAACCTTATTACAAGGCAGTTGAAACAGCATAGTAATGGAATAAAAATCAACAGATACACCAGTGAGACAAAATAAATTACCCCAAAATAAACCCCTTACAGGTATCGCCAATGATCTTTGACATGAATATGCATTGTGGTAAAGAAATTCTTTTCAACATGTGTTGCTGGGGAAACTGGACATCCATGTGAAAAAGAATGAAATTGAACCTTGTCTTATACCATAAACACATACAACAAATAGATTAAAAACTTAAATTTTACACTTGAAAATGTAGAACTCCTGGAAGATAAGTGGAAATCAAAACCACAATGAGATATCACCTCACACCTCTTAGAATGGCTACTAGGAGAAAATATAATGTGTGTTGACAAGGATGTGGAGAAATTGGAACCCTTTTAAACTCTTAGTGGGAATGTAAGATAGGGCTTCCATTATGAAAAATACTATGGAGTTTTCTAAAACATTAAAATTAGAACTACCATATTATATAGCAATCTCACTTCTGAGTATGTATCTATAGAAATTGAAATAGGGATCTCAAAGAGATATCTGAACACCTCTGGTCATTATAACATTTTTCATAGCATCTGTGATATGTAAACAGCACAAATGTCTATCACAGATGAATGGATAAAACCATGAATAAAATGGAGTATTATTTAGCCTTAAAAAAGGAAGGAAATCCTGCTATATGCAGGTACCTGAATGAGCCTGAAGGATATATACTAAATGAAATAATCTAGTCCAAGAAAGACCACTCAGTTATTTTATATGAGGTATCTAAAACTGGATAACTCTCAGAAATAGAGGTAGAGTGGTATTTATAAGAACTAGGATGAGGGAGAAATTAGGAGTGCTATTCAACAGGTATAAAATTTCAATTATATAATGATGAATGTGTTCAAGGGACCTGCTACAACACTGTGCCTATAATTAGCAATATATGTTGTGCACTTAAAACTTGGTTAATAGGTTACATTTCATGTTAAGTATTTTTAGCCACGAAAAGTGATATAAGTATACATTAGGATGGCTATAATAAGAACAAATCAGAAAATAAGAATTGTGGGAAGTGATCTGGAGAAATTGAAATCTTCATACATTGGTGGAATTAAACATAGTAGAGATGCTATAGAAAATAATTTAAGTTACTGGATAAGTAAAACCAAGAATTGCCATAACCATGTGACCCAGAAATTACACTCTAGATATACATCCAAAATAATTGAAAATGAACATTCCATTAAAACTCATGCACAAATATTCATAGCAATACTATTCACAAGAGAAAAAAATATGCAAATAATCCAAATGTCCAATAATGGATGAATCAATAATCCAAATAGTATGCTAAATTTGATGCATTTTTATCAAAATTTAAAAATTGCTATGTGTTTTGGGAGAGACAGAATATCCAAGTGGACATGTATGCTATTAAAGCAGTTTCATAACACCCTGCATTTTGTAACTGCACAAAATACATTCTGTAACACTAAATACACACACAGAGAACATTTTAGTACATATCCATTGTTAACATAGATTCAAAATGTTTTGGTGCTTTGATAAGTAAAATCCTGAGATACACCCAACAAAATAACTTGCATTAGTGTGGATTAATGGTCCTCAGATTACTTAGAATCTGAGCTATTTATTCACAGAAACAAGTACATAACCACTTTTAAAGGATCTCCTTTTTGATGCTACCATCCCCAGAGATTGATTTATAATTATGAGCGTGCTGGGTAAGCTTAAAATCAAACACAGGTAAAAGATAGGTTCAAAGAATAATTATTCTAGACATTTTTCATCTCAAATGTTGTCTATGGGCCAGCTGCATTGGCATAACCCATTTTGATATAATTATACAGCAGGGAATATATCACAATGCAGATTTACATGATTCATATAATCTTACATATACATAGGATAATACTGTCTGGCTCAGTCTACTATCTTTCCTTCCCCCATCCTCCCATCCCATTTTCCTCTACACCATCCATACTTTCTCCCCGCCATACAACATCCCCCCACTGCCCGGTTATGTATCAGTATCCACTGATCAGAGAAAACATTCGGCCTTTGGTTTTTTGGGCTTCTCCAGCTCCACCCATTTATCAGCAAATGTCATAGTTTTATTCTTCTTTATGGCTGAGTAATATTCCATTGTGTATATAAACCACAGTTTCTTTATCTATTCTTCAATTGAAGGGCATCTAGGTTGGTTCCACAATGTAGCTATTGTGAATTGAGCAGCTATGAACATAGATGTGGCTGCATCCCTATACTCTGCTGATTTTAAGTCCTTTGGGTATAAACCAAGGAGTGGGATAGCTGGGTCACATGGTGTGTCCATTCCAAGTTTTTTAAGGAATCTCCATACTGCTTTCCAGAGTGGCTGCTCCAATTTGCAGTCCTACCAGCAATGTATGAGTGTGCCTTTTTCCCTGCATCCATGCAAACACTTATTATTGCTTCTGTTCCTGATAATAGCCATTCTAATTGGAGTTATACTTTCAAGATACTGTTTCTCAAATATTTACATAGCAATGAAGTGCAGGGAACACAAATAGTGCTTGAGAAGTAGGGTGGTAAAAGAGATATTAAATCAAAATATCTATGACCTTTATTTTCATCCATAATCACAATTTTTCTTTTCATTAAAATATCTATAAAATATATATTCTGCTATATAATAAATATGTTAGTGGAAGATGTCTTTATTTCTGTGCAGATTAAAGTACTTATTTGTCTTCCAAATGTTGGAATAATATTGATATTTTATGAAATAATATTGATATCTATGAAATACATTAGTGTGTGTTGAGATGATACCAGTGATGAGAATTCAAGTTCAGTTTCTCTGATATCAAAGACTGAACACCTGAGAAATGCTGAGGCAAAAGCAAAAAGTTTTATTTAAATGATGGAACAGAGAGAGAGGGACAAAAAGCTCCTCCATAAAGGCAGAGGAGGGGTCCAAGTTGGCACCTGAGGGAGTGGGGGTGTCCTGCCCCTTTTATGGATTTTTGGTTTCCTTTTTTTTCTCCCATTCCCTCCTCCGCTTATCTAATCAAAAGGTGGAGTGACCAAGGATGAGAGAAAGAAGACTCTCCTGAATAAAGGCAAGAAAGAGTGGCCAGGGGGCATTCATTAACAACTCGAACAACTCCCTGAAGGAAGAAATAATTCCCTGGAGGCAGATAAACTTGGCAACAGGTTGGAGGAGAGAGAAGGGCTCTGGAGGTATTAGCATTCCCTTTCCTTTCCTTTCTAACCAGTCCCCATCTTCCTGATCTGACCTGATCATTGATTACTTATATTGACTGTCCTTTTGCTCCCCACCTCAGAAAAATAATGCCTTTTCACTTTTCTGTATGTTTTACATACTGCTTAATCTTCAAAAACATTTCGGTCTTAAGAGAATATATACTTCCTTCAATTTATGGGTGAATAAAACATCCTAGAACAGAAAACTTCCTATATAACTCTGAAGAACTAAAAAATGAAATGCAAATGATTTTTATTGCAACAGGGCATCTCCTTATATGTAGTTTTGGCATACATACTCTTTCATTTTATATGTGTTCACGATTCTATGTATATTTGTGAACATCCAGAGACAGAGCTCTATACAATGCCATCACTATTTCTTCTGTATATGTGCATACATTTGTGTGTGAAGCAAAACAACTTCAATCTCTGTTCATTAAAATTATTTGACATTTACTTGTGTGGGGACTGGAGACCAAAACCATATTCTACAAACAAGTTTTTGACACTATTTCTATGAGGTTTTTAGAAATATTAGTTGCCAAAAAGATGCAAGAAATTCACAACCAAAGCAACATACTGGGTATGGGAAAGCAAATAAACTAGAAATAGCTACAAAGATTTATTCTTTGAAAAGTTTCACCAAGGCACTGACTATTTTTGTTTGTGAATTTGAGAGAGAATCCAGAAAAATCATGGACAAAGGTCATCTCATAGAACATTCCACCCAAAGTAATTCCCAAATTAGCATTGATAGCTCAAATCAGGATAACTAACTTGCTCAGGCTGGAGAGGAAAAAATACTGAATTAATGGAATCTGAGGAAAATGATGTGAGGAGGAATTTGACACCAAACTTTCCTGAAATCCCATAGCAATATGTCAGATTCAAAATAGAACTGATAATCACAAATGAGGAAGAATTACACATGAATCAAATTCATTCTACTTTTGCAATGGCAGAGTGAAGGGCTCTGTGGATACACATTCCCCAGACATAAAACCATGATTTATGAAAAGTTCTAAAAAAAATAATGTCTGCAGAAATATTCCTGAAGGCATAAGAAAATGTAAAAATACATTTATTCCAATAAATCTACTGCATCTTAGTAAGAACAAAGTATGATGTTTGCAGTACAATCCACTCCTTTCAGCTTCCCTAGCTCAGTGTGAATAAAGCTCTAATCTGGGTGGGTGTAGCCAAGAAGAATTCCTCTATCCAGGATCCCAAAGGCTATAGTATCTCCTTAGGACGGGATGAATACCAACATTTCTTATTCTCCAGAGATATCTTTTGAAAAGACCAAATTACAGGTGAGTGCAGCTGAAAAGCAAACGGATCTCTTCCTCCACCAAGGCTCTACTCATAAAATAAAAGTTCTAATTCAAGTAAAATAGGCCAAGGATACTAGGGCTCCAATTTCCATCAAGCAAGTTCACTTGTAGGGTACAGGTTACACACTAGTAGAGAGAAACTGAGAAGACCAGAGATTACTGCCCCCACCCTGCTCACAGAGCAAAGTGTCATTTAAGAAAATTGGACTACTGTCTACAAACCCAACTCCAGAGCAAAGGCTCGGTAATTTTGCCTAGGGGAGGGGCAGACTATGAGAACAGAGTTCTCAAGCTCTCCCCATAGAAACTGACTTTGTAAGAGTGGGAAAGTCAACCTCAGGTCTCAGAAACAATGAAGGTTTCATAGTAAACAAATAAGAGGAAATCAGAAGCTTCATAACAGCAATATGCTACATATAGGCCACCAGTCTTACCAGAGATAATCATGGAAAGAAATAGCTGTGTGACTTTCCGGAGTCAGAATAAGTCTCTAAGACTGGCTTCAAAGCCTGCAAAGGGACCACAATTTAATTGGATCAGAATGAATAGCAATTTTTAACTCCAGGACATGATTAAAAACAATACAGCAAACAATGGCAAATATTGGAGAATAGCAGCTGGGTATGATATCAACAGAAGCAGGCAACTTGATTGACAGCATGAAAAGGTAACATTAAAAAAAGAAAAGATTGGCTAAAACCACTTTCATCTGAAGAGGTGACTATGTGCATGCCCAAAGCTGCACTGCCTGAGGAACAATTTCACTGCAAGATGAAAGGACTTCAATAACATAATTCATTCAAGACAGTAAACAAATAGACAAATAATGACAATAAGAAGATTTGGGTGAGGAAGGTAAGAATATTGATACCCAGATTTTCTGCAGTATAGTACCTAAATTTCCAGGTTGAAGTATAAAATCATGATACATACAAGGAAGGAATAAGCCATATACAGGGAATAAAGAGCAGAAAAAAATACACAGCCTGAGAGAATTCAGATGTCAAACTTCACAAAGACTTACACGTACCCATTTTATATGTGTTTATAGAACCAAAGGAAAACATGGCTAAATACAAAGAAAACTAAAGTGATGATGTTTCATTGAAAAGGGAATATTAGCAAAAGCAATTACATATAAATAGTAACCAAATGAAAATTGTGGAGTTGGAAAGTACAATAAATGAAGCAAATATTTACCAGAGGAACTCATCAGCAGATTTTTAATGATACAAGGGAGAATCAGTGAACTTGGAGATAATGAAATAGAGATCAAGCATTCCAAACAATGGAGAGAAAAACTACAGCAATGACAGCATATCAAAGGAATGTAGGATACTATTAAATGTATCGACATATGCATAATAGGAGTACAATAGGAGAAAAGAATGAAAAGTATTTAAAGAAACAATAACCCCAAATTCCCCAGGTTTGATGAAAAACATTAATTTATGTATCCAAGAGTCTTATTGAACTCCAGTAGGTTAAAAACAAAGATATCTATACCCAGAAACTCCAGAAAAATGTTGAAAGCCAAAATACAAAAAAATTTAAGTCTCAAAATACATTTAATTAAGTAATTTCTCTCTTTTACGTTTCAATTAAATTCATTCTTAACTTGTACATAAAATAAAAACATTGTATATGGGGGCATACACTGGTTTAATGGGGTAAAATGTGATGTTTCAATATGTATATATAATATATAATGTTTAAATTAGATTAGTCATGTTTATCTCCTAAAATATTTGTCATTTCTTTACGGAAAAAAAAACTTTCAAAATCCTTTCTTTCAGCTTTTTAAAATGTATAGTAAATTATTATTATTTGAAGTCACCCTATTGTATAACAGCATTATCAGAATTTGCTCATATCTAACAGTAACCTAATACCAGTTGATCAACTT
This sequence comes from Glaucomys volans, assembly GCA_020662805.1. Classification (NCBI taxonomy): domain Eukaryota; kingdom Metazoa; phylum Chordata; class Mammalia; order Rodentia; family Sciuridae; genus Glaucomys; species Glaucomys volans. Next base: position 611,390 of record JAJEJO010000426.1, read on the forward strand.
TTCCCTTAATTTGCCCTATCCAGCCTCTGGTAACCACCATTGTACACTCAACTTCTATGAGATCAACTTTTTTATATTCTACATATGAGTGAGATAATGTGGTACTTCACTTTCTATGCATAGCTTATTTCACATAATGGAATAATTTCCAGTTCTACCTATGTTTTCCCAAATGATATGCTTTCATTCTTTTTAATGGCTGAATAATAATAATCCATTGTGCATATGTCCCGCATTTTCTTTATCCATTTATCAATTGATAGGCAATTGGGTTGTTCACATTTTATGGCTATTATAAATAATGCTGCAATAACATAGAAGCACAGATGTCTCATTGGCATACTGATGTTATTTCCTTTGTGTACATCTCTAGTAGTGAGATTGCTGGATCACTTGGCTCTTCTGTTGTTATTATTTTGAGGATCCTCCATACTTTTTTCCGTAATGGCTGTACTCATTTATGTTTCTACCAATAATGTACAAGGATTCCCTTTTTTCTACATCCTTAACAGCACTTATTATCTTTAATCTTTTTAATGATAGCTGTTCTTACTGTCCTGAGGTGATACAGTAGTTTCATAGGTTCAAGTCTTACAGTTATGTCTTGAACTCATTTGATTTGATTTTTGTAACTAAAGAAAAATAGGGGTCTACCATCATTCTTATATATGTGGATATTCAAGTTTCCCAGTGTCATTTATTTAAAAGACTGTCCTTTCTCCAATGTGTGGGTTTTTGTTTTTGGGGTGGGGTTTCGTAAAAAATCATTTGGATTTAGATGCATAGTTTCTTTCTAGACTCTCTATTCTTTTCCATTGGGCTATATGTCTATTTTTATGCTAAGGCAACGCTGTTTTGATTACTACAGCTTTGATACAATTTTTGAAGTCAGGTAGTGTAATGCCTCCTGCTTTGTTCTTTCTATTTAAGATGGATATAATGATTAGGCAATTTTGTGGCTCCATATAAATTTTAGTATTGTTTTGTCTAGTTCTTTGGAGAGTGTTATTAGTATTGTGATAAGAATTGCATTAAATCTATAGGTTGCTTTGGGAAGCATGGACATTTTAAATATATTGATTCTTCAGATCTATGAACATGAGATATCTTTCCATTTTTTGTGTGCATGTCCTCTCCAACTTCTTTCATCCATGTTTTATAATTTTCATTATAGAAATCCTTCACCTCTCTGGTTAAATTTATTCCTAGCTTTTTTGTAGCTATTATAAATAGGATTCCTTTCTTAATTTGTATTTCAGATAATTTACTATTATGCCAATATGATTTTATATCTTGATTTTGTATCCTGTGATTTTGCAAAATTCATTTATTAGTTTTAATATTTTTTGGTGAAGTCTTGGGTTTTTCTTTATATAAGATTGTGTCATCTACAGTGACAATTTGACTTCTTCCTTTCCAGTTTAGATGCTCTTCGTTTCCTTCTCTTTCTTAATTGTTCTGGTTAGGACTACCAGGCCTATGTTCAAATAAAAATGGTGAAAGGGTGCATCCTTGTCTTGTTTCAGATCTTCAAATGTTTTCAGCTTTTCTCCTTTTGGTATAATGTTAGCTATCAGTTAATTATAAATGGTCTTTATTAAGTTGAAGTACATCCTTCTATTCCTAATCTGTTCAGCATTATTATCATGAAGCAGTATTGACTTATCAAAAGCCTTTTCTGCTTCTATTGAGATAATTGTGATTTGGGTTTTTATTGTGGGGGGGTACTTGGGATTGAACCTAAGGGTGCTTAACCACTTAGCCACATCTCCAACCCTTTTTATTTTTTTTAATTGTGAGACAGGGTCTTTCTAAGTTGATTAGAGCCCCCCTAAGTTGCTGAGGCTGTCTTTGAACTTGAGCTGGGATTACAGGCATGTGCCACCACTACTGGCTAAAATGATCGTGTTTTTAACCTTTATTCTGTTGATATAGTGTATTCTGTTTATTGATTTGCATGTGTTGAACCATCCTGACATTGCTAGGATGAATCCCACTTGATCCTGGTGAATAATTTTTTTAATATGCTGTTGAATTCAGTATTTTCCTGATAATTTTTGCATCTATGTTCATCAAAGTCACTGACCTATAGACTTTTTATTTTTTGTTGTTGTGTCCTCACACTGTAACACTGACCTCATAGAGTATACTCAAAAGGATTCCTTCCTCTTCTCTGTTTTTGGAATAGCTTCAGAAGACATGGTTTTAGTTCTTCTTTAAATGTTTCATAGAACTCGGCAGTGAAGCCATCAGGTTCTCGGCTTTTCTATAGTTAGAGATATTTTATTGCTGATTCAATATCATCATTTGTTATTGGTCTGTCTGTCCAGGTTCTCTATTTCTCAATGATTCAATCTTGGGGAGGTACATATGTCCAGAAATTTTTCCATTTCTTCTAGGCCATCAAATTTGTTGGTGCATAATTCTTCAAAATAATCCCTAACTATCCTCTGTGTTTATGTGGAGTCAGGTGTAATGTTTCCCTTTTCATCCCTGATTTCATTTATATGAGTCTTCCCTCCTTTTTTAATTTTATTTTTATTTTTTATTTTTTGGGGCTGAGGATTGAACCCAGGGCCTTGGGCTTGCGAGGCAGGCACTCTACCAACTGTGAAGTTCAAGGTTTGTCAATTTTATCTTTTTGAAAAAACAGGTCTTCAAGGCCAGGTGTGGTGTTGCAAACCTGTAATGCCAGCCACTTGGGAGGATGAAGCAGGAGGATCACAAGTTCAAGGCCAACCTCAGCAACTTAGCGAGGGCTCAAGCAACTTAGCAAGACTCTGTCTCAAAACAAAAATTTTAGAAAAGGACTGGGGATATGCCTCTGTGTTTAAGCACCCAGGGTTCAGTCTCCAGGACCATTAGAAAAAAAAAGAAAGTAAAAAAGAAAGACAGACCACGTCTTTGATTTATGGATCATTTATTTCATTTTTTTTAGCCTTCATTTCATTTATCTCTTCTCTGATGTCTACTACGTCTTTCCTTCTATTAATTTTGGATTTGGTTTATTCTTGGTTGTCTTTATTCTTGGTTGTTTTACATCTTGAGAAGCACTGATAGATTGCTTCTCTGAGGTGTCTCTTCTTTTATGACATAAGTGTTGATTGCTATAAACTTACCTCTTAGTTTTCCCCTGTCTCCATTTTCATTTGTTTCAAGATTATTTTTAAATTTACTTCTTGATTTCACTTGTATTTTATTACTTATACAAAAGTAGGTTGTATAATTTTTTATAGTTTCCAAAGTTTTTATTATTAAATCCTAGTTTTATTGCACTTGGAAAAGACATTCAATATTATTTCACTTTTTCAAATTTTTTGAGGTTCTTTTGTGATCTATCCTGGAGAATATTATGCGTGCTGATGAGGGAAATGTGTTTTTGACAGTTGTTGAATGGGAAGTTCTATAGATGTCTATGTGGTCTAGGGTGAAACTTAACTATGCTGGTTACCTTTTTATTTTCTGTCTGGATTACTTGTCAATTTCCTGGAAGTGAATGTTAATTCTCCTATTATTTTATTGAAGTCTTTCTCTCCCTCTAGGTCCATTAATATCTGCTTTATATATTTTAGTGCTCCAATATTGCATGCATATATAGTAAAGCTGTTATTTTCTCTTGCTGAATTTACCCATTTATCATTATATAATGACTTTCCCATGTCTTTTTATTGATTTTGATGTAAAGTCTATTTTATATGGCTACTCCTGCTTTCTTTTGGATTCCCTTTGCATGGAATATCTTACTCCACCCATTTTCAATTTATGCTTGTCCTTAGAGTTGTAGTAAGTTTCTTATAAGCAAGATACAGTTGGTCTTAATTTCTTTTTTTTAATCCATTTTGTCACTTTATGTTTTTTAATTGGAGAACTTAATTCATTCACATTTAAGGTCATTATTGATAGGTAAGGTCTTACTACTGCTACTTTATAACTAGTATTCTAGTTTAATCATAGCTCTTTATTTCTCATTTTTATAGTCTACCTTTGTTGATAAGTGATTAATAGTTTCTTTTGATTATTTGATTATTTCTATTTTGTCAATTAGAAACTTTTTCTTTGTGGTTATCATAAGGTTTACAACAAACATCTTTTCATTATACAAGCTGTTTTGAAATGTTAGCAACCTAATAAG
>JAJEJO010000427.1:0-88222 GCA_020662805.1 Glaucomys volans
AGATGCATAGCAGGTAGATGGTAGCACCTGGGAGTCAGGCCCACTCACTGTACCATTCATGTTTAAGCTGCTTCTTTCTCTGGCTTCATGGTGAGAACTGAAAGGAGGAGATATTTCTCCTGGGGATTGAGTGCATAAGTCACTATATAGATTTGCCTGTGTCTGCCCTCTGGAGCTCTCACTCCAGTGTGCCTGGTGGAATGTGATGTGAGATAACTGTTGTCAAGATTTTGTGATGAATGATGTTGAAGGCAAGTGTTAAGTCATGGTTAGCTTTAAGTCTTTGTTTTATTATTGTCACTAATGATTATGGATAGTTTTGGATTTGTTGTATAATAAAAAGGAAGATAACTATAATCAATGCAAATTCACTAGGGAACCACACAATTCTTTCTACCATAATGCTGTAAATATTGAATATCCAAGTGTTATATTAAGCTAGGCAGAATGAATCATATGCATAACTAATTATTGCTGAAGAAAAGTCTATTCCTTCTTGTTGTAGTAGCTCTATATTTTACATAAGCTTAAAAATCAAATCACTCAAGCTGTTGTTAATAAAATTGTCAGTGTGACTCTTACACTGATTACATTTCTAGATTCCCAAAATTGACTGTCTTTTTTTTTTTTTTTTGTGGTGCTAGGGATTGAACCCAGGGCCTTGAGCTTGCAAGGCAAGCACTTTATCCACTGAGCTATATCCCCAGCCCAAAATTGACTGAATTTTAGGGAAAATTCTTGGATTAACCTGTTGTTACATTTTCCAAAGATTTTCATTTCTAGAATGGTCTGTCTTCATAATCTATTCTAAAGTTTTAAAACTCCAAAGCTTTTTATATTGTATGAAAATATATAAGCCATATGGCTTTTCCTTGGAATTATATCTTCTTCTGGTTCATCTAATGCTTATGCTCCTATTTTTAATTTATATTTATTAATGAATGCATCAGCTGCATTCAGTATTTCATATTTTGAAAATAGACTCCCCAGGTGAGTTACTATATTCTGTTGCCTTGTCACATGTCTCTCAGCTGCTCAGGAAACTGTTCTTTATAGCATCAGTGGTGTACTGAGTTGTGAGTCCCCATTTCCCTGTAGCAGGAGGTCTGAACAGGCTTTAGAGCATATTTACCTCTTTTAAGGAGAGGAGGAAAAATGGCACAGTCTGGAATCAATTGAATTGTTTATTCTTAGTTTCTATCTGTGCACACCACAGCCTGGTGATAAATAACACTCTTCCCAATTGTATTTATTTTTCATCTAATTTATTATTCTGCAGTCGGTGAGAGCTGTGTTAAGTAAATAAAGTTGCTTTTCAATTGTGCATTTATATTAAGTAAGACTTTCTTTGGAGCAGGCTAAGAGGAACAAGAATAATAGTTGAAAGCAGAAACTGGATCAAAGGTGGCAGGCAAAGCATGGATTTTCTGACCCAAGCCTCAATTTGTTGCCAAACTGCAGATCAGCATGAACACATAGCTCATGTGGCTTTTCCTCAGAACAGAAGTTGCTTGCTTTAACCATTCCCCCTCCCTTTTTCCCCTTTTCGTATTTTTTATTGGTCATTATAGGTGAACATAATGTGGGATTCATACCATATTCATACATGCACAAATTATAAAAATATAATTTGGCTAATATTATTCCACCAGTTCCCTCTTTCTGAGTGATTGCATCCCTGAAGGTCTATAAGCTAATAGAAGTACTTCATCCTCTCCTAGGCAATAGTGACTGGCAACCTCCATGCCAGTAAATAAAGAAGGAAGAAATTGATTATTTTAAAATTTGAAAGAATTTTATATAAAGAGTATTGAAATATAATTGAGTTAAAGAACAAGGGTTAGGATGGCAGCTTATAGAAACTGACCAAGATTAACTTGAAATAAACACATTGAGTGTCCAAAAGTTCTGGTAAGAGAACCAAAGACAGGTTTGAATAGCACCTTTTGAAATACCCATGGCCCCAGATGCACCCAAAATAATTTAAACAATCATGTACCTCCTTGCACTTTTTAAATGCAAAGCTGTCATTCTCCTTATAAGAAAAAAATTGGGAATAGGCATAATTTCCAGTATTAATAAACTAAATATGTAAAACTGCTATATCTCTATTTAAATGTGTCTAATGATATATCCAAATTTTAAAAATATATCCACAATCATCCAGCTTAAGAATTTGCATCCATACTATAATTGTCAGAAATTGTACATGGTTCTCTCCTTTGTGTTTACTTTTACTTCCAAGCAGAATTTTCATCTGATTTAAATACAATATTTTATTATTGCAAGTCTCATTTACTACTTACCTATAGGAAGTAATGTCTTTGCCCCACCCCCAGAAGGTCTTTATGTCTTAAAACAAGGTTTTCTAAAAGAGCTTTCTATTACCATGGAAATGTTTTAGTCTTCAGTAATACAGTAGCTACCAGCCACATGTGTCAACTGAGCATTTGAAATGTAGGTGGTACACTAAGGAGCTGAATTTTCAAACTTATCTAATTTTAATTAAATAGCCACATGAGTTTAGAGGCTATGTGTTGGACAGCAGTCTTAGGGAAATGCACTCAGTGGTTGAAAGGTGGGCTTTGCTTTTTGTAAGGTGGGAGAAGTGCAATACTAAAAGTAAAAGTGGAAAGAAAGTGCCAGGTGATGAGTGCATGGCAGATGCATTCTCCATTATACCAACATTTCAGGTAAAAGAAACCCCTGCACATTGGGATAAACTTTTTGGATCCCTGGCTTTTGAAAATTGCTGCTCCAACTTTCTAAACCCATGGAGAAAAATATTATTTCCATTATTCAGTGTTGATTTTTAGAAAGGAGTTGATTTCCTCAAGAATCTGATGTAAGATAGTAAACAGTCTGCCTACAGCAAAGAGCAAGTATCATCAAACTAGAACTATGAGTTCAGAGAGCTCCAAAAAAATAGGTATGCCTTAAAATCTTTTAAGTTATTGTCACATGAATTTCACATTGTTTCTTGTTTGTACCAAGAATATAATAATTGGATGGCTTAATAGAAAAATTCTAGTAATTGCAATAATTGGATGGCACCATAGAGTAAGTATTCTGAACAAGATTAGATTTCCAAACTAAGCATGAGAAAAATCCTCTGCCATTCTTTGTTGTGGCACTAGGTGAAACCAATAACTATCACAAGGACACTTTTCTATGAGATATATCTAGATGTGTTAAATCTTGTTATTACAGGCCTTCTTTCGAACTTTATAAAGAAAAAATATTTAAAAACATTCTTCTTATATGGTTTGACAAATCTGATACCACGAACTGGAAAATTAATACTTTGTACTGTGTACTACTTTTGTTCTTGTGGAATGAAAGAATTGTCAAAAATATTAATTATTCTTCCTGACAATATCTCTTGAAAGGAAATATGGACTGCTACCCTGGAAATAGGAACAGAAACATTTTCCCTTAGAGAAGAGACTCAGAATACAGATCCTAGTGTTCTCATCTGTCATACTACAAACCCTCCAAGAATGTTACACTTTGTTCTTTTACTTCCACTTTGTGGTGTGTTTCTCATTGACTTCCACCTTTAAATTCATCCATAGTGACAATTTTCAAATTAGTCACAAGATAACTTATTTTTCAGTGCAAAACTGAAAGGAAGACAGTCCATGTTAAAATGTGAATTCAATTGAAAACTTTTGTTAGTATTTATCTGTGAACTGTATTTTCACTTTTCAAAATGAGGTTTTAGATTACTAGGACATAAAACGTGCCTCTTAACTGGAAAATTCTTGACTGCTTCAATGCATGCTGAAATCAAAGGCTAACAAGAATTTATGCTCTCAAAGGTAACACATAACCTCTTTGAAAAACTTACTTCTTCAAAATATTTGTGACAGAAACAGATATGGACTTCATAAAGGATCTAGGCTGTTAATATAATGATGTTTTCATGAAATACTTGATATTGTGTATGACAGTATTAGACAGTTTTAATTTTTTCTATTGTGTGATAGTGTGTTCTCTGTGTGCTTCAGCTGAAGTTAATTACGATTTACTAATAAAAATAGTAACAGTTAATCTTTTTCCACACTGAACTGCATGTAGGACTCAAAGCATGAAAGTTCACAACATCCTATAATACATATTATTATTGTAGCATTTTGAGGGCAATGCAAGTGTTTGATAAAAGCTTATCTATGTCCACAGAAGTAGGAACAGGTACAGCCAACTCTCAAATACAAAACGTTGGGCTCTACATTTCAGGGTAAATCCATAACCTTCCTAGTCTAAAGAAACAACTCAAGTACAATTATATCTTAAAATTCAGTTATGATGTTTGTAAAGCTTTTAATAAAATATCATAAATATATATTGTTGATAGCTAATCTTTCTATGTGATATTTTCTACTTCTTTCATAGTAGTTAGTAAGAATGGAAATGGAATCCTTACAGTATGAAACTTGCATGTTATCATTAAATGAGGAAGTTATGCCTGGTGCCTTGGAACACACCTGTAATCCCAGTGGGTCCGGAGGCTGAGATAGGAGGATGAAGAGTTCAAAGCCAGCCTCAGCAATGGCAAGGCACTAGGCAACTCAGTGAGACCTTGTCTCTAAATAAAAATACAAAATAGAACTGCAGATCTGGCTCAGTGGTTGAGTGCCCCTGAGTTCAACCCTGGTACCAAAAAAAAAAAAAAGTTATTCCATATCACATTAAAATATTACATGATTTGCAGTAACAAACACATAGTGTCCTCATACATAACTTCTACAAATCAATGATTTTTGTCTATTTTGTTCATTAATACCTGCCAGATTCCTAGAATAGAGTATGTTATATACCATGTGTTCAATAAAATTTGCTGAATAAATTAACTAATAAATTTATCTTTTTATATGTGAGTTTTTACTCATCTCTGTGCAAAATGTTTGACCAGTTTGTTATATAAACATTGTAGAAACAAATTGAAATTGGAATCAATGAAACTGTGCTTGAAAATCAATAAAGTCAGAATTTGTAGTTTAAATTTATGTTCACAGAAAAAGTTCAATGTAGAACTCAGCTTATAGTAGATGTTTATTTTTGCACTAGTATTTATAAATACTTGTAAACACACTGATTCTCCAATGCTCTGAAAGCTTTGGCATTGTTCCAGATACCTATATTGTGCACCATCTCTAAACAAATATATATTGGTAGGTTCTGATATTGACAATTCCTCCCAAGTTTCTGGTGTCTTCAGGCTATGCTAAGAACTAAATTATTCCAATTATCCCCCCAAATTTTTTGTTTTTGCTTTTGTTTTTGTTTTGTACTGAGGATTCTACTCAGGGGTTCTTAATGACTAAGCCACATCCTCAGCCCTTTTTATTTTTTTGATTTTTTGAGACAAGGCCTTGGTAAGTTGTGGAGACTGGCTTTGCACTTGTGATCCTCCTGCTTCAGCCTCTAGTCATGCAATTACAGGCGAGACTACTGTGCCTGGCCCCAAATTCATATGTTGAAGCCCTAATTCCCATTGCAACATTATTAGAAGATAGGGCATATAGGAAATAATTAAGGTGAAATTAAATCATTAGAGTGAGACCCCCAATCCTGCAAGATGTGGTCACCTTACAAGAAAAAGAAAAGAAAAAGAGAAATATTTCCTTGCTATGTACCAAGAGACAACCATGTGAGGTTTAGTGAAGAGGCATTCTGCAAGGGGGAAGGGCATTCCTTACCAGAAATGGACCATGCTGACTCTTCTTTGTTTTAGACTTTTAGCCTCTAGAACTGAGAGAAAACAAATTTTTGTTAAATCACTCAGGCTGTAGAATTTTTCTTTTATTTTTATGGCAGCCCACACATGCTAAAAGGGGACATTTTATATTTTATTAGTCAAAATGGCATAATGTCAGAATATATTGTCATACAGTATATATAGTGAGCCTTTCCTGAAATCACAATTACTACTATGTTGTCCAGATTTTCATTTCTATCAGTTGCAATTTGTCATGTTAAACAATAAGAGAATCAGTGATCAGGTACCTAAAATTGCACCTTAAGCAAATATTTTGGAGAAAGTCTGATTTTCTTTTATTTCTCTCCCTCCTTCCCTTCCTCCCTTCCTTCCTTCCTTCCTTCCTTCCTTCCTTCCTTCCTTCCTTCCTTCCTTCCTTCCTTCCTTCCTTCCTTCCTTCCTTTCTTCCTTCCTCCCTCTCTCTTCCTTCTCTCTCTCTCTCTCTCTCTCTCTCTCTCTCTCTCTCTCTCTCTCTTTCTGACAGATGTGTGTTCTTGAAAAGTATTTGGGAAATTTTATGAAGAAAGTGTTTTTTAAAATTTTCCTTGCTTATTTATGTTAAAGTCCTGAAGTCAGACTTATTGTCAGGAGGATACATTCTTCTATTATAATTACAGAAGATAGGTGAGAAAAGGCAGAAGTGGAAACAATAGGAGAGTTGCTGAGCTCAGAGAAGCATTGCTTGGGTTAGTTTATTTGTCTGTCCTTGATACCTAATATGTCAAGGCAAGCAAGAAATATGCATGCCTTCTGGAGAACCTAAACAGGCAGTGCAAGTGTTGATGAAGTGAGTCTTGTAGTAGCATGTGGTGGTAAATCACAGAAATTTTTACATGTTTCCACAGAGGAGATTCTCAGTCCAGGTGCCCTGCATTTTAAACTAAAATGCCATGAGATGTACTTAAAACTATTACTGTGTATTTCCCAAATGTTATAATTTGTAAGCCTTACCATTCTGATTTTATTTTTCAACCACAGAGATTTTGATGAAGCATGTTCATTAGGCTGCATTAATTATACATTGCAACAACCACGAAACAGGTGTTTGGCTCTAAGAGGGGTATTTAATCAAAAAAATTGATTCTAAACTAGTATTTTATATTCTACCTTTATTTATGGACTTCCTCATAGAAAATTAATAAAAGTTATGGTTAAATACCTAGCTTCTCTTTGGGGAAATACCCTTCTGAGGTGAAAACTGGTGTATTTATGCTTTGAGATAATTGACATTTGTATTTAAGTGTTTGGTTTTTGTTTTCGATTTATAGAAATTTTTGTTCAGTTTTATTGTGCCTATAATAATCTACATTGAGGGTATTAGAATTAAATTTACTTGAATATATTCTATCATATAGAAAATAAATGTACACTGAAACATTATATGATGAGTCAGATTGAGTCTGCACTTGTCAGTAGTTCACTGTTGGTGCTTTCAGAGTTACAAATCAGTCCTTCCTGTTGAATTTAGAATCACCTTTCTTGCTATTACTTTTGAGAGGCACAGATTTCAAACATTCTGACATAGGTAAATAATCAGGTATTTTTATTTCTCCAGAAAGTTCAAGTATTTGCCAATTATACCAGGCGGTGATATATATATATATAATGTGGATATATATATATGTATATACACACACACACATTATATACACAGCATACACATATGTATACATATATGTGTATATATATATATATATCTTAGCAAATATCTTTTTTACCACTGAATATAAAATAAATTCTCATAAGCTTTGTGTAAATTGTGAATTATCATATATAAGTTTAATTGAAGCGTATGCTTATGAAAGTCCCGAAACACACAGCTGAGGGCTTTTATTTTTATTTTATTTTTATTTGCTGCATAGCTATTCTGCAAAAGTTGGCCATGGCATTGATTTACAAAGAATAATTGCCTCAGGAACCCCTTCATGATCCAATTCCAAAATGGCACTATTCCTCTAAAGTCAACAGTTCATTGAGTTGCAATAGGAGGAAGAAGTCAAGAAGTGCAGGTCATTAGCTGGGTGAAGTCATGTAGCACACATACTGTTCCTTCACATCTAAACTTTCCCTGACCCCAAAATATTATGAGTGTGGCATGCCCACATACACTCTTCACTAATAGTCCCTATATTTATGGATCAAGAAGGCAATATGTGGATCAAGTTTCAAGAAACTATTTATAAAGGAATTGGCTCACTTTATGTTCTTTTAAATTTTTACCATGTACTTTTTTAGGTACATATTGGTTAGTTGTTAGAGGTTTGACTGTCTTGATTTAATTTATTGTGTTATATTTATAACATTTTAATCATCAGATTTTGGTAATATTTGTAATAGTGCACATAAACTTAATTGGAATGTGTAGGGCATGATACCTTTCCCAAAGAGAATTCAGTTTTGTGGAGCTGAGTTTTCTTGGGAGGAAATGAGAGAGGAGTTCTTCTAATAACTTTTCATTCTGAATAGCATGACCTAGATTTGTTGTATACTAGCTAAGCTTCTAGAGGATATTTTTACCTTGCCATTTTGTCCTCAAGAGTTATCTAACTGTTTTCACTACACGAAATCCCTTTCAAGTTCCTATTCTGACGATGTGGAGATGCTGTTGGATTTGTAGTATCAGAAAGTTGGTAGGTAAAAGGTAGAAGTAGCTGAAAATAAGAGATAAGAGTTCAGTTTTCTTCTGACCATTAAAAAAAATCTACACAGGAAAAGAAAATTAGCAAAATGTCTTCTTGCCCCACTCATTATCTTGTAGGAGCTAAGTGAATTTATTTTAATAATATTCAAGGTTTTTTTTTAATCTTGAATTTTCATGGAAAACAATGTACATGATCTCACCACAAATTTTAACCTTGACAAAGCTACACACAATTTTCTACTAATTTTTCACTCAGACCTGATGAATGAATCATTTTTATTTCATACTGTTTCCAATACACTGATTGCTGTGCATGAGGTGTAATTTCCCCCTACTTGTAAACTTTTGCCCTTCTTATGCTAATTACTAGATATTATAAGTGAATTCACCAACATATGGAAATGAGATGTACGGGAACATAAGTCAGGCTCCTCATAGGATTTGCCAATCTGGAAGAAAGATGTTGAACATTTTTTTTTTTTACTTATGTAAAACACACACACACACACACACACACACACGTATCAAACCCAGGGCCTTGCACGTGCGAGGAAAGAATTCTAACACTGAGTTACTGAGCTGCAGTCTTAGCCTAAGTCTTTGTTTCAAAATATAAAATTCTTGTCCTTAATTTTCTCACTATAATATGAAAAGTGAACAATGTGTCAGCCACTTAGTACATGGGTATTAAATAAATTCTAAATTATCTCCAAAGGTCTCTACATTAGAACCAATAGATTTCCTTCAGCATATCAAGTAAAACTATTTACTCTTGCTGACATATATAGCATCTTTAAGACACATTTTAAATATGAAAGGCAAATATTTAAAAATTAAAACTGTGAAAAGGGAGACATACAGTAATTAGGGAAATGATTATAGGTGTTAACATTTTCAACTGGGAAAGCAAAGACCCTCTGACCTTCTCTAATAATTGTATACACTCTCCAATACACTATACACTTGCTAATAATTGTAGTACCATTACAGTTTTATGTAATACATAAAAAGGAATTAAATAAATTCAAATACATATATAGATAGGTATTCATTATTGTAGAGGTAGAGGTTGATGCATTCATATATGTTTAAAATAACATAGTCCTGACAGTTATATTGTACAAAATATTTTTATATTCATTTGAAATTAACACAAATAAATATAAGAACAAAAGATGCAAATGCCATGATCCTATATGTACAAACCCTAAAGACTCCACACATACAGAAATCTTTTAGACAGGTTATATTGTATTACTGTAACCTAACTATGAACTCTGAAAAGGATATTAGTATATTAGGAAAACAACAACAGTTGGTGCAACATCAAAAAGAATTAATTATTTAGGAATAGACTAAGGAGATTAGAGATTTGTACATTGCCAACTATAAAACAGTGATGAAAAAAACTACAATTGACACAAATGGAAAAATGTAACATGTTCCCGAATTAGTAGACAATATTATTACAATGTTCATACTACTCAAAGTGATCTACAGATTTGATTTAGTCCCTATAAAAATCCCAGTGTCATTTTTTACAGAAATACAACAATTCTAAAATTGTTGTGAAACCAAGATGACCCTGAATAGCCAAAAAAATAAACAATCTTAAGAGGAACAAAGATGGAGGCAATATGCTTCCTAATTTGAAAATATTCTGTAAAACTACAGCAATTAGAATAGTACGGTACTGATAAAAAGACACATTTAAACCAATGAAATAAACTATGGAATCTATGAATAACTTTTCTACTGATTTTTGTTAAGGGTGCCAAGTATATGTAATTGGGAAAGGGCAATCTCTTCAAATGGTGGTGGGAAAACAGAACATCCACATGCAAAAGAATGAAATTGTACCCTTCTCTGATTACCAAACAGAAAACTAAATTAACAGTGGATTAAAAACTTAAATATAAGACCTGAAAGTTATAAAACCAATATGTTTGCAAACCATATAGCTGACCAGATTAATTTCCAAAATATGTATGAAATTCCTACAACTCATTAGCAAACAAACAAAAAGTAATAACCTACTTAAGTAGCTGTATTTTCAAAGAAGAAATACAAATAAGCAATAGATAAATATAAATGAATATCTGCTCAATATCTCTAATTGTTAGGGAATTGCAAATCAAAACCACAATGAGATATCACCTCACACCTATTAAGATGGCTGTTCTTCAAAAAAAAGGGAGGGGGGAGGATAGAAAGGACAAGTATTAGGTAGGATATGGAGGAATTGGCAATCTTATAACTGTTGGTAGGAATGCAAAATGGTATATCAATGGAAAAGATTAGTGATTTATCAGAATTGAATAATTAAAATCAAGATCGTAAAGATATTGTAGCTCTCACATATTTATTATAGCATTATTTGCAATAGTTCAGATGTGGAAGCATTCTAAATGTCCAATGACAATTGAGTGGATGAAGAAAATGTACTAAATCCATACAATGGGACATTATTCAGCCATATAGGTGAGTTAAATCCTGTTATATGTGTCCACATGGATGTACCTTGATAATATTAAGTGAAATAAGCCAGTCACAGAAAGGCAAATATTGCATGATTTCACTAGTATGATATAGATACAATAGTGAAACTCATAGAGACAGTGGGATGATGGTTGCAATTATCTGGGGCAAGAGGATGTGCAAAGTTCCTATTCAACAGGTATTAAGTTTGAATTAGGCAAGATGAGTAATTTCTAGAGGCTGGCTATTTAATTTTGTGCATAGAGATCAATTCTAATTAGACACTTAAAATCTGTTAAGAGCACAGATATTTTGTTAAGTATTTATACCACAGTAATATTTAAAAAATAATAATGGAGGAGAATAAAATGAGCCTTAAATAAATCATGCTCAAGTTATAAAGAGATTTCTTAAAATATTGTTCATGAGATCATAACACCTACTTTGTCCTCTTCTTTGTTCTTCTAGCTAGCTGTAGTGGATGTCACCGAATATGGTACCCCTTTACAGTAATGGTACCAAGTAATCTATAGTTCTGTTTGTGGACCTCAAGGAGAATTGTCATTGGAGACCCAGGAATTTTAGTATTTCTAATTTTCAAAAGACATAGAACATAACAAGCTTCACAAGTCTCTCCTTTTCTCACAGTTCATGGAATGTGTATTTGAGAAGACATTACCATGCGCAGCAAGCATTTGTTGAAGTTATAATTTGCATTGTAATTAGAAAATGGTAGAAGACAGTGGCTTTTTATCTTTAAAGATCTTATAATTAGAGATACAAATTGAGAAAGTATGGGTTGAGATCAAATTATATGTCTGAAAGCTTTGGGCTAGAAGTATAGCTTAGTGGTAGTGCATATTCCTAGCACATGGGAGGCCCTTGGTTTGATTTCAGCATTACAAAACAAAACAAAATATTGTGCAATGATTATCCAGAAAACTTACAAACAAGTATGAGAAAATATTAGTATCTTCATCATTTTTTAGTAAGGAGATCTAGGTTGTACTGAATTTAAAATTATTCCCAAACTATCAGTGATTTGACAAAACGTTTTAAAATTCCTTTCACACACCGTATCTAACATGGGTTGTCAGGGAGACCCTATAAATTGACCACTGCTACAGGGAGATAAGAACATGACAAATCATACACTGACTCTCAAGGTACTCATCCGGAAGTGACACACCACTTTCCCTCACATTATATTAGCTGTGTCCAATCTCTTGGACATGCCCAACTTAAAAGGAGAGGAAAGGGACATTGTTTCCATGTGTCCCAAAGCAGCAAAGCTGAGTGAATTGGGTAACCAGTTAGAATGGCTGAGTTATGCACCTGTCCCTTTCATCCTTTGCTTTGGTAATTGCTATTGCTTACTTTGTTCATACTTCCCACCTACAATTTCTTGTCTATTTTTAAAATATTCCCACTGTTTTGGGAATTCCATTATGAAGTAATCAGTTTTAATGTCACTCAAATTTTGTACTTCCTTCTCATCTAAAATCTGGGTCTTTCATAGTAAAACTACATGTCTTATTACCCTTACAGTGTTTACTGTTGTATTCTCTATAGTGGTAAATATAAATACATTTGATATTAGCCCTGTGTTACTTTCAAACAATAATTTTTTAAAGATTAAAAAATTCATTAAAGCATGCATGCATGCACATATGCGCAAAATTTTTAAAAATCACAAATAGGAACATTGACAAAAATAAAACTCATTTCTACTTTTCATCCATCAACTGGGGCTCTTCTCTTATCTGACTCAGTCTTTCTCCCCAACTGTTTTTCACTAGATGGTCTTCTGTGACTCTCATAACACACAATTTCAATATAATTATATCCACTTTGTTTCAAATTGTTAGCTCCCTCATCTATATAATTCATATTGTACTTATTCTAGGTCTTGCAATGAATCATTTCAATCCTCTTGATCATACTCTCAACATCTTTTCTGTCTAAGATATGGGAAATTTCAACTTTAATGAAACATAGAGGTTTCTCTTCTCTACATAATATATTTGCACTCTAAATCCTAGTCTCTAGTCTTAGTTTAGTTCCTAATGTGCCTAGCAGTCATTTTGCATGATTTTTGCAAGTATCTTGCATTTTACCCCAATAGCTATTGTAAACCTCACCAAAGCCTCTGGTCCGTACCCACAACCTTATCCTTTACAAATTTACAAATTTAATGGTTTCCTCTTCAGAGATAGAATAGACACCTAACTCACTATTACAAATGAAGATACTTCTGCATGTATCCTTGATTCCTGCCCTCTGTTAATTTAAAGTAAGTGAAAATCATTTTTCTAAGCTTCATTTTCCCTCGGTACACATGGCTCATATAAATGTTATTTCTCCAAGTAGCATATTCCAACCTTTCCTGAAATATTTCCTATTAGCATTACCCATAGTTAAGATCATTTATTCTAAAGAAACTCACCATTTTTGGCACTATGCCTTCTATCAACTATCATCATTTCTTAATTTCAGTTTCTTAGAATCATCTACACACATATTCATGTACCCTTTCCTTCTCTTCCCGTTTTCTGATGTGTCATTACTTACTCCATTCATGCAATTCATCTTGCCATCCTTCCATTTTACTGATTCTGTTTTTGTCAAGGTAGTCAGGATTTCCTCTTTCACTAAATCTAATAGTCCTGGTTGTTCACTCTGTCTCTTTCACTCTATCATCCATTGCCTGATCTGGCAACATCTTGCCTGGTGGTTTCCCATGTCTCTGACTCTCATTAGTAGTTTTTCCTCCATAAGACATGTTTTCTTTATGCACCATTAAATATGTATAATTCCAGGATTGTATTCTGTATCCTCTTCTATTTTTCTCTGCACATTCTTATTAATATAATGGCATATTCTTTCGTGTTTTCAAATATTCATATGCCAAATTGCTTTAAATCTACTTTCCCATTCAGACTTTTCTTCTGATATTGTAATTTATTTATCCAAATTTTGCTAGAAATTTCCACTTTAATTTTACTTTTTTCTTTCTATACATATAAATAAAACTGAGCTCACATCTTTTTCCTATGTTCCTCTTCTCTTGGTGAATGGACTCTCCATATCCAAGCATGACTCCTTAATTCCCTTTTATCTCATATGTGAAACAAGTTATTAGACAATATTGAAACATCAGGTGTTCAGTTTACTTCCCTCCTTGTTCATAGGCTCTGACTCAGTTCAGGACCTTATAATTTCCACAAAGACTTATATTTGCTTTGTGACTGGTCTTTGCCCTGTTTTCCAAGTCATTTTCCACACTGCTGCTAAAATGACCTTTGTAAAAGTGAATAACATTTTCCTATACCAAAAATTCTTCAGTATCTCTTGACCTGCAGGATAGAGTTCTACTACTTTACCATAGCATAGAGACCCTTTGTGTTTTTTGTCTCTGCTGAGCTCTTCAGCTTCATATCTTATAATTTTTCTCCTTAAAATTCATATTTTTAGCAATTTAAAATCACTTTTTAGTCCTGAGCAAGGACAATTTTTATCAGCATCTTTTTATTATAGTCTATATCAGTTTCCTAGAATATGTTCTGCATTGTTTCTCACCCCTGTTCTTTAATCATTTAGCTAGGTTTTGTTCACAATGAGATCCTTCCTGATACTCCTAATTGAATTAGTTGTCATTCTTCTCTTATCTGCTGATCTACAATTCCAGGTTGCTAATCATTCCAATTGGAAGTTTCCTGAGGACATGACATCTAATTCATCATTGTATTC
The DNA here is from genome assembly GCA_020662805.1 of Glaucomys volans. Lineage (NCBI taxonomy): Eukaryota > Metazoa > Chordata > Mammalia > Rodentia > Sciuridae > Glaucomys > Glaucomys volans. The sequence continues at coordinate 14,631 of JAJEJO010000427.1, forward strand.
CTGCCTCCTGCTGTAGTGCCTATTGGTAGTAAGAAATGTTTCTAGCTCTTGTTGAACAAACAAGAGATACTTTAGGATCTAATTGAATTTGTTTAATTTGTTTCAATAATAGAATCTTTATGTTTTAGTTAGCTTTTGCACTGCTGTGACCAAAAAACCTGACAAGAAGAGCATAAAGGAAGAAAAGTTTATTTTGTCTCAAGTTTCAGAGGTTCAGTTCTTGGTCGGCTGACTCTGTAAGGCTGGGTCCAAGATGATGCAGAACATCATGGTGAAAAAGCATAGTAGAGGAAAGCAGCTCAGGATATAGCATCAGGGAATTGGAGAGAGAGCTCACCCAAGGCAAAATATAAACCCTAAGTTCTCACACCCATTGACTTACTCCAACCACACCCTACCTGCCTACAGTTACCACTCAGTTAATGGGTACAAATGGATTAGTCCATTACATTACAATTCTCATAATCCAATCATTTCACCTCTGGAAATTCTTGCATTTTCTCACACAAGACCTTTGGGGAGAATACCTCATACCTATATCATACACTTTAATAATTTTTCTTCTGAAAATATTATATATCACTCTCAGCTATAATTTATCAATGCAATTGAAGAGGCACCTTAGGCTAAATCTGGAAGAACTCAGACACGGATTTGCTATGTTCTCCTTGAACACAACCCGCACTACACACATTCAGTGGAGTCACACAGACTGTATTCCTTCTTCGAGATCTGGTACAATATAACACATGTACCAGAGTTCTACCCAGGAAAACCTCCTTTAGACTTGAGTGTCCAAATATTTTTTTTTATTGGGGTTAGTTCTATAATGAAAAAATGTTTTAAATATATATATATATATGCATATATATATACATATAACAAGAAATAAACAAAAAACTTTAAAAAGAAATAAACAAAAAATAATGAAATAAACAAAAACTTTAAAAAGCCTATTAAGAAGGCCTTAATAGCCTTGATAACTAGACAGTATTTTGTTAAGTGGATAAATAATTCTAAAGTGACTGAGTACATTAAGTTTCTCAAATAGAAAAAGATCTGAATGTAAGAGGTAGAAGGCAGTAAGGGAGAGATAAAGTTATAAGTCAGTGATGTCTTTTCCTCTGTTTCTATAAGAAGTGCATTCATATAACTTTCTTGAATGTTTATCATTTCATTAAATTCCCTAACTCTGCATTCCTTTTTAATAATAAACTGTATTTATTATACTAATATAAATCATTGTCTAACCTGAGTACTTAAAAAGAGATAAGTTAAAACAGTGTGTAGAGCTCCCTTGGAAAGCTCCTTTCTTCACTTCCTTTTAAGAGAAGAGGCAAGGTCTTTTGATGTGTGCCACCTGCAAAAGAAAATACAATTTGTGCTGGAGCATGGAGTGAAGGCACAGAAGAGCTCAAGATCTGTTCGGGGAAATAGACCCTCAAATAAAGCACCACAATGTTTTAATCCTGTATCCATGCTGCCTAGCACTGTGCCTCACATGTCATGAAGCACAGCTGATTTTTACTTTATCGTATGAAAAATAAAGTAAAAAAAATAAAAAGCATAGAAAAAAATAGAAGCAGAAATTGATAAAAATTAGAGATTTGTGTAAGAGATTTGTGCTAAAAGATTGCCAGTTCAAGATAAATTCTTTTTCAGAGAAATACAGAAGAGTTGGAGAATGCTGTAATAAAAGGAATTTTAGTGTGTTTGTTCACTGCTCTGGGTAAACTGGAATTTAATGAATATATCCCACAAATCTCTATTATATATGTATGTGTTGTATGTATATATAGGTATATAAATTTGAAAAAAATCAAATCCCTTTTAATAAGTTATCTTCATTTCAAAATCCACGTTAGAAAGTTTGAATTGACATAATAAAATATTTAAGACAGTTTTAAAAGGTGTTTCTATAAAACTTACTTTTTCATAAAGAGGAAGCATTGATTATATTCTTACTCAACACCAAGTACAAGGCTAAATGTATTATGAGCTCTATCTCAGCAGCAGTTACATTTAAGATGAACAATTACAATAAGAATAAAAGAAATAAATAATTTCTGGTATGTTGTAAAGCTAGTAAGTATGGATCCTGGATTCATAAGTAAGTTGAACTGACTCTAAAGCCCAGACTGTGGATTTTATTCTGGTATTTACATCTACAAGTCTTTAAGAATGACTATGTCACAGTCTTTTCAGGTCACTTAAAGAAGCATAGGGTCACCTGTGTGAAGTTTGAGTACTTGAAGTCATCCTTTAAAATTTTAAGGGTAATTAGAAAAGGATGGTGGAATAGTTGGATGGCCAAATGTCAAGAAATGGAAAAGGCTTTTAACCTCTATTTCACATCATATACCAAAATTACATCTACATTGATGAAAGATCTAAATATATAAAATATCCTGAATAAAGCATATAAAATTTTAGATTTGAAGTCTAAAACACACTTGATAAAATGTCAAGTTGAACTTTGTTTGCTATGTGAAAGACACTATAAAACAATTTAAAAGCAAGCCATAATACAGATAATATTTGCAAACAATATGTCTTATAAACACTTATCTTCAGATTATATAAAGAACTAACTAAAGAATAAGCAAACATTCCCCCACACAGATATTCCACTAAAGAAAGACACATGGGAAGCAAGTAAATACATAATAATGCTCAACATAATTAATGACATGGAAATACAAATTAAACACAATGAGATAGCACTGTACACCTGCAAGAATTTTTTAAAAATTTAAAAAATGGTAACTGATAATGCAGATGAGGATATAGAGCTATAGAAAATATCACACATGTTGCTGATAGGAAAGCAAACAATATAGCCACTTTGGGGCAGAGTTTGACAGTTTATATAATGTTGAAGTTATCCTTACCCCTTATGGGGTAAGGGGTATCTAAGAGAAGTAGAAACAAGTTCACACAAATTAGCTTTGTCCATAAATGCTAATAGAAACTTACTTTGTAATTACCAAAAAACTACAAATTCATACAAACTTCAATTGTGAAATGGATAAATGAACCCATGGTACATGCATGCAATGGAATTCTCAACAGCAAAAAGTATGGACTATTGATTCACACAATAATATATATGAATCATAAATACATTTTGCTAGAGGAAAGCCATAAGCTATTGAATGCTACACATTACCTAATTCCATTTTGTAACACTCTTTAAAAAGGCAAAATTGTAGGGTAGAAAACAGATCAGCAGATTTTTTGGAGGTGTAGCACAGTGGAAGTTAGGAGAAGATGAAACTGTACTGTAGGTGACAGTTGTGATTAGCTCCATTTTTCAAACCTATATAACCCTATACCACAAAAAATGAAGTTTGTGTATGTGAATTAAAAGGATCAATCAGAATGTTGGGAAAAGATGGAATGCAGATTTGAAAAATGGCTCTAAATATATTAAGAATAAATCATAGGATCACACTGAGGGGAATGGGGAAGAAAGGAGTCTACCAAAGTCACTTAGGAAAAGTGAAATTTTACTAAATATCCCAAGATAAACAGAAAAAAATAAAAGTAATTCACAAATACTGCACTCCAGTTGATCAATTTGCTTTTCAGATGGTCATAGGTTTGAAATTCTGAAATTAATTTACTTGTTCATGAGAGCTGAACAATTCACTAAGTAGGATTCTTTCTGTTGCAGAAAAAACATTCTAAAATAAGGAAATGAGGAAGGGTAAGATGAAACTTGTGATGCTAGCTTGGCACTATTAATATGAAAATGGAATTATGTTTTAAAATTTATATACAGTTACAGTATTAAGTGCAAATATGTGTGCATACATGAGTTGGTACACATGCAAGTATATCCTCTCTACACACTGATAGGTGCTAGAAGTAGTGATGCTCCAATAGCAAGGACCACACCTAACATCCACATTCAGTTTTCTAAATTCTGTTCTCCAATGAAAGGAACTAGGGCTCTTGGGAAATTTGCTTGTTTTAGGGTTATAGAGGAGACAATGGAAGGTGAGGCAAAGCAGGAAAAAATACAAGATGAATCTGGAGAAACATGTCATGTCAGAAAATAAAGAGATGAAAAAATAAGTACGTAAGGCATACGCATATCTAAAGGACTCAGGAGTGAAAATGAAGTAGTACCTAGTGACTAAAGTTGAAACTGCTTAAGCAATAAAATAGCCATATAGCATAGGAGTAGATTCCAAAAAAATAAATGCCTACAAACTCCAACTGATTACTATAAGTAAAAGAAAAAGAAATGACCATATTTTCTTACAGAAAAGCCCCAATTAATATCTATATAATGAAAAAGGAAGATAAAAAGAAATCATCATTACAACGCTGTATTGGAAATTTTTGCAGGGCAAAATCCTCCTATGAGCCCTACGATGAGAGGGTGAAAGTTTAGATGCAGTCAGGATATTTACAAAGTCGTATATTATCTTCCCCTAAGTGTTTAAAAATTAGAATATTTCATAATTTCATCATTGCAAAAACTAGTAAATTGACAGTGAAGAATCCTAGAAGATAGTACCCTTACCCATGAGATCCCAGAACCACTTATTTACACTCTTTCCCTAATGTGAATGTGAGTGCAATGACCACTATAAGTAACTTACCTCAAGACTCTGACCACTGAATTGACCCATTTTTTATATAACTTCTTCTTTTCTGTTCTTGCTGTTAATCTTTTGATACTGCTGGATTTTAAGTTACAGTGTTTTCTAAAACATTTCTATTGTTAATATCTCCTGTTGATTTTTATACTAGATGAACACACTCTCTTCCTAAGAATAATGGTGTCTGATCCTTAGCTGAATCTGTGTGTGTTATAATATGAAACAGAAGCTAGGTTGCATCTGCCGCAATAATGCTTCAAACTTACTGTTCTTTCTCTTGGAGAAAGATGCAGCTTTATTTAGAGTATGCTTGCTTCAAGTCATGGTATGCCTGACGACTACAAAAGGGGAAGTTTTATAGCAATCCAATATTTCCTAATACAATTTATCCTGGCTTTCTGAAGGTATATCTTTCAGTTGTTTCTTGATTACCCACTGGTGGCAGGTGGGAGCTTCACAGCTGTTTGATTCAGTGGCTGATATGTCTATTCTTTGAGAACACAATTGGCAGCTTGGCAGTCAGCATTCTTAAATGATCAGTGGAGCTCAGACAGGATCCCTTTTTTATGCATCTCTTTCCTGAAGACTTCAGTATGTGTGCCAGCTGAAAAATATCATATATAATGAGCCCTGAACTTTGAATCTAGTGAAGTCTAATTGCCTCTCTTTGGAATACCATTGCCATTGACTGTAACAGCACTTTTGCAGTACCTTACATAAGCAGAAGGAATTCGAATTAGACTGCCTTAATCACATGAGAAATCACAGAGTGGAAGACATTAATATTTTTCTAGCAGACACATTGCTTGCTACTGAAACCTGAATTCCTATTTCTTTTAAGGATTTGCATTTTTTCTATTGTGAGACCAAAATTTCTGACAATATTTTAGTCTCTTTAGCTATGATAGCTCTTACATTAAGATTGACATCTGAGCAATTCAAAAATCATGCTATGTGTAGTTTAGACCTAGCATTGTAGCAAATACATTAGCATCGCTGCTCAGCTTCACAGGAACTCAAAAATTCTGTTCTCTTTTAACAGTAAGAGCAGGGGGCATGCCCAGCTCCTGACAATAGCAAGAGATTATTCCATTTTGAGGTGGAGAGGGGTATGGTAGACAGGGAAATAAATTGGGGGAAAAAATGAAATAGGAAGAAGAAAACACACATTTTAGTACACAGTTCTCCAGTACTTGGTCATTTCAAATTTTCAAATTTGTTTGTTTCTTTGTAAAATGGTAATAAAAGGAACAGTCTTCTTTACCTCACAGAGATGTACCATTGATGAACTTGAGAAAAGCAATGTGTAAAAGGCAAAGTACCACACGATTTTAAATGGATACTGCTGATTTCTCTGAGAATTAATATGTCTCTGGTTCCTACTTTAACATTGTCATCTTTGGCAAAGATGAGTGTGTGTGTGTGTGTGTGTGTGTGTGCACACACACACTATTTCTTTTTGACTTGTTTTAGATAATGGCATAATTGAATCTAAGATGTAATCTATTTTTTCTTGATCTTTCCCTATCTTGTTTGTAAAAAAAACAAATTAGAGGTGACAAAACCTTTGAGATGATCTGATCTTTATCAAATAGTTGAGCCCAATCATCTTGTGAAGACAACTCTTCCTTCCTATGTAAAAGGCATACTACAAAACCTTAAATTTGCAAATAGCTAAATTATTTATACTAAAGTATTTATGCAGTACTTTGGTTTTGGGTAGTCTTCCCTTTATGTAAAACACCTGTGTATGGCATAAATCTACACCTCTCCAAGAATTTAGATGTACTTTCTCTGAATTATTCCTATGGTATTTTAATTGTACAACCACCATTCTTTATATAGTCTTAACTGCCTTGAATCTTCTGGCTGTGGGATTATTGATTTTTACACTTTCAAGTTTTAAATAGGTTTTGCCTAATTTGACATTTATTTGAAGGCACTTCTCTTTGCTAATTTGAACTCAAACATGGAATGGCATTTATACAGCGTATACATTGTTCTTAAATATGAAGCTCCAAATTCCCTCTTATAGACTTTTCTATAGTACTGTTACACTAGAATCTCATGAGTAATTTTAAAAACATAGTGATGTCACAACTATATAATGGATCATATAAATCAGCATCCCTTAGGGTTGGGATCCTAGACAAGAGTCATTGTTTTTTTATATACTCCCTAGGTGATTCTAATGTGCCTCCAGGATTGAGAAGTATTAGCTTACACCCTCTGTGATGGATTTGTCAGCAAAGCAATTAAAAGATGATTCTTTTATAACTCCAATCTGAAACTTGTCCAATACTTAAAGTCCCATTCCACTAGTACATATGTCTTTACATTGATTCCTAATCAGTATTTGGAAAACATCAATATCTCATGGTTAAAGGTGGAGAATAAATAATATATTCTAAAAACGGCGCCTCTTTTTAACTCCATCAAATTGCTTTCTTACATATTTTCATCTAAATTTTAATGCAATTGGCAAATGCCATGAACTTTCATGAATCAGTTAACCCTGTGGGGTATGAATAATTAGACAAATCAGATCTTTATGTAAGAATTCAGGATATCCATAAATTCTCTGAAATCATGCAGTTCTATGATTTTTTTTTAATGTGGGGATTTTCTACCCCTTGCAGAAAGGGAATATAATTTTATTAGGTCCTGAATGAAGTCTGTGATTTTCAAAGGAGTCACCAATCTCAGGGCTTAGGTGATCTTTCCATTATATGATAGGAAGTTAGTTTTCTGACTTATAAAATGCTTACAAGATCCAAATGAAATAAATATGTATGAAATAATTTTTCAACTACAAATATTATATAAGGTATCACTGAAAATGGGGGAAATCAGTTAGTAGGATGTCTTTAGTTACTTAGAAAAATGTATCAGTGCTGAAGAAAAGCTTGTAGTATTAAAGATAGATTTTTTTAATGGACACAGGAAAAAGGCAGATATCATGGACAACACTCTGAAGTTAATAATAAGGTGATTTGTGCCCCTCCAGAACTCATAAATACTAAAAGTATTTTGAAGAATTTCAAAAGTAAACATTTTGTTTGTTGATATATATTTATATGTATATAAATATTTATGTGTGTGTATGTATATATATATATATATATATATAGAGAGAGAGAGAGAGAGAGAGAGAGAGGCTGATAGGAGGGTACTCAAAGAAAACAAAAAAATTAAAAATTTAAAAAAACTTTCACCCTCCGTCATGTGAAGATAAATATAAAAAGGTTTTTTGATAATGGAAAAATCATGACCAGAAAATTAAGGTAGAACATGGTGATCTTATATCAAGAGATGAGAAATCTTCAAGAATGGTTAAAAATCAGACCTCCTTTTGACTTTTCAAATGAGATTAGTTTGCAGCACTGATTAGTCATGGTGACTAGTGCTTGAATATAGAAACAAGTTCACTTCTATTTAGCAATTACTGAGCAATCACATAGGATTCGATTAATTGTATGCATTTCAAAAACACTTTTCAAACATTTTTACTAGTCATTTTGACCACAATCACACAAACAGTTAGTCATCTAGATATTTTTTAGACAAAAAGTTAAAAGTTTCCAAGTTTGATAGTGACTCAGATTTTAAGATGTTTTGTACCAATTCCAAAGAGAACAGACTGTGTATGTAGTCTTCAGTTTCTCCTCATAACTATAAAGTAGGGGACTTCACAAGAAGTTGTTAACTATAAAACTTTAAGCATAACCTGTGTAATTAAGGATGGAACTCGTGGTTGCTGGGTTTATTTCTCAGACCCATCAAGTGCCTCTTATCTATCCCAGTTTTCCTTCATAATAGTTAAACAATATTAACTGACATATGTAGTAAACCTAAACCTAGCTTTTGTTAGGGTAATAGGCATCAAAGAAGTCTTAAGTCTCCTTTTTTGTGTTTATGGTTGTAGAAATTTTACTTTAATTGATATTTCTATGATCTAATGCCAGTTGTTCGTGTTTATATTTCCCTTGCATCTCAGTATATTAAATATCTATAATAGTCAAGTAATTGAAGATGTTAGTTGATATGAAAATGTGTATACTTGAAAAATCCTTTCTATATGTGGATTTAATAAGATGTTTGAAATAAATGAGAGATAATATTGTCTATTTTTTGAAGCAAGGATCTAGGAAACCTCTTTTTAATATTGTTGAATAAATTGGCTTGAAGCAAGTGATAGTATAATTATTAGAACCTGTATGTGTAATATTTGATTTTTTTAGTGTGCAAATATAAATGCTATACTTCATGTTGCTTATTATCAATTATAAGTTCAGAGTTTTTTGAGTTAATGTTTTCTCTCACATGCCTTGCCTTATTTGGTTTAACAAACCTATGCTCTTATGAAGAGGTAATACCTTTATTTTAATGTATTGAGACTTTTTATGAAACCTAGGCTTTAGAATTTGTGATGGCATGTCAGGTACCCAAAAAAAAGCATGTCTTGCTACTCATTACTATCAGTGTCCTAAAGGGAGTTAAACCAAATCCATGGAAGAGCTGAAAGTTAATTGTAATAGTGTTCTGTAGCTCATTTGGTTCAAATGGATTATAAATTATGCATGAAGCAAGCAAAACTCTAGCAATATTTCTGCTAACTGAGGCCATGGCCTTCTTTTAGCTAATCTTTTAATACGAAGCTAATAATAAAAAGTCCAGCTATTAACTAACAGACTAGGTAAGCAATCCAGAGCATGGTACCTAGTGGTTCCCATATTTCCATTTTAAACATTCTCTTAATATTAGAGTTAGTTTTGTTTTTTTGTTTGTTTGTTTGTTTTCTTAGTTAAGAGACTGGATATGTTTATGAAGCCATAAATGTGAATTTTAGGATTAAATTTAACTATAGACATCATAAATACATTTAATTAAATTCGGGGCATATCTTTTTCTTTTTAAGTATATACTATGTAATTGATATATATAAACACATACTCATATGCTTATATTTATCCCTAAATATTAAGTAGGGATAAATGTTAATATCCCTAAGTAATAAATTTGCTTAAATTTTGAAAAATAATCCAGCATACCCACCATTAAATTCATTATAAAAATAAAATTAATATTTTATTTAATAATATAAATAATAAAAGAAACCTTTGCTTTCTAAGATATTGAAGAATATTTTACAAACCAACTTCAATCATAGACTTTTTAAATGTCCAAATAAAATGTACTTTTGAATTTCATTTACATTTGACTGAAAAATAGATGATGAATCTCATCCTATCATTCATTAAATTAAGATTCCTGAGCGAATACTCATGTGTCACTCAACATGTTAATGCTGAGACTTCATGGGTAAAAGATAGGCAAACCGATTGCTATATGGAGCTTAAAGTATAGTGCTCATGTAATTTGGTACACACAGGAAAAAATACATGTATTTAAAATGTCAATGATTTATATGCCACATATTCTTAATGCAAAACAAGTAGATTTAATATATTGTTTGCTAAATAAAGTTAGTGTAATTTTTTCCCTTATTCTCTAGAGCAGGTCATTTATCTTTGTGTGATGTCTCAAAAATACATGGCAATATGAATAGGATGGTGCATATTCAGAAAATGTTATCTTTCTAAATGTGTATTTTATCTCAGTTGATAGTTTTTGATGATATTTCAATGCTCCTAGAAAAAGCCAAATATAAAAATACCCTAAATTATATCTTCATTAAGCAATTATTTTTGTATCACAGCTCTCACTCTCACTAAAAATTAAATTGATTCTGAGAGATTAATAAAATTGTTACTTTATTTCTCAATGTTAAAATATTTATATATTATACCCAGTAACTCTGGATTAAGCACAGAAAATTTCTAAGTATTTAATATATATTGATCAAAAATTTGGTGAGAAAACATATCATTAATGTAGCTGAACAATAATAAAATTAAAATTTAGTAAGGTAAAAAGCTGGCTAATTTGTATTCTTTCCATGTTATTTAAAATGCAGGTTAACTATTCCTTCTAATCGGCTTATTTAATTGACTGACACGGTTAGTAGGTACAGCTTCTGTATATTTTGTGTGACAGTATATACTACCGAGAAATAATTTTCACATTTAAATGTTCCATATCAGAAATCAGTTTATTTTTTAGCAGGCTTTATTAAATTATTTATAACTTATAGTGTCTTATAGCTTTTTTCTCTCCACTTGGTTCCTGGACATATACCTGAGTATATTATAATTTTTTCTTACCCCTTATTATAATTCTTACTTTAATTATATAACTGCCCAAAGTTAAAGGAAGCAATAAATAGAAAATACTTACAGCAGTGCCTGATTCATGGTGAAAGCAATTAGAGTTATCAGACATTATTATCAGAGAGGATAATTCTAGACAGACCTAACTTCTAGAGAAGAATAATAAAAGGTGAACGGGGATTTGGATTAGATGAACAATTCTCTTATCACCATAAAACTGACATTTGAAAGCCCAGATTTCTCCCTTAAAAGAACAGTTGTGAAATCAGGATTGGAATGAAGTAGGTTTTCCATTTAACATTTAGTGTCTCTTTATATCTCTTAAATCTGGATGACTTCTGACCTGACTTTGTAGAAAAGAGACTTTTCATCAATGAAGTATGCTAGTGCACTCCTTTAATTCTAATACACTCCAACTCATCCCTAATATTTCTCGTCCATTTCTTTGCTCTCTGTGATTGTGCAACATTGAGAAATTTGGATCTGGGTGTCAAACCTCTTTCTTCCTGAAGTCTCATAAATTATTTTTCTTCTGAAAATTATTCTAGTCTTCTAATATACTTTTTTTATGCCATCAGAGACATTTTGAAAGGTTGCTAATGAAGATATAATTTTAATGGAGAGGCAACCCAGAACTGAAAAATACAATGTTAATGTACATATTTTTCATTTTTATAAAACTTAGTCTACATTTTGTCAATTATTTGCCTTGAAGCACAACATTAAATCATTGGCAATGCTCTGTTTTTAAAGTGGACATTTTAAAATTAGGTAGATACTACTGCCAGATATAAATTTGATTACCAAATTATTTATGCTACCTATACTTTGTGCTCTAGAATTTGTGTAGCACATCATATGAGCTTATTTGCTTAATGCTAGAATCTATCAGAAATCAAAATATGAAAAATAAGAGTGCAATTATAATGTGCAGAGTGTAAAATTTTATTAAATATGCTATGTTAAAAATAATTTAGAAAAGGTAAGATTTATCTGTAAAATTTTTGAATAAATGACATCTTATATTGACCCCATAATTGGAAAATATTTCCAAATTTTATAATATTATATATTACATAATGTTATAATATAATATTTATAAAATTATAAATATAATTTGTTGGAGTGGAAAAAGCTGTAAACTGAGAGAAAGGACTGGGATTTGGCCCTGTATACTCCAGGAATACAAAACAAAAGCTGATTATCCTCAAACTTAATCAAGTCTTCCAACCTCTTTGAATTTCAACTTCCATAGTGGTTAAATGGGAATAAGAGAATTTAAGAACTATCTGAAAGGATGGCATCCAGCCAATACTGTTAAAATGCTAATAAAGTGATGCACATATAAGTTATCTAGGCATGTTGATAGCAATTAGAGTAAATTATACCTTTTGTGATCTTTACACCTTTTATCAGAATAAAATCACATATTTTTTTCTCTTAAAATAAATGCATGTAATCAGAGAATTTGATTATATGTTCATGATAAGTGTTTTGATTAGAAAAAGAAGAAAAAATTAAATTTCACCTTGATTTACTTTTTAACTGTCTTAAGGGGATATTGCTTATAAAAATGTAAGAAGAATGTATAATCTGGGCTTAAATTGAACTGATTATGTAAATATATTGAAAGTGAGTTGGAGGTATAAATCACAGATGTCGACTTGATGGAAAGTTTGTTACCAGCAAAATCTACTGCTCCCAAATCCCAAAGTGTTAATTACAAGAAGGCATCTGGTACACAAATTTATGCTAAGCTAAGAAACATACAGAGTAATGTCGAATACAGTTTGTCAGACAGATATGGTACCATCTACCTTCACTTGCTGTATGTTTCAAGTCTTAACTGTTGCATTAGTGTGTGTGGCTGAAAGCAATCACAGTGGTTAAGGACAGTTAATAGTACTTGTAAAAGAAATGTATTTGTGTGTATATTGCACGCTTCAAATTAGAGTTAAAGGGTACAGAGTCTGGGAGGCAGAAAGAAGTGACATCTGAATCATTATACCATGGGGGAACATTCTTATTTTAAATTTTAGATTGTAAAATCCTTAAATTATAAAGCTTCAAAAAGTAATAAAAGAATTAAGGAGATTGAGGTCATGCAATATTAGGCATCAAAACCCTCAAAAATTAATCTAGCATTATTTAAAGAAATCCTACATATAGTGTGCTCTCATTAAAAATACTACATTTGACAGGTATGATGGTGCAGGCCTGTAATCCCAGTGACTCAGGATACTGAGATGCAAGGATAACAAATTTGAGACCAGCCTCAGCAATTTAGCAAGACCCTAAGCAACCTAGAAAGTCCATTTCTCAAAATAAAAAAAATGGCTGGAAATGTGGCCTCGTGGTTAAGTACCCCTTGGGTACAACTGCTGCCCCTGCCCAAATTAAAAATACTATTTTTATTAAAAAAACAGCATGGTACTGACTGTGAAACAGGCTTAAGGAACAGTGAAATAGAGTAGAAGACACAGAAAAACCCACATAAATACAGTTATCTCATACTAGCCAGTTGTACCAAAAATATATTGTTGGGGAAAGATAACCTTTTTGATGAACAGTGTGGCAAAACTGGGAATCTGTGTGTAACGGAATGAAATTTAAACCCTATTTCTCACCCTGCACAACAGTCAACTTAATGTGGATCAATGACCTAGGCCTTAGACCAGAAACCCTGGAAATGCTGGAAGAAAATGTCAGCCCAACACTCCAACATGTCAGCTCAAGAACTGACTTTTTTAACAAGACTCCTAAAACATAAAAAAGTAAAATTAAATATCAATAATTGGTATGACATCAAATTAAAAGTTTCTACACAGCAAAAGAAACAATTCTGAGCAAGGAGAGAGAGTCAACAAAATGGGAGAAAATCTCTGCCACCTGTACCTCAGAGCACTAATATCCAGATATACAAAGAACTCAAAAACGTAACACCAAAAATGCAAATAACCCAATCAAAAACTGGGCAAGGGAACTAAAAAGATATTTTCACAAAAGAAAATATACAAATGGTCAACAATTACCTGAAAAAAAAGTTTAAATCTCTAGCAAGAAGAGAAATGCAAAATAAAACTACACTGAGATTTTTCCTCACTCCAGTCGAAATGGTAGTTATGAAGAATACAAGTAATAATAAATGTTGGTGAGGATGTAGGGAAAAAATATATTTATTGTTGGTGGAACTGCAAATTAGTACAAATACTCTGAAAAGCAGTATGAAGATTCCTCAAAAATCTAGGAATGGAACCACCATATAACCACACCATCCCCACTCCTAGGTATATATCCAAAGGATTTAAAATAGCTAAGCTATGCAGCCAACCTAGGTGCCCTCCAACAGAAGAATGGATAAAGAAAATGTTATATATGCACAGTGTACTATTACTCAGCCATAAAGAAGAATGACTTTATGGCATTTGCCAGTAAATGGATGGAACTGGAGATAATCATGCTAATTTAAATAAACCAGCCTCCAAAAGTCAAAGTCAAATTGTTGTCTGATATTTGGAAGCTATCCAAAATTAGGGGGAGGAAAAAAAAAGAATTGAAGAAATATCAGTAGAGTAGACAAAGGGAAATGAAGGGAAAAGAGGAGGGATGGGATAGGGAAAGACAGTGGAATGAATGTGACCTAACTTTTCTGTGTACATATATGAATATGCCACAGTGAATCGTATCGTCATGTACATCCACAAGACACTAATTAAAATAAAATAACCATAGGTAAATGGCAGAAAGATCAGTAGAGTAGAGGGAAAGGAACAAGGGGAGGGACAACTGAAGGGTCAGGGGAAGTACTAGGGACTGATTTAGAACAAATTATATTCCATGCTTTTATTATTATGTCAAAATGAATCCTACTGTCATGTGTAACTAAAAGGAACCAATAAGAAAATCAAAAGGAGATTAGTATAGGAAAGGGACCAAGGGGTGGGAGGCAAGGAGTGATCAGGGAAGTGCTGAGGAGTGATATTGGCTCTTGGCCAAATTATATTTTTATACCATATGCATATGTGAATATGCAACAACAAACCCCATCAATATGTACAACTATAATGTATCAATAAAAATGTGACCAATTTTAAAAATATATAAATTAAAGGAAAAAACTACTTTGCTATAAAATTAAGCCTCAGTATGTTCTCATGGTGCCTAAAATATTTGTTCATCTAGTTGTATCTAATCTATGTGGTTATATTACACA
The DNA here is from genome assembly GCA_020662805.1 of Glaucomys volans. NCBI lineage: Eukaryota > Metazoa > Chordata > Mammalia > Rodentia > Sciuridae > Glaucomys > Glaucomys volans. Next base: position 29,687 of record JAJEJO010000427.1, read on the forward strand.
CATTTGGCTCCTCCTAATTTTAGCCATTTGAATGATTTTTTTTTACATTGGTCATGTAGATTTGAAATAAAAATGCAGCATCTATACCCACATGTTCCATGTTAACTTTAACTTTTGAATTCTTCACAACTGCTATTGTAAATTAAAAGTAGTTTTGTAAAGTACATCAAATTTCATATGTTGAGAGATACAGTTTCTATGTCTTCGTTGAAATAAAAGAGCAAAATCTTTAGAAACCGATATTCTTTGATGAACAGAAAGAAGGTATAGGATGTTAACTTATGATATCATGAATTAAGTTTGTGAATTAGCAGTAGACCCCTTATCCATAATTTCATTAACTGAAATAAATCTCAGTCCAAAAATATTAAATGGATCATTCTAGAATGATTCATAAACTCTAACATCCACAATGTTCTAAATAGCATGATACAATCTCACAATGGGCCACTCCTTCTTACTAGGCATGTGAATCATCCCTCTACACAATGTGTACAAATGGGTTACCTACCCATTGCTCATTGAATATTCCTCTCTGTTATCCGTTGCTGTATCAGATTACACATTTAACCCTTATGTCAGTGATCCCAAAGCATGAGAATAGTGATGCCCACAATTCATAAATGCCACAAAGAAGTTGGAAAGTATTTCCTTTAGGTGAAACACTGCAAGTTCACAATTGAATAAGGACAGAAAAAAATGTACACTGAGATTGCTAAGATCTAAATAACAATATTTTGAGAGAGACAGAAACACACAAATTGAAAGGATACTGTATTCACCTAACTTTTATCATATATATTGTTATAATTGTTCTGTTTTCAGCTGCTGTTATGAATCTTTTCTTGTGATAAATTCATCAATAAAGTTTCATCATAAGCATATGTATAGGAATAAATAGTACAGTACACAAAATTTGGATGTCATTAGTAGTTTAAGGTATCCACTGAGGGTCTTGAAAGGTATCTCCCCCCAGTTAAGGGGAAAGCTACTGAATGCTGCAACTGCAATTACAAGCATAAATCCTATTACCATATTACCTTTAACAATTATTTGTGATATGTATTTTTATGCAATTATTTTCAAGTTATTTATTAAACAACATATGTGCTAGATACACCTATAGATTGCTAAGTATATAAAAGTGATCAGGATGTGAAACTCATATTCAGGAAGCTTGCAATCTAATGAGGTTATAAAGACAGCAAAATTTTCTGTTTTTTGCAAAAATTCACAGCAAGTGAATAGTATGCATAAAACTAGTGGTAACTTCTGTTCAGAGTACTAATTTGGGGAATTATGAAAATGATTATAATACTACTTGTAATCTCTTTCAGATCTTAGACACAAGGAGTAGTAGTTGTTAATAACTTTAGAATAATAAAAATGCAAAATGTGCTGTATGATAGATGATTCCTAAACAAAAGATCCCTAAGGATTAAACCAAATACCAGAAACATGTGCCTGAAATGGGTCAAAGAATACCATGGAAGTGATACTAGGAGACCTTTCTTCGTGAAAAAACCAGAGAATCAGATATGATTTTAATTCAGGGACAAAACTATAATGTATACAGGTAGAATTCAGAGGAAAATTTAAAAACTAAAGTAAGACCACTGTAGAATGATTTGAATTCCAGACCAACTAACCAAACAAACAGGGTCATTATTCCAGTGATATGCCAAAGTGATTTGAGATGGGAAGGAGAGAAATAAGCAAGGAGTGCAATTGAATTGTTGATGAACAATCTGAGCATAACATATAAAACCCTCCATTAGAATGATGATAATAATTATTTTTATGGCTTCAGGTTTTTTTTATTTATTCTTTTTTTAAAAAAATTTATTTTGATTCGTTGTTACCCAAATGAAGTACGCTGTTGTTTCTCTGGTTGTATATGAAGTAGAGACACACCATTTGTGTAATCATACATGTACACAGGGTAATGATGTTTCTTTCATTCTGTTATTATTCTTACCCCCCAACCTGATCCCACCCCTCTTTTTCCTCTATGCAATCCATCCTTCCTCCATTCTGCCTCCCTCTCACCCCACATTATGTGTCATCATCCACTTATCAGAGAGATCATTCGGCCTTTGGTTTATTGGGATTGGCTAATCTCATTTAGCATGACATTCTCCAACTTCATCCATTTACCTGTAAATTCCATAGTTTATTCTTATTTATGGCTGAGTAATATGACTTCAGTTTTTATTTAAAAAAAGAAAAAAGAAAAAAACTTCACTGATGGATTGATCACATAAACAGGCCTGCTTTAAATGTGACTTTCTACTTACTACTAACATCACTCAGTCACACAGATCATATCAATATATATTTGGTTAGATAAAATATATATAAAATATTCAAAAATGTATAAGCAAGAAAATATAACATTAATGATGTGATACTAGTGAAGTTAATCATGCTGACATAAGAAAGGTTTTTTTAATTCACACTAAAACTATTAACAATTGAAGATCTGGCAGAGTTAAATAGGTTGCATTTGATGAAGAGAAAAATGACGGGAAAGATGGAAAGACATGCTTCAAAAATGGAATGATTTGAATATCAAATGATTCTTAAAAATAAGTCCTTGGGAACATGAAGAATCTTCAGAATTTCTTTTTGCAAAATTAAATGTTTTGAAAATCATGTGTAAGAATCTAAAATGTCATGCTCTTTTATTAGTAACATTGTGACAAAAACTAATACTTAAGTTTTGATAAGTTGGGGGTTTGTCATTATTGTGATTCATTCATATTACTTAGTAGTGGATATAGAATTCTTTTTAAAAGGCCCTGTTCAACATTTTTGTGATGGTGCCTTATTTTCTTTCTAGTTCAAAGAGTGACATTTATTCTTTCTTGCTTGTCTCTGTATGTTGAAATGTTTTGCAAAGGCAGGAATTTCTTTAATCTGAGCCATTGCTATAACTTTAAAATGTATTCTGCTTATGGAAGGTACACAATAAATATTTAATGAAAGTGAATTCTGAAGTTAGTACATAGTATCAATATGTAAGGCGCAATTGCCCCAACATGTAATGAATTACTGGAAAGCATAATTATTGAATGTCTTTTTATATGTCTGTGGATCATTCATGAATTTCTTACATATACATATTACACAACTTGCTCTTTGCATTTTAATGATTTTTATTATAGATTTGTGATAGTTATTTGTATATCAAGGTATGCGTTTATTGTGCCCGATCTGTTAAAACTACAGTAGTTGAGTTTCCATGTCAGAGAATTTAAACAAATACCTGAAGATCAAAGCAAGAAAGAGATGAAATATTACTATAACACTATACTGGCAATGTATTACAGATGGTGTTGTCTTGAATTTTGTATTGTGGTAGAGAAGATTAAATTTGTGTATTTAGATATCACTTAGGATGAAGGAGGGAAAAGAAAAGAAGAAAAATTGAAGGATAACACCCATATTGCTATGAAAGAAGGAAAAACTTGGGCAATTTTGAAAATTTGAAATGGCGAAGAGATGTTTAATTAGAATTATCCAGTGTCCAGTTTTAAATAATGGTCTGGAATATACAAAAAAAAAGAGTTCTGAGTCAGTGATTAATTTCAGTTTGTCAGTAGGGGCTTTCTAAAGCAATGAGTGTATAAAATCACCTACAGAACAGAGTATAGAGGCAGAATTAAAGCAACTGGAGGACCAAGTTCAGAAGAACTCTAAAATTTAGAGATTGAGTGGAGAATGAAGAAGCTCAAATGAGACCATCAGCAAAGAGGTAAAGATGTGTGTGTGTGTGTGTGTGTGTGCCTGTGTGTGTGTGTGTGTGTGTGTGTGTGTAGAGAGAGAGATGATAGATCTATCTGTATTTTTTAAAAAAATTTAATTTGTTTTAATTAGTTATATGTGATAGTAGAATGCACTTTGATACATGATATATGAGAGTTGAAAGGAGGCACATATATAAAAGACTATTGAGAAATGAAATAATAGGACTAAAAATCATCCTTTGCAGAGTGGCTGCACCAACTTGCACTCCCACCAGCAATGAATGAGTGTACCCTTTTCCCCACATCCTCGCCAACACCTGTTGTTGCCTGTGTTCTTAATAAAAGACATTCTAATTGGGGTAAGATGAAATCTTAAGGTGGTTTTGATTTGCATTTCTCTTATAACGAGTGATATTGAACATTTTTTCATAAATCTGTTGATTGCTTGTAGATCTTCCTCTGTAAAGTGTCTGTTCATTTCCTTCGCCCATTTATTGATTGGGTTATTAGTGCTCTTGGTGTAAAGATTTTTGAGTACTGTGAATAGGGAACATGCTCTGTGTTTTCAGCAGGAGCAATTTCTAAGGATTAATGGAAGAAGAGGAAGCAATTCTAGAGGGTGTTGAAGTTTAAAGATGAAGGGAAGGGAGGGGATTGCTACACAAATGTGGAAATGTTGCTGTGCAGTTTTAGCTGTGACAACAGAGATATTGGTTATATGTTGCAATATTTTTGTTGATGTTGATAGTATTTCCTATGTTTTTCCTTTCTTCCTACAAATTGCTTTTTGAAAAACTTTGACCACACAATTTTATGCTCTAAAAGAGGTTTTGGATTTAAAGTAATACTTTCTATTAATCTTTTTTGTTTTAGATTTTTGTCTTCATGTCATTGTATGAAAGTTTCCCCCTAAAGCGTATGAAACCTTTTCATTAATATTATGTCTTTATTTTTACAGTAAATATATTAAACACTTGGCATTTTACATAAAAAGTGAATAAATTTAGTTTATATGTTACAGTGACACACAACACAGAGTTCTATTTAAGTAAAAGATGGGCTTCTTGTAATTTTATCTGTGAATGTGATCATGTTTATTAGATATTGAATAGGAGATTATGACTAACTTATGTATTTGGATTAGTTTAGTAAATTGATTTTAAGTGGTGTTCTGATTGAAATCTGAATTTTAAAACTTTTCCTTCAAATGGAATCTAATACAGGAAACAATTAAGCAATTAATTTTTTTTATATTCAGAGCATCTATTGATTTGACTTCTGTTTTTGTCAGTTTTTTCACCACTGTGACCAAAAGACAATTTTATTGGAGGAAAAAATTATTAGCTATTCACAGTTTCAGAGGTCTCAATCCACTGATGACTGACTGCATTGCTCTGGGTCTGAGGCGAGGCAGAAAATCAAGGCAGAAGGGGAAGGCAAAGGAAAGCAGCTCAGGACATGACAATTAGGAAGCAGAGAGAACTCTGCTCACCAGGAACAAAATATGAACCCCAAAGGCATCCCCACTCCCCAACCTACCTCTTCCAGCCATACCTACCTGCCTACGGTTACCACCCAGTTAATCCATTCAAGTGGATGAGTTCACTGATTGGGGTTAAGACTCTCATAACACAAATTTCACCTCTAAATTTTCTTGCATTGTTTCACACCTAATCTTTTGGAGGACACCTCATATATAAACCATAACAACTTCTGCTTTGTTAAAATAATGGAACCATAATTTATAATGATCCCTTTTTATAACTTATAAGCATATTTAGTGTCTGTGAATATCTATTCAAGCATCTTGAATATCAGGGTCATGGATTGCTTCTATTGTTAAAATTATATTCATGAGTTTTAATTGCAAATAGTGTTGGGATTTGGAATATAGTGAATTCATTAAAGATAAAATATTAATCAAGAATGCAACTACTCAAAATTAGTAAATATATTAACATTTGTTATTTTACTTACAAAGTGAATAAATTTAGTTTACATGATATGGTGACACACCAACAAATGTGCACATACACTCATATTCCCACATGTACAAATATGATTTTATTTCTCGTTTCTGTATTTGGAATATGAGACTATCTCTTCCTTAGTTTTGGCTATTTTGAATTAATACTATCAAGATATTTCTGGATATAAATGAAATATGCAGAAAGCTAGTATTTCCACAAACACAGCTAATTTCATTTTCCAGTTTCACAAATTTGAGGGAATCTCTATCTGCACTCTGACATGTGACTGTGAGAGATACGTTTCTAGTTTCAAAGTGAAATTGTTTTGTAATAATGTCTACGTTCATTTTCATGCTAGGTATTCTGTGTTCTGATTTGAGGTTTTTATTTTCTTAACACACAACATAACACAAAGCTGTGTGAATTTAATGCAGACACATTGTAACAGATTACAAAGGATGCTACATTTTATGTAGGTCAAGTTGAAATGCTTGAACAAATTTTGGGTATGGTAGATGATAGAACAATTTAAATATCTATAGTCATACACATTGAAATTATTTTAATGAATTGCATACACTAAACACTATTGTCTCTTGCTTTCCTTACATTTAATTATTTGAAAATACTACTTCACATATTCTTTTAAAAACTTTCTCTGTGTCCCCTTTGAAGCTATTTTAAACAGCTGAGTCTTTATTATAATAATGATTGTTTTCTTAGTAGGTATAAAAGATTAAGTTTTTATATATCAAGTATGTTTTCAAGTTTCATTTTCTAGAGTAAGTATTCACTATATATTTAAGAGAATTTTAGCTGTGCAGGCGAAGGGAACAAAATCTGATTCTGAACATCTTGTGTTCTTTGAGGAACTGGGGAGTGTTAAAAAGAAGGCTGTTAACATACATAAGCAGAGTTAGCCCAAACATTGTGACAATGCCCAGAAGTTCCTGAATAGCCTTGTCAACAGATGACCAAGTCGACAAAGCTGATGTTGCTACATATCTGTATTGCCCCCAAGAACTACATCCTGCTTCATAAAAGGGGTTTACCAGAATTGCTATGTTAAAGAAGGTAAAGAATTACATACCACAGTTACAGGAGAGGAAACTTCACAATTGAAACCCAATTCTTCCTCTTAAAGCTTAAAAACTGAATAGCATAGACATTGCATTTCAAGATGTCATTGTACTGAATTTTACAAAATAAATAAATTGCAGTTCCAGTCACTTATGAATTGTTGAAAACAGGTTCATTATGTATAAAGTGCTAAAACCAAGCATCATTTTCACACTTTTTTTGTTCTAAACTTATTCTAACGCCTTCTAACTAAGAACTGGGAAAAAATTGATTTATATTATTCTGGGTAAAGCTATCTTGGGGTGCCTTAATTATATGTTGAATATCTTTACTAGGATGTGGCAAGAATTTTCTCATTTTTTGACATTTGATAAACTAAGGTTTCTTTATTTAAGTCAGGTGTACCTTTTTTGACATGGGGCATAAATCAAGAGTCATAGTACTGATCATTCTTTGAATGTGCCTGGCCTCCTGAATTCTTCAGTATTTATCCTCTGATGGTATTTCTTTGCTTTTTCTTTCATATTTTTCCAAATTATTGTTTTCTAAGAATAATTCACAATGTTTTCATTGTAAAGCTAAAAATGACTTACAAAATACTTTCAACTCTCTCTCCAATGTAAAAAGGAAAGATTTTATGGTTATACCCATAACCATAATGATGACATTTTTGTCCATAATCATTAATATTTCTATAATGGCCTTATGAACAAAGAAATATTTAAAATTGTAGGAGAATTTGTTTTTGAGCACCTTCTATGTAGTATTCACCATACTAACACTTTCATGTGAGTTATTTTATACAGTATTCACAACTATCAGATTTAAAAGGTGAGGCTGGGAGAAAATTAACAAAAGAAAAAAACCGGCATGAAATCCTATAAAACTCATATTCCAAACTAGGATTTTCCTAAACTAGAGTCATCACTTTTTTTTCAGGGGGGCAGGTTACTGAGTGTTGAATTCAGGGGCACTCAACTACTGAGCCACATCCCCAGCCCTATTTTGTATTTTATTTAAAGACAAGATCTCACTGAATTGCTTAGCAACTTGCTATTGCTGAGGCTGGTTTTGAACTCATGATCCTTCTGCCTCAGCCTCCAGAACCTCTGGGAATTGCAGGTATGCACCACCACACCAGGCACTAGAGCCCACAGGTTTAACAATTAAACCACAGTGCTGCGGTACCTTGTGATACTTTTTAAAAATAGCTAAAATTCCAATCATTGAAAAAGTACAAAAAAATAATGTGTCTGACCTCTGTGTTTCTCCAGCCCCAATGTAATAGATGTTATTTTACAGTTTTCAGATCTTCCTTCTGTTCCCTTCCCCTCCCTTCTGTTTTTGAGATCTGATACAAAAGACTTTACTCCAGTGGTTCTAAAGTACTGGCAGTTTTGCCCCCAGGGAACACTTGAGGGTTTCTAGAAACAGTTTTGATTGTCATTACTGGGAGGCGGCTGCTATAATCTAATGGGAAGAGTCCAGGATGCTGCTAAGAATCCTGCAATGCTCTGGAGAGTACCCATAGCAAAATCCCTGGTCTAGCTCATTCTTTCCCCTTCTCTTTCTTTCCAGGGGTCACTATATCAGGAAGTTGTTTTTGTCATCTTCCTGGATATTATCATATGTGATGGCATATGCATATATATATGCATTAAGACATAATTGTATACATTTCTATTTTATATAAATTTTATTATACTTACCTGCTTTTGAGAATTGGAAAGTTTTTAAATTTTATTTTTGCAGAAAATTACGATGGTAATGATAAATATAATATGATAATTTTACTTATTATTACTATTTGATGGATTTTAATACTTCACAGGTGAATTCAGTTCTTAGTCTTATATTTCCATTTTTAACTCTTCATTTTCCCCTAAAATTTAATGTAATCTTCTCATGTTTCACAAAAATTCCTTCAGGATTTTGAATGAAATCTTACTGCATCTACAGTCTAATTCCCTGCCATCTTTAATCTTTTCACACAATAATTGAATGACTTTCTCCACTTATGCATATCTTCTTTTATTTTGGTATCATGTTTTATAAATAACTCCAGTCATTTTGTTATATTTCTTGCCTTTTCAATCCTTTGTAAATACTACATTTTAAAGAGCTTTCTATATACAAGGTTGCTTGTATATAGGAATGTAAACTTGCTAAGCATCTGGAAAGCAGTGTGAAGATTCCTTAGGAAACTTGAAATGGATCCACCATTTGAAGCAGCTATCCCACTCCTTGGTCTATACTCAAAGGACTTAAAATCAGATTACTACAGTGATGCAGCCACATCAATGTTCATAGCTGCTCAATTCACAATAGCTAGATTCTGGAACCAACCTAGAAGCCCTTCAATAGATGAATAGATAAAGAAACTGTGGTGTATATACACAATGGAATATTACTCAGCCATAAAGAAAAATAAGATTATGGCATTTGCAGGTAAATGGATGATGCTGGAGACTGTTATGCCAAGTGAGATTAGCCAATCCCCAAAATCCAAAGGTTGAATGGACTCTCTGATAAGTGAATGATGATGCATAATGCAGGGTGGAAGGGTGGCAAGAATGGAGGAAGGATAGATAGCATAGAGGGAAGGAGGGGGTGGGGTCAGTGTGGGGGGTGATAAAATAACAGAATGTGTGACAGACATCATTGCCCTGTGTACATGTATGAATGCACAGATTGTGTGACTCTACTTTGTGTACAACCAGAGAAACAATAGCTGTACTCCATTTGTGTTTAATGAATCAAAATTAAATAAATTTAAAAAAATTATTTAGATTTTCTATGGATCTGAACATGTTATATTTAGACAGTTTCTCTCTTTTTGATCATTATTATTTCCCTGTCTTTAAAGGAGATCTTGTTAGTTTCACCACAATGTATGATATTTACAATCTCCTATGTAGTTAGAGTAATTCTCTTCTAATGTATTCCCTTCTACTCTGTTCCATAAATAGATATTGACTTTTGTCAAATGGATTATCTATGTGTATTTGCAAGATCATAGGGCTTTTATTCTTTAGCATATTACTTTGAGTAACTAAATGTATTCATTGGATAATGTTGAACCATTTTTGCATTCTTGTCATAAATTCCTTTGGGTCATAGGTACCATTTATGTTTGTGTGCAAATGCATTCACACTTCTAATCTGTCATTGTGAAGAGAGGCATACTTTTAAGCATTTTATTTTAATAAGCCTTTTCTTTCTGGCTAGTTTTAATATCTGCCTTTGGTATTCTGTCTTTTCTCTAGGATATGTCAAGGTGTGGTCCTATTTGGAACTCACTCTGAATGCTTAATTAGAGAATTCACATCTTTCATTAGTTCTGCAAATTCTCAAACATCATCTCTTGAAGTTGTTATTGTTCTTTTATTATCCTAGCTCAATTTTCCATAGAAACTGTTCAATAAATTATTACTTCTGTCTATCTTCCTTGCTGAGACAGTCTTTAGTTTCTAGGTGACTTGTCCACTCTGTATCTGAATCCAAAATTCCTCTTCAAATATTATGCATTTTTATTTTGGGTACTATATGTTTCATAAGAATAAGAACTGAAATAATTAATAAGAACTGAAAAGATTAATTAATAAGTTTAATTAATAAGAACTGGTTCTTATTCTATGGTCTTATGCCATTTTTTCTTTTAATCGTTAGATCTGTGTTCCAGATTTCCTTCTTAGATTATGCTATTATCTGTCTTAGGCTTATGGTCTCCTATTTTTGGTGTGTCTGCTGATACTCACTTAAGACAGTGTTTCTTCCTTATTTCTTAATGAGGTCTTATTGTCAGGAGATTTGTTTTTGTTTCCATTTGCAAATTGTATGTGTTCTTTTGTAGAAAATCCCTCTAGTATGTGTATGTATATGCTTCTACTAAGTATCCTAGGAGAATTTCTAGTTCAATATCAAGTTTCATTTTAAGTTCTTGGCATGTTGATTTCCAAATCACAAGAACAGTACCCAAGGTAAGTAGTAGCCATTTTTTACACTGAGGCTTTCTTTTTTCCTCCTAGATAAAAGGTAGAAAAGTTTGTTTCCTTGTTTGTGCATGGTCTCACTGAATCAGTGAGCAGAATTTTCTAGTTCAGTTGAATAAAAGTACCATTTTAGGTAGGCATTTCTTTCAACCCCGGGACTGTACTGGCTTAGTGTCTCCTTCAGTCTTTATGTAGTCAGTGACAAGAACCCATTCCCTGGTTCACTTCCTCCTCCTCACCTATGCCACCCCAGATCACACACATTAATTGATCACACACATTAATTGATCCTGCTTCCAATTTGTTTGTTTCTGGAAACTGGAATTTCTCTTTTTAACCTGTACTTAGCTATGCATCTTTGAAAACTGTTACTTTTGTCCAAAATTTCCATATGCACGAAATGAGAAGATCTCTGCATTAGTTTTGTCTGTCAATTTTCTAGAACAGGAACCCTGTAGAAAGCAAACCACACTATTATTTTGATTAGGTATGATCAGATGACAATATGTCATAATACGTGATTTTAAGAAATAGATATTTTAAAAATATTTAAGAGAATACACAACGCTATCATAATTATGACAGCCAAAAATCCATATTCTAACACAATTAAAGGTTAATTTGTATAATGGTTTACAGACTTTCTTCCACATACAGACCTAACATATTAGAACTGCAAATGTACTGCTCATAGCACTTTGTCAGATTCTTTTAAAAAAAATCATGAATTTGTTTTTTTTCTCCTTCACAGAAGTGTATTTTAAAATCTGCATCAAAATACATTTATAGTGATTTATAGTAATTTATTATGTAGTCACCCTCTAATGTTGAATTATTAGCTTGCATCTAAATTTTACTGTCACTGATTTTGCTGCAAAGTACATCTCCAAATGTATTACCTTTTCATTACACTTAAATTTATCACACTGAATATAAGGTTCTAACATGAAATTTCTATGTCAAAGGACATTATTATTTTTGTGGCTCTTCTTATATATTATAGGTATTATAAATCTTTTAAAAACACTGTGCAGATAGTTGTTCCTTCCATGACAATTTTGATATATTATCTTCAACAATGACTTATTTAATATTTTCTACTTTAATTATCACAAAAAAATTAGGTTTGTTTTAAATTTGCATTTATTTGTTTTGGATAAGCATTTCCTATATGATTTTATATCTGTTTCTTTTCCTTATTCTTTTTTACTTTAATAATTTCTTGTTCAAGTTTTGCTTAGTGTATGTCTACATATGCATTATCCATTTGATATTGGGGGAAGAGAGATTTTATGTCATACATTATATTTATTGATGTATATTACAGGTCACTTTTATCACAACTATCACACTTATACACATTTGTATTTCCATTTTTGTTTTAAGTTTTGTATGGGGACTAAATTTATGTGCTTGCGTTTTCCATGTTTAAAATGAAACAATGTCTGCTGTATTAAAATCTGTGATTTATTTGGAGTTATGTTAATATAGGGAGGCTGCTGAGCGTGGGTGAGAACTGTTGTGGAGAAGTTTCTTAGTGTTTCCAGTAATAAAGATTTCGATCACCATCATATTTATAATAAAAAAAAATAAGAAAACAACTTAAGTGCTGTTTCAGGAATTAGGCAGATGTTTTACATGCAAATTGTTACTAATTCTTGTATCAACAGTTAACTGGCAAAGAAATCCCTTTTCCTCTGCATACAATATCCCACAACTACGGAGAGTAGAGCCAAGTTTTGGGTCTGCCTCTGTGCAACTGAAATTTTGTGTTTTTGCTACACTCTGTTGATATTGTAAAATAGAATAGAGCCTTCGTTTGGTCCTCTTCATGGCGCTTGGGCAGGGAAGACATCAGAATATTTGTCCATGTGCTCTGAATGGTTAACAAAGGGTAAAGTCTAGTCAGTATCCAGAGTGGATAGGACAAAAGGTGAACTTTCCATGGTGTAGTAGTTACACCATTCTTGAGGTCCTTGGGGAATTCTAGTATGTTCTATCATGATAGTTGCCATCTTAGTTTCTAGAGCAATGAGCATCTGCAGGATATTCACACATATCTCTCATACCTGCTGGGTGGTACATTTTGTAGTTCAACCTGAGAATTATTTTAAAATATTGTGAGATTTGTGGGTCTATTTCTCCTTTTCCCTAAACTGCTATCCAGTCACCACTATATTATCTAGCAATAGTTCCTCCTTTGTTTTGGAAACTCACTGTACCATTCTAAAAATTTTATGTGTAGTTTCAGATGCTTGAAGTCACATTCTGTCTTACATATCTGATTTCCTACTTTAGTACCAGGCCCACATTGCCATAGAGTTATTTTCTGATAGGATTTATTATTCTTTTTCAAATAATTGAGAACAGCAGGCAAGTTCGTCTTTTTCTATATCCTGACTCCATTATTTTCCCGGTATAATTTTAGTCAAGATATTAAGCTTCCTGAAATCGTTTTTCTCATCTAATTAAAAAAGAGGTGGGGGGAGGATAGTAATGATAATTCTTTCCTGGTCAGATTGTTGGAGGATTAAAAAAAGATTATAAGGGAAATGTCCATCATTCAGCAAACTTAGGCAGGAGGTCTCATGGTAGTAGCAGCAGCCACAACGTAATAAATATTGTTATTTTCAATAGTATCACTCATTGTTTCCTCATATATTGTTCAATCAAGAATCAGAGTTCTAAAAGATATATTTTGATTGGATTTGAAATTGAACATTTATTATATTCATATGGGATTTACTACTAAGATCTATCCAGCAGTCAGTCTATGTTGTTTAGACTCTGTAAGGTTCTTAGCATTTGGAATTGTGTTACACCTATATGCTTACGATAGTAATACAGTATTAAAGGTGATCCAAGGTCAATATACATATTTAAATTTATTTGCATCTTCTATAACTGAATAGAATGTTATTGACATATGAGGACAATATGGTTATTTAGAAGAAATTTTTGCTGTGAGTGACTTAGATTTTGACATTTTGTAAATTTGCTATTGTGCTAATAATTTGATAGCATTTGTGCTTGCCTAGTGGTCTTTGCTGAATTACTTAAATGTTGTGGGCTTTCATATCTTTTATTCAACTTCACTTTTGACTTTTGTTTTTATTTTTAATGGCAATTTATCTTATTTCTTCCAATGCATACACTGCTATCTATAAAAAAAACAGTATTCAGCTAATTAACAAATACTCATTTTTTCTCTTGAACTAGCAAAGTTCTCTATGATGTTGCACAATTTGTGACAGCCTTGTTTATTTCTGAATTGGGAGGAGTTGCTGCCATTTTTTGCCATAGGTTATAATGTTGATTTTGACTTATATGGCTATTCCAAAAGGGATTATTCAATTCCTTAAAAGTGTTTTATTGAAAAAGAAGTAAAAAAATTCTCTTTAATTTAGTTTTAAAGTAATCAACAATTTAGTTTTTTGTAACTAACTAATACAACAACATTGCTATATTGAAGTATACTTTCATTTCTGGCTTAAATCACACCATTAATTTGTTATTTTTGTTGCAATTAAAATGTTCAAAAAACAATTTCAGTCTTTTCTTACTCTGGTGTTAGAATCACAATTAACTCATAAAGAACTCTGCACCCCCATTATAGTCCTCTTCCTCCCTTCTCCATCTTTGGTAAGTTGGATGCACATCATTCTTTGTGCTTTGTTCCCCCTCCACAGCTGTAATGCTCACAAACATTTTTCTCATTCTCAATGCTATAACTTTAAATATATATGTATAATATATATAATATATATAGCTATTAATACCTGTATTTCATGTTAACAAATGCTTACCTTTTATTTCTTATAAAGAGTTGTTTCCCCCATCTTGTGTAGAGGCATTAACTTCCATGTGCAGAGGTTCTCTTATTTTATCTTCTCAGCCAAAAAGAAGGAGTATCTTGGTAAATTTTATGATAGTTCACAGGTTGAAATGACAATCTGTTTGGGTAAAGCAGAGTTCTTGAATCACGTCTCTTTTTTTGTAATACTCTGAAGTTATTCCTCTATTGCCTTCTGATGTTTCCTGTCACAGAAAGCAACTCTGAAACAATAACACTTTAGCTTCTTTGAGAGATTTTGCTTTGGTTCTCATTTACACATAGAAAAAAAATATCCTTTCCCTAGAAATTTAAGACTCTTTCCTTGGTAATTTTATTGAGTGGTGATTATGAACTTAATCTCAATGCTCTTATAAACTTTTGGAAATTTTTTTTAATTGTATACTTCTACCTCAAATTATTTTTAAACATTTGTAGACAAAATTAATTGCAATAAGAAATTTATTATTGATTATTAATTCAGCTCTGTATTCTATATTCTCAATATATGTAATCTCCTCTTGAATTCTTTTGGTTTCTCTATTAAGTTCTTTAAATTTTGTATCTTCGATTATCTTCTGGTTTACTAGCATATAGTTGTCCAACATAAATTCTGCTATATACTTCTTCTGACTTCTTTAGTAAACATGCATGCTTTTAAATTATAGCCATAAAAAATCTTGGAAGCCCACAATCAGAAAATACTTGTGATTATCTCATATTAAGAAATGCATAAGCACATAATGATGTTCCTATAATATGTATATATTCCTATACATTCCTATAGATATATACATTGGTGTATATATTTAACAAGTCAGAATCCAGTATCCATTTTTGACTCCAATTATATTGAAGGCATTATATGCAACATGATAAAATAATCTAAAAATTTTTAGAAAGTGGTAAGAAAATATCATCTAATGACAATAACTAAAGATGAGCACTATTTAATTGTATATATGTATATATATTTATGTGTGTATAACTTTACACAATGTATATATAAAATATTTTGTCTATATATACATATACATAATTGCATACATACATGTATTATTTATATATACATATAAATTAATATGAAGTTCCTATACCTGTTGATTTTATTGATTATCATATTTGAAGTATTTCTAAGGTATTAAAACTTCTTTTGATTCATTCAAATTTGAATTAATCATAAGGCATTAAAATTTTTTCATATTTATGTAAGGAGTTCTTTAACATTAATGTCTTTTCTGTACTAATCTCTCTATTGAACTCTGTTGTATAGGTAGGTATGCATGTATATGTATGCATATATATACATATTTACATAGTGTGCTCATGTATATATAATGAATAATTCTACAAACAATATTGTTACATAACAATTCATTCAGACATTTCTAAGTTTATCTCTAAAGATATTTAAAATAGATTTATATTTTCCTTATGATCTTTTTCATACCGGCAATGTACTTCTTTATTGATCTGAGAGTAGATAATCATCCTTTTGTACACATATGTGAATATTCATTTATATTCAACTTCATGAAATTTCTGACCTAACTATCTGGGTTTGAAATCAAGTGATAGTGGACAAGCCCATTGCTATGTATCTAAATGTTTAATACAAATTTGCCTTGCATGTTGATGAAGGGAGATGATCAGATGCCTTCTGTAGCTGTGATGGTTACAAGACTCCACAGTCTGGACATCTAGACATTGGTAGGATTAAGGAGAGTATCTTCTGCATTGGGAGAACAGGCTGGAATGATTTGTTTTTAAGATCATAGCATGTTTGTCATTCAGTCAGTACCTGCACAGAATGAATTCTGAATGTTCCTTTTTTTCTGAACTAGCATCTGAAACATGTATTTGATGTCACTGTCATTCCCCTACTTTCCATTGGGATGAGACTTTGAATCACTGCTTACAAGAATCTGGATTCTAAAGTACTTTTATTTATTTTATCACTTGCCACATGTTTCTGGGAAACATTTCTCTCTCTCTGGGAAACTTTCTCTCTCTCTCTCTCTGGGAAACTTTCTCTCTCTTTCTCTCTCTCTCTCTCTCTCTCTCTCTCTCTCTTTCTCTCTCTCTCTCTCTCTCTCTCTCTCTCTCTGTGTATTTGTGTGTGTGTGTGTATGTGTATGTGTGTGTATGTGTGTGTGTGTGCATGTGTAGGTATCTGAATTTATATATATCCTGTAGGTTTTCACTCTCTATCAGGGAAGAAGAAAAATGGAAGGGAAGAAGAAGGAAGTTATTTTCCATCATATTTATATGTTGTTAATGGGTAATCTTTGGAAAAGCTTCCCCTTGTTATATAAATGTAGAAATGCTATATTACACAAATTCGAGAACATTCTATAGAGACTTTAATATACTAATTTATGTTATTGATCCCATAACTTCACTTTTTGCAGCACCATAAAACAAAAATCCACTGTAACTAGTGTTCCTTTGACACAGTTTGAGAAATGTGGGTTTTTTTTTTTTAACTATTTGTTTTAAGTCTATTATCATTTATGCTTTCCTAAGGGTGTTTGCTGAATTACAGGAATGTTTTGGGCTTTCTATTTTCTACCAGGATTCATTTTTAACTTTCTTTTCATTCTTAGTGATGTTTTCACTATTATAACAAATAAAAATGTTAACTTTATGACAAATATTTATTTTCCTCCTGAATCAGCAACACCCTCTATAGTACTGAATAACCTTGCTGGTCTTTGACCCTCTTTCTTTTCACAGGTAGTATGTACCTTCTCAAAGTGACTTATAACCCTCCACTGTCACCATTCAGGAAGGAGGATGGGTGAAATAAGGACATCACACACTTTTTATCCTAGACAGCAATGATTCAGATACATCATTTCTCCCAGATAGTATGCCATATTTTCTGGTTATAACTTACTTTATGTGCATTGCAGTGTGGGATTCTCTGAAGAGTACAGGCCTTTGAATGAGACAGACTGAATACAGTGTCTCCTCTGCCATCTATTAGTGTGTGATGTTTGGTAAAGTATGTTACCTCTCAGGATCTCATTTTCACCTTCATTCAGGTGGAGGTAATGTTACTTCCTCAAAAGTTACTAGAAAAGATAACAGACTCACTTCCAGATTATAGAAAACACTGCTGCCAATTAAAAAGGAGTCTGTCCAAATTGCCAATATTCATATGGAATCATTTTCAACATGAATTCTTCAACAGAGAAATGGAAATTGAAACTACTAAGATACTGCAATACACTCAGTAGTCTGCTCAGAGCAGCACATAAGGAGACATATAAGAAATGTTCTCAGAAAGAACTCAGAATTAATCTACTACATGGTCCTTAATTTCATTGATGTGATGCTCATAAGCAGACAAAGGTAGTCTCTGGATGGAAGTAGATGTTCAAATCATGGTTACTTTTATAGAATGGGGTAGGAATTTCTGAGAAGAGGCAGAAGGGAATTTTCTGGGATTAAGGAAATGTTTGATATCTTTATTCTGGTGGCTATTCCACAGGTGTACAAACATAACAACCCAGCTGTGCATTTAATATATTTTTACTTTATGTACTTTTGGAGAATTGGCATTAGCTCAATAAAAAATAAAAATAATTAGGATAACAATGACATATAAAATTTCCTGCTGCAATTTACTAGGTCCTCAACAAATTGAAAGTATTTTGCCATTTGTAAATAATTGAGTCCAAATATTCCTTGTAAAATCACTCCCAAGAGAGAATATGCTTCATATTTCTAGCTACTGTTTTTCATTTTTTTGAAAAGCAGGGATTAGATTATTACCTGATTATTATTTAAGGACAGCTTCTATATATCCAATGAACTTCCTAACAGAGAAAGTCCTGAAGACAGAAACGAGTTCTGTTTTGTACATTCTGGATTTTGTACAATTGTTTGAAGAAAATTAAGGAATTATAAAATAGAATATAAATTTGTTTCCATTGTATCACTTGCAAGAGATAGCTATTAAGAAAACCAATTCCAAGAGATGCCTCTCTGCACCTGGGACAAATCTGAAGTGTGTGGGTCTGCATCATGGCTCATCATCCTGTTTTACCAGGATTTATGTTCTTTTTATAGAAAAAAGAAAAATAAGAGTTGTTAATGAAGACAAGCAAACAAAAAAAAAAAAAAAAACAAATACAAATTGATGGATTTTTAAGTTACAGTCCTATTCTCTGGATTTAACTTGTCCTTGGAGTTAGAGTTCTCTCTTTGATCATTCAAAGAAAGAAAAAATTAATTGAAATGCTTCCACATCTACAATAGCACTAACCAAAATGATCATGTCTGGTGATTGCATGGTAGGTACAGTACACATTATGCAGAGATTTTGATTCACTGGTTAAATGGGACTTCAAGTATTGTCAGATTTTTAAAATCTATGATAGCTATGAAATGGGATATCAAAACAACACTTTAAAACTATGTTCATTTAATTTGTCCTATTTTTCTGTTATATTTTTATAGGTTCCTATTTCCCCTGCTGCTGAAATTGGTTAACCTTATCAGGTTTTATGAATGGAGCATAGTCTCAAGTACTTTATTTAATGAGTCCAATCTATCTGTGCATTTTATCTTTATGTAATAGAGGAAGACCACAAGATTTCTTTCCACTTGATTCTAGTGAGCCTGAGGCATAAACAATTTTTAGTTGGCTTATAACAGTGACAGCTACATAATAACAGTATTAAAACAGAAATAGAGGATCAGAGGATTTGAAACAGAATTCCAATATTTTTACAACTGAGCACTAAATCTCATTCTGTGATTTCCTAGTAGTCAAAGCAAAAAAGGAAACAAAATTGGTCATATCTTTTAAAGTCTACTGAAAGTAGTCATTTTCAGTAGAAATAATAGGTTTTTTCTTACACATGAATATTGAAGAAGAACTGAAACCATGGCAATTTTGAACTATCTCATGAACAATGCTTTTAGTAATTATTATGCAGAAGTTAGGGAACACTCTTTTCTTGACCTTCCACAAAAGATGAATGCATCCCATGAAGTTTCTATTCCAAGTATATGCATAAGGGTGGGAGAGGCAAAATATTAGGGAAAGAGGAGAAGGAGAGAGAGAGAAATTAAACCTACTATGGAGTCAAAGCTGATGATGGCAGTATTAAATTATGATGTTGAATGTGAGTCATCTGAACTCACAGGACTGTGTCATCTGTATGCAGATGTTTTAAAAAAACCTTTGACATACACACATGAATTTAAAGGATAGAGCAATACAATAAACAGAGAACTAGGAGTTTCTGCACAAGGGGACAGTTGCTTCCATGAAATTTCCAACAGGAGAAAAATAAGGAGAAGGAACTGGACGTTGAAATTGAAGATGGTAAGATTTTAAGGGTTAAAAGAAGGAGATATAACTAGAAGAGGAAACAGAAGGAAAAACATGAGAGTTATTTTATTCAAACAAAAGAACGCAGGATTTTAAGAAAACTGTGGTAAGCAGTGCTACAGGACTTCCAAAGAAGACCAAAAAAAAAAAAAAAAAAAAATCAAATTGTCAATTTGTGTCAAGAAGATCATTGGTCAGCTTTGAGTGAGCAGTTTTTGTAAAATGTGAGGAGACAGAAAACCAATAATAAGGTGATAAAGGGTTAGTTGAGTGAAGGGATGTGATAGGAAATTTTAAAATAGAATTTTAAAAAATTAGATCTCTCTGCATCTCTGTAAAAGAACTGAAAAAAATACTGAAAAAATATTTCAGTATTTATTTCAACCTTTAGTTTTTTACTGAATTTTGACCACATTTATGTGTACTTGGTACACTGATCATGTTTTTTAAAAATTGATCCTCACAACTCTCAAGGCTTTGTGTGTGTCTGTGTATACACATATATACACAAACATATTTACACACACACACATATATATATTTATTTGATATAAAGATTTTTAGAATTTAGAAAATCTGCTTGCATGCTTTGGGTAAAGGAGGTAGGTAAGTAAAGGAAGAATCCAAAGTTAATGAAAATCTTGAATAAGGCTAAAAAAGACACAAAGAATAAATTGATTTTAGGATGAACACATATTCTGATACAAAAACTATGGGAGAATAGGGTATCTATTTAAAGTGGAAGAAAATTGCCAGGTAATGGTTTGTATATTCTCAGAAATGTAGATGCACAGTCTATAGCAAGTACTAGTAATTGGGTGGAAGAGGAAGATATTGAAAAGAGTTTTCTTAGTACAGTTATTTTTGTGATGATAAAACAAAATCAATTTTAGAAGAAAAACAAGTATTCTGAGGAGTTTCCCCACTCCCAACAAAGCTCAGAGAAAATGTACTGTCATGATCAGAGCATAAAATCTTTTGGTATTCTCCAAAATCATCAGTAGCTTATGAATCAAGAGCAGAGATTGACAGTTGTGTTTAGTATAAAGGGATGGTAAAAACTCAGGAAAGTGAGCCAATATGTGGCATTAGTGACTAAATAAAAGGATAAGTAGAATGAAATGATAAAATAGAAACTAAGGTCATTAGAATTTGCATTGCAAGGAATGGATTTTCTTCTGGTGGGTATAGTTTGCAAATTTCTCACAGAAATAGACTTGAATGAAGTTGATTTTCTCTACCATAGGATACTGTAGAGTAGCAGTACAATTCTGCCTTAGTCTTACTTTCAGAAAAGATATATACTAATCACAAAAAGACTGGATACTAACTTATTGTTGGGGTAGCCTGTTTCAAATATCTAAGAGTAAAAGTTCTAAAATTAAAGAAATAAGTGGTCTGAACCTAAAGAAATATAAAGTATCATGCATCACGTTCAAGTTAAGATTCCTCCCTCAGATAGAAGAATGGTTCAACATATGCAAATCAATATATGTGATATACCACATGAATAGAATGAAATATAAATCCTATTATGATCTCAATAGATGCAGAAAAACATCTGACAAGTTCAATGTCCTTTCAAAATCGAAAATGGAATAAATTAGATATAGAGAAACCTATTACACCAAAATAAAATCTTTATATGACAAACCCACAGCCAACATCATACTCAGTGGTGAAATGCTGAAAGTTTTTTTCCTTTTAGATCAGGAAATGCACAAGTTATTGGGACATAATATTTATAGCATAGTGATTATGCTTAATTATACTGTATTTTTACTTTAAATTTTCTAGGAGGTAGATCATTAATGTCCTCACCATACATACACATACATGCATATAAATATTAACTGTGTGATAAAGGATATACTAATTTAGTTTTGGTAATAATGACATAAATTATACATACATCAAAAAATTTTATAATCCTTGAATTTTTAGTGGTCAATTTTATGTCTATAAAGCTGGAAAAAATCCACAAATTTATAAATGGTGTGTTTCAATAGACAGTGAGTATACTCACTATGTAGGATTGTAGAGACATGCCTTCTTAGAGAAAGTCTACCTCATGCAATTGCTTAAATAAGATGTGTATGAATCTATTTAAATTTCTTGAATTTCTTTTATTTTGCTTGTCTATATTTATCTCCCTGGGATTTTAATGCAAACTAGTACAAAGAAGACAAGTGAAGTCATTAAGGATGTGAATAACCAGGGAGAAGGTATCTCTTGGTTGTGGTAAATTTGTAAGAAGAATAAGAAGGAAAAGCAAAACTGATAGAGCAATGTTTCCTAGTCAGTATTGACCTTATCTAATTCCACTACATGAACAATTCAGTTATTACTGACAGAGAATTTTCTAGGCATAGTACTTGATATGTTAATGGACATTTAATGAATGTGTTGATTAATGAAAAATTCACATATAAATCTACATGTTCTATAAACTACAGTTTTCTACATTAATTCTTCCATATGAATGTGATTATCTATTAATAAGTACTCTTTAAAATACTTCGAAAATGTTCTTGAACTTGTTGCTTCTACTAATCTCACTGGTGAAATTGAAATTATAAATTAAACAAGAGAAGAAATTTTAAATTTTCAATTCAGAAGCTAATGGTAAAGTCCTTTGGCTATGGAGATATGCTTTCATATTTGCTTCTCTTTCTTCTACAGAAAAAATAACATTAGTTCCGATTAATATCTTTAACAGATACTATGAATTTGCTATATTTTTTAACATTCAAGGAGGATGAACTTCATTGTTGCCTAAGATTATCAAATGAAGGTTTTAGTTCTCATTCAATGGTAGTCTAGAAAGGCAAACTATACACCTTAAGTGATAGATTAAGAAAACATTGGTACTAAGAGTTTAAAAAAAAGAATTAGTGAATACCTTTTGCAAACTTCAATATAACAACATTAGTAATACTTGTAGAGTACCTGTTTTGTGTCACACATTAATCTAGGTGCTGCAGGGGCCATTCAAGTGATTGTTTAGACAATGCCATGATGTAGACAGTTTTAATCACTAGGTTTCAGGTAGAGAACCAGGGTGAACATATCCCCAGGGTCACAGTAGTGGGAAGTGGAAGAACCATGATACATACCCACAAGATATGGGTAAGGCCTCTTATCCATCTGCTAAGCTCCATTTCACTATTAAAAAAGAAAAAAAAATAAATGCCAGGGGATTGACTTTATTATAGAAATTAGAATGATAACATTATCTGTTAATCACACATCAGAATAGTTTCATTTCATAAGCTAATTCCCTAGTGAATGAAGGAAATAAGCAAATAGAATTAATTAAGTGGAACAAAGATTGATTCCTCACCTTGGTCCCACAGCATCTAAAACAGTGTTTTGTTCATAATAGAGTCTCAAATTGGTATTTATCAAATTAATGCATACTTTGCTTCTTGAAGTATTTTGTAGTATGCAGTGAGTCAAATGAATCAAGATAATGATATTTGTAAAACCTCTTAAATATGGTGGATTAAAAACCTAAAAGAACCCTGACTTCTTGCATCAAGATTATTTATTAGGTATGGTTGATTGACACCTGTAAAACTCTGTTGTTACTTAACTTTGTATCAATAATATGGGTTTTCGCCTCATAGAGAGCTCAGATATTTTTGTAAATTAAATATGTTTGGAGCATATAAAAAATTGTAAACCTAAAGACAGTTTTTTTCTTATCAAAAACTATAACAGCAAACAATTGAATACATTTTAATGGTTAAACAGCAGTAACAGTTATCAAATATTTTTTAAATATTCTAAATAAAGCATTTTCACACCAAGAAAAAAGACTGGTAGAATGAATTTAAATAATGACTACAAATTGATCAGTGCATAGATTGAGGAAAGCACATTCACTAAACACCATGACAGCAGAATATATGCTCAAATTTTAATAACAGGGTTTTTTTTTTTCAAAGGCAAGTATTTTATTTATTTGGAAACTAATAGCCTCCTCAATTTTTTTTTTTTTTTTTTTTTTTCTTTTTTCCTCACTCACTTTTTGAATACTTAAGGATTCATAAACTATTTACTAGAAATTATGGGTTATAAATTCTGGAAGGCTTTGAATAAAGCAATAAATAATTGTGGTGCACATTCTTGAAAATCTCTCTGAATTATTGACAAACATCATGACTTCAAGAATACAAATTGCTTGTAATTCATAACAGCAAACTAACATGACAATTAGATAAGGAAGTTATATATTTTACCATATGTCATAACATGAGGTACTTTTAAATCATGTTGGTTTAAGTTTAATAAGCTATTAATGACTGATGTTTTCAGTAAGTATACAGATTACTAAGTTAATGAAACATTTGCAAAGACTCTAAATTTGGAAAAGCATGACATGTTGCTAAGAGATAATAACATGATGAGTGTATCTCTTTTTCCTTTACTGGAAAGAATGAGTTCTTTTGGGTATGCAAGATGTCACTGGGTATGGTTTTATGTATTGGATAGACCATAGGACTGGGAGATAGGCAGATGTAGATTTCTATCCACTTCGCCAATAATTGGGTTAGCTCATTGGCCAAATTAATGAAACATTCTTAGTTCCAATATCTTTACATGTGAAATAAGAATAAAGGTAATTCCCATTTTCCTATATAGCTGTGCAGAAGGAGTCAAATCATGCATGTAAAGTTTATACAACAATGTGAGACATTTTTAAAGTGTCCATTGGTACTATCTTATATACTTATCACTCCTCTTCTCCATTTTGGATAAACCATTCTCTACCAAATATTATACTTCAGGGTCACCTAAGTGACATGATCTTAAGAGAGAACATGATACAGCATGAATCCTTAGAACTATTATCTTTATTCCCTTTTAACTGTTGTCTGTGCAGAGAAAAAAGGAAGCTACCATAACTCTAGACATAGGAACAGACCTCTGTGTCACTCTGACCAATCCAGGAGCCAAACTGTCTCTAATTCTCTTAATTATGGGTCACTTGCCATTTGATGTCCAACAGTTTACAAGACTGAAGACCTTAAATGAAGAATTTCACACCAGTATTTTATTAAGGTAACTGTAGAATTAATGCTGTCATAAGACTCAAAAAAATTTGAAACAGTAGCCCCAGCTACAAGTGTGTCACTAATCAAGTTAAAATTATATAGGGCATGGTTTCCTAACTCATGGATGAAAATAGAGTTATTTTAACCCTCACACTTACATGTACACTCATTATATTTGCACATACATGTATATACTATAACATGTGTATATAATAATGAGGAGTATACATTTGTATATAATAATGTATATAATGAGGACTGAGTCTTACAGTGTCTGAAACAGCTGCATAGTGTGATAGTTCTCACCATTCTCAGCACATAAGTTGTATGTGATCTTGTTTACAAGCTAATGTGCAGCCTGAATAGCCAACCAACCTCTTTCATTATTTGACATATGACCTGAGAGGAAAGGTCAGAGAACAATAAATGCAACCTTCTTTCGTGAAGAACAAAGAAGCACATTCTGGGTGATAGGTCAAGTTCTCAGGTCACATAGCCCACAAGTATCAAACTCTCCTGATTCCCAGTCCTGAACTCCTGTCTGTACTTTTCTATATTCCCCCCTGTCTTAAAAGAAAGAAGAAGCAGGCAAATAATTGTATATAAAATGATTAATTATATTGTTGCTTCTCAATGTGCCAACATGAGAAATGTGGAGGGTGGGAATGATTAAAGATAATCTGGTGTTGAAGAAGGATTTCAGAAAATACTGACAGAAACCATGCATGATATCAGAGGCTCAGGTTTCTCCAAGCCCCCATAGAATTCAGTGTTCAGAGAAAGGTATAGATGAATGGAAAGCTAAGGAGATTAACAGTAGTGAGCAGCTGCTCAAAGATATCTTCCACCAAGGCAGATGAGTGTGTAACCTGTGGTGAACCTAGAGTAGAGTCTTCTGCTAATTTTCATGGCACTTATTTTTCTGAATGTCATGTGCTCAGGTAGAAACAGATAAAGCAGCTAACCCAGGGCCCTAATTTTATATCATAGGTGGGGAAAGGATTTTTCATTTTTAAAAGGCTTAATGTACAGGCTTGAGTTTGGACACCTCACTTTTGGGAATGCTTCTGAACAGTCTTCATTCAATTCCTGATCTTACTGTCTCCACTTTTTTTTTTTTCCACTTTGGAATAAACACAATTTGGTTTAACTGCTCTTAAATCAAGATGAGAAACAAATAAGAAAATCTGGCCCCTCTGACATGTTCACCACATCTTCTTTTTGCTCCCTTCTTGAAAGTGGACCTCACTTGCTTTCATGTCTTCATGCTCCCCTTGTGTTACCTGCCTGTTCTTGTGGTACCTGGGCTCATCTTTAGGCTCCTGTTTGACCTTCATAGGAGTACTTTTCATAGTAAGTGATCCATCTGCTCAACTCCTGCTTCCAAGCCCTTGTCCCTGATTGTCCCCTAGACATGTAAACCTCATTCTAAGTATACCTCTACTCTTCTCTAATAGGTTTGTGAATCCAGTAAACACAAATCTTCTATATATTTTTCCAAATGCATTACTTTACCTTCATGTTTCCACAGCAATAGTTTACTTCTTAATTTATTTAATTGTTCTCATTGCAGATTTCTTATTGCTAGTCTCCTTGTTTCTAGGTTTTGTTTGCACCTTTCAAAAATGTAACTCCCCAAATATTCCTCTTTTGCTCAAGTTTTTCAGAGTAAACAACTGCAATTCAAGGAAGTTCTAACATCATCACAATCAATTTGGTCTTTCATGACTGATTATAATTCATCTTTATGGGTTTAGCTAATATTGCTTCCCTACAATTAATTCTTGCTACATCCATACAAATTTCTTGTTTTTGATGCTTTTTTTGTTTGTTTGTTTGTTTTCTTTCTAAGTACTTTCTTTACACGAAATACTTTCCCAGTAGAGCACCTTGTTTATCTTTAATGTTTGAAATCCTGAATGCCTTTATTCTTTCCTAATCTTCTCCATGGAATTATTCTTACTCCTCCAGGCCAGTAATAGTAGGTTTCCATTTCTCTTTAGAAAATTATTTTTGTTTTTGTTTTTCTGCCCTTATATTGTTGTTCATCTATCCCTGTAGATATATTCTATTACAATTTCTGTGACAAAAGTTACCTTCCTATAATATACACGAAAAACATATTAAGGGAAAAGTTTGTTGATTTTGTTAAAAATCTGTTTTATTTCAAAGATTGAGGATTGTACTTCCAACATTACAATGTTACTTACTTCACTGTATAGAAACTGGAAACTTCTTTTAGCTAGTTTTGTCTTTGTGTGTTTTGTGGAATCATAGGAGTTTCCAAATAAGATTCCATTTTATTACTCTCTAAACAAAATTTTGACATTATTATTTTTTACATAAATTCCTATGGTAGGTACATATCTTTCTTCTAACTGATGTACATTCTATAGGTACCACCATCTTTCCATGACTGCTTGGATTAAAACAGAATAATATCATGTGTCCTTTCACCTCAGTGTAAAAAAGGATTAACAATGATCAATGGCCCATTCATGTGGACTTAGAAGAACTGAATAAATCTAACTATATACTTTCAATATTTATACCTATAAAGATTTTTTAACCCACTTACCAACATAGAACTGTGTATTATTTAAATAGGCCATATTCTGCTTTGATAGTTATTAGATATCTTCATTATATTATTTAAAATTTATACCTTGTGTTTTGAAAGAACCTAGATTACATATAAACAAAATATTACAGAAAGAATTATTTCAGAAATACAGAGGTAATCAAAGTAAGGCATTAAAGTTGGTGATAACAAGTTCCTAACATGAACTGAAGACTTTCATTTCTTCTTATTTGGCTTCTGAGAATTATGGCCGCTAAGACAGAAATGTAAGCTTGTTGGCTTATATGGTCACTGGAAAATTGTTGACCCTTGACTTCAATTTATATAATCTGAACTTGGCAGGAATGTGAATTTTCAGAAACTAGTTTAAAGAAAACTGCAATCAAGACTCAGCATTGCCTATTAATACAGATGGAGCAAAGTAACATATAGGAGAAACCAAGAGAAATGATGGAAAACAAATTCTAGGATGTTTCATAAGAGGTTGTGGAAACATTTATTCATGAAAGCTTGTGGTAAATAGCTCTATGTAATTCTAAACTCTAAGCTTTTAAAATTTTTTGTATCATCTGAAGTCAGGCACTTTATGAAATAGCATTGTATTTAGCAACTAATGGACAGTAATATTGAGGAATCCTAAGGGAAAAGCAAGTACACCTCACGGAAAAGCTATTTAGTAATAAATTTTATTAGATTTGGGAATACCTATCTGCATTCTAAGCAAAGAAAAAAATCCATGAGGCATCAAGTAATATAAATTTAAGGTATAAATGGATATATATTGAAGTAATGGAATGTATTTGAAAGGAAATTTCAATTACTTTATTCAGAATATTTCTTCTCAGTATTATCATGAACTCTTTGTGACCTCATATAAAAGAGAATTTTGCAGAGGATTACTAGTATGTCAAATTGGGTTTGATTCAAGGGACAGTTGGTGAACACTACATTGACTCTGGCTTGCGGGCTGTGTGAAGTTGGTTTAGAAGATTTACTACCATAGATTGAATCTAGCAGCTCACCATAAACCCAATTTATCATCACACATTACTTTATCAGATAGTTCCACAAGGTAGAAAAATTATGCTGGAAGTTTCATTAATTTTTTGGCATATGTGACTGTATTCCCAGAGTCTATAGCCTCAAGAAGAACATTTTATTATAGACTGACTTTATTTCCAACAGTTTGCATGAACAAATGACTATATCTCTAACAAAAAACACAAACATCATCCAGGATTTTTTCCCCTAAAACGCTTTGCTTGCATTAGAAGTTAGAGTTGTATTTCCCTGGCAATTTTTCTAGTGATCTTAAAATATAGAATTGTGTGCCAAATTAGAAAATTCTGCCTGATGCTTTATGAAATAAGATCCTCAAAAGAATTACATGTATATATGTATATATATGTGTATATATATATATATATATATATATATATATATTCTTTTCTATCATATGTATTCATCACATGATTCAATAAAGATAGGGAAATTTCTGAGTTGTACAAAGGCCATAATTAAAATGTTGGCTGTCATACTGTATACTATAATAATTAGTGTGTCTCTTTCTATCATCAAACAAAATTAAGGCCATAATAGTACCAATTTTAACTGTTTTGCATGTGAACTCTATTCCACAATTATACAAGCAGAAGTGAAGATTTATGCTTACCTTGTTTTCCCTTTCAAATTCATTTAGGAGCTCTGGTGAGCTGTTGCACAACAGGATAACTATATATAACAGTTATGTGTCATATATTTAAAAAACCTGAAATGTTTTGAGGGCTTTTGCCATAAAGAAATGCTGGATATTTGAGCAGATAGGTAGGTAAGTGTATACTGATTTTAACAATGTATACTACAGATACATCAAAACCTCATGTTACTCCATCAATATGTACAATTTTTGTTTTTGTATCAGTTAATCAAATTAAAAATTTTTAAAAAACGACGAAAGTTAAATAAACAAATACTTTTTATAATAATTCTGCTAGTGACTCCATTTCTCTGTTACTACCAACTTCCCTTCTTTATTAACCCCTACTTTGCTATTTCAACAATTTGAAGGAAAAAACGAGTGATCACTTTCCTAATCTTCCTGTGGCTTTAGAGTCATCTTTCAAAATCTGTTGGAATACCCCTTTCCAATGTCTTCTTGAAATCAAGACTAGATGAAATTTATCATCATACATCAAACGATCAGCCAAATTCCCCTATTTTTCAGACTTACATGATACTGTACATTCTGAGCTAATCAAATTAGATCAGCATGGACAGCTCAAAATCTACATGACTAGGACAAATCTCTTCAGTTTCCTACCATATCCTGTTCTCCTTGATCCTTAGGTTCAGTCTTACAGAAGATTTATGACTTTAAGGATTCCTTTGAGTAATTAAAATTTGGTCAAAACAAAGATTGAAAAAATCATTTCTGATTACATGTACATATTAATTAATAAGTATCCTGCACTTAAGATAGTTAAGCTGAGGATAATAAATTTAAATTTGTACAATTCAACTAAACTCAAGAACTAAAATAACTTTTAGAATTTTACAAAAAAATTAGCTATATTCAGTGATTGTTTAAGGTCCTCAAATATTTATATTTAGCCTATACTAAAACGAAAAAAAAAAATTCAACTTTTTTCTGCAGTTCTTTTTCAGTCATTAAATATAATTTGTCACATGCCAACAGACAAATTTAGTCTTGCCATTTGCTATGGTTTGGATATGGTTTGATTATTCCCCTATTCATGTACTGGAAGCTGTGTCTTCAATGTGGCATTTTTATTTTATTAGAGCATTATAGTTATACATAGTAGGTGGGTTCATCCTAATAAATCATACATACATAGGATTCAATTTCAGTTCATGTTTCCCCCCTCTTCCCTCCTCACCAAGCCCCCACCCATTCTCCTTTCTCTACTGGTTTTTGTTTTATTTATTTATTTACTTTTTATTGGTTCCTTCTACTTATACATAAAAGTAAAATTCCCTGTGATATATTTATTTGTCTACATAGCATGATTTAAAAAAAAAATTTTTTTCTACATTTCCTCTCCTCTTCTATTTCTCCTTTCTCTTTCTGAATCTCTTCATGTGGCATTACTGAGAGGTAGTGGGAACTTTAAGAGGTGGGGCCTTGTGCAAGCTAATTAGGTCATGGAGGTACCATCCTCAGAAGGGATCAATATAATTCTCTTGTAGCACTGGTTAGTTCCCTCAGGAGTGAGTTGTTATAAAAGTACAAGCCTAGCACATGAATCTTTCTTGCTTTCTGTCTCACCTTGTGACGTCTTCAGCACACAACACCACCATTGTGAGGACACCCAGCCTGAGATCCTCACCAATGACCAAACAGATGACACTGCTCAGTCTTGGAGTTTCAGTCTCCAAAATCATGAGAAAAATGAACCCCCTTTTAAAATAAAGTACTGAGCTTTCGGTATTTTGGTATAGCAACAGAAAACATACTAATACACAAACTGATGGTGATTATAGTTGACTGATATGGCAGTGCATATGCAATCATTAAACATATAAATTATATAATATCTCTCATATTAAATGTGCTTTTGTACCAGTTTATTTATTTTCCTTGTATTTGACTCAAACTGTCTCATTTATTATCAGTCTGATTTATTCGCTACCTGCTTGTATGTGCCAGATATGGACGGGTACTGCAAAGATAGAGTATTGACACTGCAGTCTCTTGACTTGTCACTCAGTGCACAGTTCTACCTCATAAACAGACAGAGAATTATAGCAAAGTAATTAACCCAATAGTAAGCTTAAGTAAAAGTGTGATGAGAAGAGACAAGAAGAAACATTTACTTGGAAAGAATTGTATAGTTTTCAAAGAAATTGTAACATTTGAATCTGAAACTTGAAATATAATAAGTATGTTGGATATCAAAGGGAAGAAAAGAGGACTGGGATATAACTCAGTTCGTAAAGTGCTTGCTTGTCAAGCCCAAGGCCCTGGGTTCAATCCCCAGGACTGCAAAAAAAAAAAAAAGGAAAAAGGGAAGAAAAGAGTTCCTAAATGAAAATTTTGATTTGAAAAGTAAGTCACCATTAAAGAACCCAGAAATTTAAAGAAAATTCCATATGTTCAAAGATGTCTAGGCTGCCTAGTGCATAGGCAATAAACAATAAGCAATAACCATGCAGGCCTCTTAGAACCTCTACAGGAGCAAACCAAGATTGCCCTTCCTGGGCAGATGAAGAGTTTCTGTTTAAAAGCATCTTCCTAGTAGCATTATGGATGAAGAACTGGAAGTGATCTAAATTGGGCAGCAAGAGACTGGATAGGAAGGGAAAGCAAAAATATGGTTAAGAAATGAAGTCCTGAACGAGGTCATGATTTTTAACAGTTGAGAACATATGGAAATTTTTATACTTTGAAATATTTTTGACCTTTTTTTGCTGTTAAGGACAAAAGTAATTTTCAGCAGAATGAAGGTACTAAGTGTGAGAACAGAGTAATTCAGGATTTATGTTTTCATCTCTAGAAGCTTGTTTTCCATCTTTCAGAGCCCTCCTAGTTTTAAATTAGTATGCTTATTAACAACTCATAAGAATGAGGATTGGTGCTAAGGCAAATGGATCCAGACAGGCTTTCTGTTCTTCTGTAAACTTAATATATGTTTTAACTACAGAAATTATCCAAACTGCAAGAAACAGAATCTATTATAATTGACTGTTACTTCTTATGATTGAGCTGATGTGGTCTACTTGGGCTTGATTTCCCAATGCTTTTGAGTTTGACCTGCAAGTACCCTGAGTAAATCACTTTTGCAGCTGTTCCTGATTTTAGTCCCTCCTCACTAGCCCCTCTCTTATTATCTTGCCTTACCTTTTTCTATATCTCCTTCCCAGTTTTTTTTCTTTTTCTTATCCATTCATTTCTATTCAGTTTTTTAAACCACTCCCTCTTTACTTGAATTACCAGAAAAATTTCAGCATTTGCTTAAAATATTTCTTTGGCATTTTCTTGTTTATACTGATATAATTTATATGAAAATATTGTATATTTTATAACAAAATATATTTTGAAGACACTCTCTTTAAAGATTCATAGCAGTAGCTTTAAAAACTCACTCAAATGACAACAAAAATAAAGATTTTGCAGCCTTGAGAAATGTGATTTTAACTTATTGAGTATTTAAAGAAATGTCTGATGCTACTAAACAACAGTAAGTTTGTTACACTTATCTATAAAGCAATCAAGATTAGTAATTCTCATAAAATATGTATATTATGTCATCAGTACAGTTGTTAGCAGTGACAGAAGTTTTCACCTTTTATATGGAAGCTTGATTAGGATATTTCACTTAGTAGATCCAAGCTTTACATTTAAAACTATTACCTTCCTAACTATATGATTAAGTAATTATAAAAACCACAGGGAAGTTACCAGGCAAGTACTTGAAACAATTCAATTTATAGATAAATATAGTTTAAAATAAATCAGTATAAACACATGTACCAAATAAGAAACATTATTTATGAAGAAAAATGTAAATGTCTTCTCACATTCCCAGTTCCCTCTTCTCTACTTTTTGTACCATTATCCCAGAGAAAATGAAAGAGCAGGGAGAGAAGAGAGGAGAGGAGAGCACAGGAGAGAAAATAATTATGAAAAATTCCTAACAGTCTTTGTCTGTGTTTTCCTTATTTTCCTATTTCATTTTTTTCTTTTTATTTTCAATTCATGTATAGTTACACAAAAATATACCACCTTTGGCTTTGCTCCCAATCATAGTTAGTTCTGCCTAACCAGATAGTGAGACCCTTGAATTCAGGGAGGTTCTCTTTCTATTCTTTAACCTTATGTATTTATCCAAACCCACTGCCTTGTAAATGCATGCTTCAGTATGATTGTACTGTTCACAATTCTGTTTATATGTCTTCATGCTTGTACTTTTTACTTGAATAAAATATAACTTACTAGAAATGATCTAGATGTAGAATTTTATTAACTCAGTTTTTCATAGCTTTTCGGGACCATGACTCCAGTTACCAGCATCCCTTGTGGACAGTGACAGTGCTTGACTCAGGCTTTCTCTTCCTAGCTGGGTCATGAAACATGACCCAGGAAGCAGCCCTAAACACATGATTGACTCAAAGTACTCCTGAGTATGAACCAAGGCCTCCATTTCCATTGTTGATTACTATAAAACAGAGTAGATGGCTTAGAACATGCTAAAGTGACTAAGGTGGGTGGCAGAGGGCTTCCCAACCTCAGACAGGGGAGCTGTAATGAGTAAACCTTTTAAAACTCTGCTTGCATGATATGTGTTGATGTTCTATTGAGCAACCAAGCCACCTCATCTCTGGTTAAAAAAAAAAAAAAAAGGGCTGTGTTGATTACAAATACATGCCTATAGAAATACATGATTTATTGGGCCCTTGCTCTCACATTTGATAGCACCTCTCTTTTGGCACCTCTTCTACCCTATGCAAAGGGACTATGGCCAGGAAGTAGTAAATAGCTGTACATAAAACTCCTAGAGGGTAGATAAAATCCTTACCACACATGATGATATACTCTCTATCGTAAGGAGAGACTTTGAGTTAATGGGCTTTATGGTGGAAAGAATCTAAAATCATCAATCTCCCCCAAAATGCAAATTACTCTGAAACTGTGAATGCAGAGGTCTTCACAAATATCCACATATATTGCTAAAATTAGAATAAGAAATAATACTTGTAAACTCAGAAACATGTGAGAACTCGATTTGCATTATATAATGTGAATCAGCCAATTGCTCGAAAATCTGTAAAACACATTGATGTGCAGTCCAAAGGCTCATATGATTCCTATCTCTATCTCTTATTTCCCTGAGTTATATCAATGACCAGAGTGATGCCTACCACAATATAGCATATCATAATTATTAGATAAATAATCAAACTGAAAATGAAAACTAATTACTTAAAGAGTGAACTACCTTTAGTAAATCTTGGTGCTAGCATTTAATAAATGTTACTTTGAAAAAATCATATTTTCTGAAACTTGATTTTGTTCTTATATAATAGAACACTACTTGTATAATTCATATATCTGGTAAAATGAAATTAGAATTATCTAGTTAACAAGTTGAGCTTTTGAGACCAGAAATCATACCACTTTTCTTTGAATATACCTACCACTAAGCACAATGTTTTGCATTATACATGTTTACCATGCAAGATAATAGATAGAAAAACAGTGGGCTTAAACACAAATACTTACAACACTCAGTAAAATAACCCTCACACCTGAAAGAATAGCTGACAGAAAATTAAGAATCACTCACACATAACCTAAAGTCCTTGATGTTACTTCTGATATCCAGCTGAGTTAATTTTTGGATTAGAAGTTTCATGTTGATTTTGTGCTACATGATCTGAAAATCAGATTGGAAATACTCCATTAGTGCAGATCAAATTTAATTGGCAAAACCATAAATAGTATCTCTAAATTTAGGGGAAAGAAAGACCTATCAATTTGGAATACTTAAAATATGTTTATTTGCTCAATCTAATTTATGTAAAATTTTTGAACCTGATTCATTGCTGAATTTTGGCTCATATCGTTTTTGAAATGAATTTATGTCTAAAAATGCTCCATCCAAAAAAGCTTGGCTATATATGACTGAAGACTGGATTCCAAAGTGTTTTTCACATTTCACAAAGTTCCATAAGGACCTCTAATGATGAGAGAAAACTTGTACATAGGGATGGTAGGTCCTGCAAATTTATCAGTATTCAGGGAAACACAGGAGATTGTAAAATGAGGTCAAGTTACTGTGCTGAGGAAGTGGTTATTGTACATTTTCTTATCTCAGCAGTTAAGCAATGCTTCCAAAATGACCACCCAGTTCAGCTCAGCCCACGCATCAAAACTTTACTGACAAGTTGGCACATATAAGTGGACATCTTGTATCCACATTTAGTACATGTTTAGTTTCCTGAGTACATTGGCTCTAAAACTATATTTTGAAGGCCCTCCTCAATCAAGCCTCAGGTGATATTTCTCTCCCATTTCTGCATGGTAATTATAAGAAATGTTTCATAAGCTCATGGACAGAAAACTTCTATTAATATACTTGATAGAAATTTAGCTAAATAAAACAAGATAAAGAAGTGATAATTTGAGAAATAAGATTCTTTATAATTTATTTTTTTTTTCTTAAACTGCTCAAACTGATTAGACTTATTTCAAGCAGTGGAAGAGATTTTAGTCACAGTGCATGAATTACACAGTTGTTCTCTTTTTATACGGGGGAATGCATTTTCTGACACCTGTGGATGCCTTATACATGATGAAGTTTAATTTATAAATTAAGCACTAAAATAAATTAACAATAGGACAATTATGACAATATACTATGAAAAAGTTATATGACTGTGGTCTGGTCTCTCCTTTTCAGAATGTCTTATTGTATTGTAGACCTTGGTCAGCATAAAGTACTTTTTCTTTCCCTGTTAAGTTGAGAACTTTCATTGTTTCACTTAAAGTAACTGCTTTATGACATCTCTTTGGTATCACTATTTTTGTACCTTGGGGCCATTATTAAATAAAATAGTGTTTCTTGAATGCAAATACTGTGATACTACCACTGTTGATCTAATGACTGACAAGTCTGCTAAGTGGCTAATGGGTGGTTATGGTGGACATCCTGGACCAAAGGGTGATTCATGCTCATGTGTGTTACATGGAGAAGGACAGCATGAGAATACACCTTTCTACTCAGAATGATGCACCATTTAAAATTTATGGATTGTTTATTTCTGTAATTTTCCATTCAATACTTGTGAACCATAATTAACAGTAGGTAACTAAAACTGCAAAGAGATGAGAGACTCCTCTGTGTGTGTGTGTGTGTGTATTCATGATAAACATACTATATAAAAAAGAGATTATAATTATAGTCTCTACATCATTTATTTCTAATATGTAGTACACATGTATTGAAGACTAATTTGTAATTATTTAGTTTCCAAAATAATGCATATTAATTCCTGTCTTACACATTTTTGGCACAAAGCATGATATGAACATTTAAACATTTAAGGTCATTGGTAGGGAGGGATGAGAGTAGACTCTTCATTTTCATTTATTTTTAGTGAAGCTATAAATATTAACAATTTACATATGCAATTTATATATTCATATATATTATATATTCCTGCACATATTTATCACCAGAAAAAAAAACTAATTATACTTAGTGACCATAAGCTCTGTCTTTTCAAGAAAAACATTGCATTAATTTTTGACATAAAATATCATTTTTATTCTGTCCTAAAAGAGTAGTTTATCAAAACTCTCTTTCATCATAGAAACTAGACAAATGGTCACAAAAATATTAAAAGATTTTTAAAGTTTCTTTCATTTTGTGTTATAACTCTTTCAGTATCTTAGAAGGTAAGTAGTCCAGAAATGGACTATTCTTCTCTCTGTGTAGTGTATCTGCATGTACACAAATATTTTAGAAACAAATTATAGATACTTTTAAAGGTTTTAACATTAGAAACATGGGAGAGAAATGTAAGTTCATCTTATAGGCCACTAAAAACATCATGTTTGAACATTTAATGTGTTTTAGTAGAGTGAATTTTATATCTCATACTTTTCTGTCTTTGCCTTGGCTAGGGAATACCTGTTAGCCAAAATGTGTAACCCATGTCAAATAATTATAAAAGAGAATAAGACAAGGAAACTTATGATTTTTTGTTTATGTTTATTCAGATATTTGTTTTTCCCACTGTCCTGTAAGCATTTGCATAAACATATTCAAATATTTTTAGAATGAACAAAGGCCAATATAAGTAAATAAGAACATTTTGAAGTAATGACTTAGAGTTCTAATGCAGAGATGAATAAGTTAACATAGCAAAAAGGACAAAGCAGCCAGGAAAATTCTGATTGTAAAGAAGTAGTCAAAAGACCCAGACAAGGCATGTCACCTGTCTTTTAGTTTCTTTCTCTAAAACTGAAGATACTATACAATTGTGAAAATGAGTGTGAAAATGCTTTAAGGATCCTCAAATACTTTAGTGGTATAAAGTGCTATTAAGATGTCTTATTGCAGAGTTCTAAAAAGAGCACTTTTGGAAGGTGGATTTCCATTTGGAATCTGTTCATTTGCACTGGTAGCATCAGCTTCAATTGAGTGAGCTCTATTCCACAGAGCAAACAGTTTCCATAGATTGTAGTTTTGAACTTTGCTCAAACATTGCCAACTTTAATATAATTTCTTTAGAAAATGGTGGATGGACAGGCATTGGTGTTTTCATCAGTATGAAGTTTAGGAAATCACTAAGCATATGGTAAACAGATTAGAATATTGTTAACACTGGAGTCATTGATAGTTTCATTAGTTCAGTTATGAACTAAGAAGTTGTAGGGATGTAGATGAAGAAAAGTATATGAAAGATGTTAGGAATCTAGAGATGATAGCACTAAAGAAAGATTGGTGTTTGGGGGAAAAGGAGGAAGACTGGAGGGAATTTGTTGAGAATTCAAAGTTGGAAATAGACCTTTCAAATGGTGGTTGTGAATGGTAAAATTTAGGATAATAAAGAAAAGAAGAGATTCTATAAAAGGGGGTTCTGAGAGCTCTTTTGGGAGGCTTGTATTAATGAAGTTGAGAAATTTCTGCATTATTCACTATTTTAAATATTATTCATTCATAGTCTTGTATGTACTTATAGTTTAACCTGTGATAAACATCCAGATGGCATTGAGAGGATATGTTCTTATTTATGTATTCATTTTGATGGCCAATGTATTTAAATTTGTTAAAGCCTAAAATATTTCCATGAAATGAAAGCTTTGAACTTTCCTTTATCATTAAATGTTGAAAACCTTCAATTAATTTCAGAAGTAATGAGGGACTATGGTAGACTCTTGAAGATGATTGTATTGCCGCATAACATTCACTAATCATTATTAAAATAATTTAAAATTTGAAAATTATATTTTAAGAAGTTTACCATTTTCACTTTCTGTCAATACTAGTATTTATTAATAAAAGTTATCTATAAATATGTTCCAGCTATTTATTCTAATAATACTTAGGCATAACTTATTAGTATTATCATGACTTTGATAGAGATAGTTATTGTTTTATGCCTTTTGTTTCAGTAAAATGCTTTATCAATACAGAGGACTGAATCAAAATATTACATTATACTGTGTACCTTAATTTTAAAAATAAAGACATACCTTCTAAACAGCAAAGTATTTGTGATTAATAGTCATGTATAGGTTTTATTTCAAATCATGTTTGATCATTCGTTTATTATATTCAGATATTTCCTCTCTATTGAGAAAGAAAGAAGAGGCATACACACATACATGTAAATCATATTATAGTTATTTAAATCATTGTAAATATTGTAAAAAACTCATTTATAAATTTATATTATCTTATTTTTTTATTGTTCCAATTAAAGTATAAAAAATTTCAAGATCAAAGCACCAATATTTACTTCCAATGAGAAATGTTGAGTATATCAAATCTTATTTAAAAGTATTTTGTAAGAAATATATATTTTTCTGAGATACTTTAGTCTGAAATATAAATTAATTTAATATATTCATGTAGCATCTCCTTTATGGAGGGAAATACATGAGGGTTGTTACATATTTATTCAAGAACATATACAGAGTATAACTCCTCCTTGGATAAAAATTATTTTATAATTGAAGTTCCATAAAGAGTAGCAAATGAAGAAATTAGTGGTGGCACAGGGCACAATGGAATAAGGAACAGAAACATTTTAGTTTAAATTATATGTCTAATGATAAGAAACTGAATTAAACAAAATTTTTAATTGTTCTGAGCCTTAATTTCCTCATCTGAAAAATAAGAGTGTACAACATAATTCTTTAGAGTTTTAAGGACAATGTGATGTATTTAAAGAAATTTTAAGTTGCAAAGTTTTATAACAATTAGGAATCATTTTCATTGATACGTATTATATAAAATTAAATAATTATTTCCATCTCTAGATAAAATTGAACTCTAGAAGAGCTACAGGGTAATGATGATAATTAACTTGATGAAATTATCTAACACTGATTAACAACTTATTATGCTCAAACATTACCTAATCCTGTGAGACAACTACTCATTACTCTTACTTTATAACTAAGAGAAGTGTCTTCACTCAGGAATTTTAAGTAAGATGTGTAAGGTCATACTAGTAAGGGTTTTAAAAAATATGAGCCTTTACTGGAAAGCTTAGGCAGGATTCCAAGTTCAAGGCCAACCTCAGTAACTTGGGCCCTAAATACTTTAGTGAGACCCTATCTCAAAACAAAAAATAAAAATGATTGGGGATGTAACCCAGGGGTAGGGTGCCCCTGGGTTCAATCCCTAGTACTTTCCCCCAAAATAAAGAATATGTTTAAATTTGCACCCTCCTCCATTTTTTCATAAAAATTATGACAAGTATCATGAAAAATTTTAACCAAAATAATTCATATAGCAGTTGGTGGTGTTTTTATTGACCAATCACTGCCCCAAAATACCCAAGCAAATATTTGTCACCCAGGTGCTGAATTTTTGTGTTTTATTTATTTATTTGGCTTTTTGTAATACACAAAATGAGCTTTTACTGAAAGTGAATAATTAGTATCTAATCAGAACAGACAGTACATGTCATCTCAGGCTTTGATCTCCTTTTTCAGTGAGTGTTATATGATTGGCATATAACTCAAGTGAGTTTTGCCTGAATGACAGTTGTCAGCTATCAGGGTAACATATGCTATGATGGGTAGATATGCTGTCAGCTGCCAGTAGGCCATCTGGAGTAATGCTTGCTAAGTAGTCTAAGATTGCTCAGAAGTACAGGTGAAAGCAAGCAGCTGCTGGAACAAGTCTTAAAACCTATACACCAAAACCTGGGTGTGACCTTAGCAGTTAAGTCTCTTACAGGCATAATAAAATGTTATTTTCTTAACAATGTATGTCATTATAGCATTTAGTAAGGCTTAGATTTCACAGTGAAGCTCATACTGAAACCCTATCTAGAAGATATCTAGACATATTTTATTGAGAAGATGCTCATAGACAAATGACAGTGTGAATGCTGGACAAAAGCTTGGCTTCTGATTTTTATATTTCATCATGGTCATTAAAGGAGAGATTGTCATTTAAAAATAGGCTTCCTTCCTCAATCCGTGTTTTAAATGTGTCACAAACAAGTTATACATAGGAATAAAATTAATAAAATAAAATCAATAAAAACTCAGTAATAATACAGTTTTGTGAAGATTTCTTTTGTAAGACTCATTTAATTTTTCTTAGTTTTGATACACTAATAATGTCTTTGCTGTCTAAAAAAGGTTTGAGAAATATGCACAACTTTGAAATCTGCGACACTTGGAAGAGTCAGGAATATGGACCATTCTCTTTGCCAACCTGTGGACATATAAGCAGAAGGAAAACGGAATCTTGGGTGACACTTTGGGTTATAATATTGCTCAGTCCTCTGCTAGTCAGTTTTCTGTCTCTGTGATAAAATATCCAAGATAAACAACTGAGAGGCATAAAAATTCATTTAGGCTCAGATTTTTACAAGTCTCAGGACAAAATCAGCTGGCCCCATTGCTTAAGCACTGAGGCTTGGCAGAATATTATGGGGCAGGAGCCTGTGGCAATGAAAAGCAAAGGAGAGAGAAGGGCCTGGGGACCAACATAAATTTCCAGGGTGTGTCCACAGTGATCTGCTTCCTCCAGCTGGGCCAACCAGGAAGCCAGTTTCCATCACCCTCTAATAGTCCTTCCAGTTATAACCGTCAATTGGTTGATCCATCGATCAGGTTAGAAGCCTCTATGATCCAGTCACTTCACCAAAGTCCATCCTCTGAACACTGCTGTATTGTGGACCATGCTTTCAATACATCAACCTTTGGGAGTTCTTTTAAATCCAAACCATAACAAAGGTTACCAAGTACATTTTAAAATTTTCTTCACAGCCTCAAGAAAACTATAATCTTCTTGGAGGAGATACAAAGATGTCATTGTTAGAATCTGAAAAACTAGCCCTTATTATTTGGTGCACAATACCAGGTATTTCTGCAGTAGGGGAGACACCATCGACATCTGCCTGTTAGTATGAATCTACACTGCTATGCCATTCAGTCTCCTTTTTAATTAAGAAGAGACCACTGTAACACATCTGGAAAAGAAGTATACATAAAGCAATGACTTTG
This sequence comes from Glaucomys volans, assembly GCA_020662805.1. NCBI lineage: Eukaryota > Metazoa > Chordata > Mammalia > Rodentia > Sciuridae > Glaucomys > Glaucomys volans. The sequence continues at coordinate 71,516 of JAJEJO010000427.1, forward strand.
AAACAAACCTATACCAGTTCCACAGGAAAAAATGCTAGTATTTGGGATGATTTTTTTCCCTGTATTTTGGATTAAAAAAAAAAAAAAAAAAAAACACAGTATTTGCACTTTTCTTTAAAAACAAAATTTCTCTTAGTAAAATTATGCACAATTAAATACACAAGTCCTTTAATACACTTGGGCTTTTAAAGCAGACAAGCACAAGCAAAGCAACTGATTGAGAAAATGAGAGTATGAACTTCACAAAAAGAAAAATAAAATAACTCAGAGCAATGAGATTACTTGTACTATGAGAATTGATTACCCAAAACTTGGAGTTTTATCAAATGCTTCTTAACAAAGATGAATTTTACCATTTTTAAAATGCAAAAGGTAACTGAATTTAGCAGTAGTACCAGACTAAAATAGGAAAAATATTATTCATTGGCAAGGTAAGGTTTATCCAGTGGTCTCTCAAGTATTGGTTTTAGTATTAGTATCTAATATAAATAGACAAGAGGTAGAATGATCCATATCCATAATATTTATATTTTGTATATAATGGCATTTATAGCTGTGTTTATAAATATATTTATATACATATATATGTGCATATATATACATTTATACACATACCTTTTTATATATTTATATGTGCATGTATGTATGCATGTGTATTCTTGAATATATATTTAAAATATAATATAACTTAAGATGAGCAGAACAGTAAATAAAAACTACAAATGAATTATGATTGTAATCACATGTACAGCATGTGTTTTAATATATTTCAGAATAATTGAGTCAGTCTGCTATTAGTTTAATTAAATTTTTTACACCTTCTTGATTAGACTGCTAGTTTAATGACATCTTCTACACTTGGAGCTGTGAAGTGTGGCTCATTTTAAAGTTCTGTAATGAGAAAGAAAATGTAAATCTGATGAACATCTCAGCAGACTAAAAAACAATTTTTAGTCCTCACTTGAGGAAAAACAACAGAATTCAGAGGTGATTAGCATTTTGTTTAAAGCAAGTTTACTATGAGCCTGATGCAATTGACCATTAAATGGGTGAAAACCCCTAAAAGAGATTGTGCTCCATTGGGATATACCTCAGTGTTTGGAGAATGAATTAGCATATTATACAGAGTAAGGAAAGAGAGAGAGAGAGGTAAAAGGAGAAAGAAGAGAGAGAGAGATGAAGGGAGAGAAAGAGAGATGATTTTAGCAAATCATAAAGGTGAGCAAAGACAATGTTCTGGTGACTTTGATAGGAAATCCAAAAAGGAATAGTCATTTAATGTTTTATGAACTATGTGCAAGGCCTGGGATAAAGCATGATTGGATTTTCCTCTCTTTGGCACTTTAATACTTCTGTAATTCCTTTATAAAGCAAATATTTGAACAAGTCTAATGAGCTGACTGTAAGCTGCCAGCAAGCTCAGCAGCAATTTTTTATTTACTAGACAATTATCATTGGTCTCTGGAGTTGGTTTTATTTATAGCATGAACTCTGAAACGCTTATCTAAATGCTCCTTTTTATGTTGTTCTGAATTAAATGAATTTCCATGTCAAAAAGTAAGCCCTACATAGAGGTGTTTTATTTTTATTAAGCCAGAGAAAATGAATTCACTTTGCCTTTCTCCTTTAACTTGGAATGCAAGACAAAAGTACTATAACAAGTGAATCCTTACTGGTTGGGATAGGATGAGACTATTCATGCAATTATTTACATGATGGTAGAAAGAATTTATGAAAGCAGAGTCAGTGTGCTACATTGTCAAACTGTAGAAATAGTGGTATCTCTTACATTTTTATTTCTAAAAGGATTTTTGCTTCAGTATTTTTTAGGTTATTTAATTAATTAGTTAAATTAATTAGTTAAATAAATTTAGTTAATTTATTCTTTTTAGATATACATGAGAGCAGAGTGTCTTTTGACATGGCATACATACATGGAGTACAACTTCCCATTCTTTGGGTTGTACATGATGTGGAGTTACACTTGTCCTGTGTTCACATATGAACATAGGATAGTTATGTCCTATTTATTCTGCTATCTTTCCTCCTCCCTCCCCTTCATTTTTCTTTGTCTCATTCAATGAACTTCTGTTTTTCGCCTACCTTATTGTGTATAGCTTCTGCATATCAGAGAGAACATTGCTTTAGTTTTTGAAAGAAAATAAAGCAGCAAATATGTAGTACATAAATCATTTTGATGGTGGTTGTATACCATTTGTGAACATTAAAACCTCACCAATTCTATGCACAGACCCCCCTGGCTTGTTCTTGGTTGTACTGCATGGGCCTGTGTCAAGTTTTCCTCATTTTATTACCTACTTGTCCTATGTAAGAGAGGTACTGGAGAGGGCAGGCGAGTGTCAGGAGAGTATCCACATGGACTCTTCCCTTTCTGACTGCTGGTGTTTTATTTCCTTTGGAAAATTCATAGTGTTTGAGCCCTTCTGTTCAAGTGGTGTGTGAAGATTTCTGTGATAGATCACTGCCACTGAGATTCACTTATGAGTACTATTGCTGTTTGGGGAATAATAGTTCTAAACAGTTAACTAAAAATATAATAATATCTTATAATGTCTAAGGGAGAAAAAAAGGAAAACAATACTCTCAAGATTTATTTATAGATTTAGATTTCTGTTTTTGACAATATTTAATATTTTATAACTATGATGAACTCATAGCTTAATAAGTAGTGAACATATCACTTTCAAGTAATGTCAATTCATTGTTCTTCATAAAGTCCCTGGATATGATCATGGTGTTGCCATCAATTCTTCATTTTGAATTCCATATAGGCTTTTAAAATTAATGAAAAATTTTAATATAGTCGAATTTTGGACTTCTAAAACAAGGAAGACTTTTTAAGTCACTGAATCAGCTTAATACAATTAATTTATCAAATTCTGAAAAAGAACACATCTTTTGTTGGAGAGATTCAGACTTGAGGATTCAACATTTCATCAATATTTAAAAGAAGAAAAAAATTTAAAAGTACAGCAAGGAACTATAGGTTCCAACTCTTCTCTAATACCTGGAGGGTATATTCCAAAACTAAAATCATAACAGTGCACTTGCCTTCTATACACTTACACTCTGATTCTAAGAAAGAGTTTTAAGTTTGAGTAAGCTTACTACAGATATATTCCCACTTAATTTCATTCCCTTGATTTGGGGACATAATATAGCACTCTAATCAATTGGTATGTCTCTACATTAAGAGGAGAATCTTTGAAAAACATCTTACCTTCAAATAAAAGATTTTGCTACTTTAACTCAGCAATTATTGGTTTATTTGAATATTAGCTGGCTCTCTCCTGGAGAAGTTTACTAATAAAGCAAAAGAAAAGAAGGAGTGATGCTAGTGTATCCTTATGATCTTCTTTAAAACAGGAACTGAATATTAGTCATCCTTCAATTTCAGTGCCTGGAGCATTGTTGGTATCATGTGAACAATTCTGTTGAGTGAATTCTTGAATTTCTTAAATCATTCTCCATAATAATCTATACTACGGTATGGTGTCTGGATTTTTGAGTACATACTGAGTCTTCAGCAATAACAATGTATATGTTGTTACTGACAACATGGCCAAAGTCAACTAAGAAAGAAAAATTAAAATGAAAGTAGACTCTAACTGAAATGAACAGCCTGAATCAAATTTGACTGTATCCCTGTTGTTACGGTTTAACATCATCTCCTTTAATTGGCTCAGTAAAAATGGAAGTGGTATTTTGTTATCTACATTAGAAGTTGTTATAAAGAATTAAGTTCTTAATTCTTAGTTAGGTTCATAACTCTTCTGTCTACATAAGCTTGCCATCCCAACAAGATATTGCATTTAATAATCTAAAGTTGTCAACATTATTGTTTGTATTACAACAGAAGTTAAAATAAACAAGTGTGTGTTCAGAGAGGAGAAAGGAAGAGGGAAGGAAGCTGTAATTTAGTTTTGAGTCTAACTGCATGAGCTTCTAATGGGGGTGACTTCCAGTATTCTAAGAGGCAGAACTTACTTCCTAATACAGTGGATTTTGTTTAGATGCAAATTGGTCTCCTAGATGAAGAAGAGGTGAAATAACTTCTGTAGAAGAAATAAAAATCTGGAAATGTTAAATAACATAATATCCATTCATTATTATAACTGATAAAAGGAAAGAAAAGTAGGTTCTTCTTCCTTCCAGTACAGGATGCATACTGAATACTCTTAAACATGTGCTAAGTGACAGGGAACTCATAGTTTTGAATGAATAAGAAAATGTAGGCCAAACTTGTTGAGTAGTCAATGAAGTGTAAGACAGGTAAGAAGTGAAGACAGTTGAATCACTAGGGATAAGGATTATGATTCAGTTGTGATTTTAGAATAAGAAAACTAGAAAGGTGACCACTGTTTGGAGAATACCATGCTTTACACCTGGAATATTGAGCTGGCACAGTTCATCCTTCATTTCTAACTTAAATGACCAAAAGTATAAACAAAAAATAAAACAAAGTTAAGTGTAATTGCTCAACAAGGGTTTGTTTCTCATTCACAATCACTATTATCCTTAGCCAAGGATCTCTTTCATCTTTGTCAGAAAAAAATCACAATCCACCCTGATGGAAGAATCTGCAGAATTCTTGAGCCACTATCAACATTCCCTGAGAAATGTTAAAGATTCTCAAAGATGTCAAAGATAAGAGATGATCTGTTTTAAATCTAAAAATTAAGAAAGCACAAATTTTGAGGGTAAAGCCAATATTAATCCTTGAAAAGTGTTTAGAACCAATTATGAAATGGATTGTGAATATTAGATATATTATTAATGATCTGGATAAAATAATTTGTGCTCATTTAAAATGTCATAAAAATGATTAATTTTATGATTTCCATTAGAACCACATTCTGCAATTATGTTTCAGGGTTTAGATATTATACGATAACAAACCTAAGTGTTTTTATTTGTCTGATTTCATTTTTGTTTATACTTGAGATGTACAACATAATAGTTTGATATGTATAAGTGCAGTGAATAGATTAGTAAATTGAAAAAATTAACAAATCCATCATCTCATAGTTATCTAATTGTTTTTGAATTGCTATACTCTTGTTATAAATGGTTAATTCTAGTACTGTTGATGTTCTCCTCTTTGTTAAGTCTCAGGAATCAACAACATCCCTATAACAAAGATTTTCAAATTGAATGTATGTAAAAACCACTAGAATTTATGTAAGATATTGATCCTCATTTCATCCTCTAGATATTCTAAGTTCAGAGCAATTGGAGGTAAGAGCCAGAGATCTGTATTTGTTTCAATACACATTTAAGATTACTAGGATACACATGGTTCTTAGATCTCATTCTGACATATACTGAATTTAGCCTGATGGCAGAATAGTCAAAATAGTAAACTTTGAGGAATATTGGAATTAAAAGGTAATCTCCAAATTTAGGAACCAACAACTGAGGAAGGGTGCAGTACCACGCATTGGGATTCAGAAGAAATTAATTTGAACTCATATTTATCTTTGTTTCCAACTTATCAAATAAGGAAATAAATTTAAGTTTATAATTTCTAGCTTTTATAATTTGATAGTAGTTGTCATTAATTCCTTCACTGAATCTCATTTTACACATTTCCTCATCATGGTGGGACTGAGAAGCACTGGAGATATTCCATACTTTGTCTAGAAGTACAGGTTCTGCAGCTTGGCTTCCTGCATTTGAATCTTGGTTCTTTTGGTAACAAGGGTGAAGTTCTTTCATATCCCCGTGAGTTCTTTATTTCCCAACTTTTAAACAAGAATAACATCACTCACTTCACAGAGTGACTATAAAGTCTAAATAAGTTAATACAAAAATTGTTTAGGAAAATTTGAGACATATAATAAAGTCCTCCAAAAAAATAGTAGTTTCTGATCCTTATTTCATCTTCCTTGTTTTATTCATCATTATTAGATCATCATTTTCATCTTTGAATGAAATAGAAATGAAACAATTCAAATATGTTAAAAAGTGTGCTTTTTTGTTTGTAATCAGTATATTGCAATATAAATTAAGTCAAGTTGATTATAGAGCTGGCATTCTAGTTTAGGAGTTGGGACAAACCTTAACCAAGTAAATGACTTAAAAGTATATTTAAAGTAGGTTTAAATATCAAATTATCTATTTTTAACCAAAATATCCTTCATTACATAAACAATTTTAAAATATTCATGGAAAAAATTACATGTTGGACATAAGATTAATGGATGCACATGAAATAAAACAAATGGCATAGTGGGACCTTTACTAAACCCTAATTGGACCTCTTCATTGGTACCTCATGAGGTGAAATGAATTAAGACATTGATCTATAGCTTTTTATAATTATCAATAAGGCTATTAGAAATATGGATTCATATTCATTATCATTAACAATATATTTTATAAAAGTATATGTTCTGTACTGCTTGTTTGCTAATAATATAAAACCACTAGAGTTTTAAATTAAACTCTACTAAACCATTTAAAATACTGCCATTTCATCTTTTTATTTACCTTTCCTTTTTCTTCTTGCATGGTTTTTACAATATCCATAATTTGTTATAAAATCACTGTGGGAAGTTTATTCAATTACTTTTTTATGAATAGAGCTTTTGGTAGAAAGGAAAAAAAAGTGTGTTTGGTAGGCTAGTGAACATCTATAAAGGTCAGAGAGGAGACCACCAGCTAGCAACAGAACAGTAGAATCCTGTGTCCTGGAAATCAAAATAAGAGAAATAGGCTCATCTTTGTAGGGTACTGATGAGAGATCACATAACTTGACACCGGAAAATCATTTACTGGATTTTTAAATATGCAGGTCATTTGTGATATGTACACAAGTAGTTTATTGCTGTGATGTTTTGTCTCAAACCCAACTTGGTCTTTACCCTCAACCATCCTTTGTAGGCAAGATGGAACAGCTGCAGTCCTAAAGTTAACCTTAGCACTGGTCTTACCCCTAAGTCTTCATATAAATCCAACTAGGTTAGGAAAATTCAGAGAAAAGAGCAGTAAGGGGAGAAAAGTGAGGACAGAGAGCATTCCCAGAATGTACCAGCCCTCTTTTTCCTTGTCACTTCAGTGAGAACACAGTGAAACAGAAATTCACTACCAGGAGGACATGGGAATCTAACTGTCCTTACACCATTACCTCTGTTGTCCAATGAATGACACCCCTGGCAGAATGCCCTTCCTTATCTCTTTCTATCCTTTCTTCTTTTTACTTCATCACCTGCTATTAACAAGTACCTACTATGTGATAGAAACTGTTCTCGATTCTGAAATACAACAACAGACCAAACAGTGTTGCTGTCATTGTGTTGTACATTCGAGTCTAGGAGTTGATGGGGTGAGGCAGGGGGGTGGTGCAAAAACCTTAACCAAGTAAATAATAACAAATATTTAACATTAGCAGATACAGCAGATGGTGATGAAAGCTGTGGAGAAAAATATAGCAGAAAAATGAGATAGGAAATTTGTTTTTGTATGTGTGTGTGTGTGTACATGTGTGTGTAGTGGAAAAGCTGTATTTAAATGGTATGGTCCAGAAAGGCCCTGCTTTAGTAGGAAAAACTCTCATAATTGAATCTTTTCTGTTTAATTAATCAAGGGCAAAGGGACACTTAAAAAACAAACTAGGGACACAATAGATATTTTCCTTTATAGACAGTGTTTTAAATTATACCATTGTGAAACATATAATGCTAATATATTTGTCTTGAGCTAGATAGGAGCACAATCTTGCTGCATTAATGGATTTAATGCTTTTAGACACTGAAGAACTTCAAAGATTTATAATTATACCATCATTATGCTTTCTTCATTTCTATTGCCTTTTAAAACAATAGCAGGCACTGTATATTTCATTCCGCCTTGTAGTTTTAATAGAAAACAATCTACATTACTTAATCATTTGTCTTTCACAGTTTCATTCCCATTTATTCTCTTTTTTTTGTGCTTTAGGAGATGTCATTAACTAATCTCTTAAATTCCATAAATAAGTAAAATGATATATTCACAATGTAAATGTTTCGAAACTTGAAAAAAAAACCCATCTAGACTCATTTAAGGAGTCCTGAAGATATGTTAAAACTGAAGTGCTGCTGGCAAACTAATGGAAGATTTGAATATGCAAACAGCAAAGTCTCTAAAGCTTCTCTAATTGGGATTCAATTCATGTTGGCTATACTCAGAGCTGCTTGTCTTAGGTCCCAGTAATCCCATGGATCCTCCTGGGAAGGGGCTTCTTTGTCACTTTTGTTTTTCAGTTTTAATTCGAATGGTATCTGCTGTTTTCGGTTATTACTGATAGAATACATTACCAAATGTTTCAGAATCTAAATCTGTTCTCTCCTCTGTCATTTCTAATATGTAGTTTTTAAAGGCACATAAATATCACAATGTTTATTATTAACTATAATATTTGATTACTTTTCAGCTAAAGTGCTCAAAGTAATAACTTGTTAAAATGACCTGACACTTGCTATACTTATTAGCTATACTCAAAAACTAAATTAGTTATGATTGTAAAGAAAGAACTCAGGGACAGGGGTGCCAGACCAAGATAAGTGATATTTCAGGGATTATTTTGAGATCTCAAGGATAAGGAAAAGAGAATAATCCAAATAAAATGAAAAGGCACTGTTTTTGTTCTTTTCTGTGGTACTGGGGTTTGAACCACCTCACCCTTGCTAGTCAAGACATTCTTAAAATTATTAACAATAAATATTAATCATTTTTATAAGAACATAACACACTGGCATATTATTAGATTGCATGAGTACTGAAGGTTTTAAATATTTTTCTTACGGAACTGATTGGGCAGAATTATCTGTTCCCTCAATATCATTCCTTCTTAGGAGAGGAATTCTTGTTCTGTATCTAAAAAATTTCTATTGTTACTTAAAATGAAGAAGGAGAAGAAGAAGAAATGAATGGGGTGAGAGCAGAAATACCTATACCCACAGAGTTTACTCTTTTCACTAACACAAGTTTCTTATTCTACTTTTTCATCAAAACTACTTCTCTAGCCCAGATAAATTTGTGAAAAACTTGCATTTGTTTCAAGGATTTCTTGGAAAACCCAGGTGAAATAATCATTAGGTTAGGCAACTTTTCAATGACATCAAGCAATGATTTATTTTCCAAGACTCTATATCCTCACCTCAAAACCCTCTTTGTGCTATGTCCATCAGTCCTAAACTAAAATATTACCTTGCTTGATCAATCTGAACTTAGCTCTTGAGTAAGATAAATCCACCTTAAGCCAGATCCCAAACATAAGAAATAACTTGACATTGCCCTCCTTTCTGAAACATCTCTACATCTCTCTCAAGGTAATAGTCTGCTTAAGCAAACTAAAAATAAATGCACAATTGCTGTACAAACAATTGTTCTGAAGTATTTTCTGGGAGCTTATATTTGACAGGGATGAATTTGAACTGGTTATTTGCTCATTAGCATCTTGTTTGAGCGTCTCTTGTTCTTCTCATCACTTTCTTTTTAATAACAGAGTTTATACTTTAAATCACTTTCCCAATAAAATCTCTACCACTTCTCCATACTTCTTTGCCAGTTGTTCTCTTCTTCGACATTTTTCAAATTCTTTCATTTTAGTATTATTCATCTTGAACATTTTTATTTCAAAGGTGTAACATATTTAGAGGATTCTCTTATTTGTCTTTTATTTCATTAAAAAATGGTCTTCAAGATGAATCTAAGAATCATACCTCCATAAAGCCATTTTCTTTTTTTAAAAAAAGAAGATTCACCTTATATCTTGTAACTGTCCTGTGCATTATCTTTCCCTCTCTCCCTCAGTTCTCCCTGCCTGCCCCCTACATTGTATCTGTCATTCTCTTTCTATTTTCACAATGTCTTTCTTGATAATGCACTAATAGCCTCTTTTATTGTAAAAGTAACCACCCATGTCCTCTTTAAACACTCCTTTTTCCCAGATCCTGGTTCTAGTTGAAATTACCATTGCTCCCTCTTCTTTCATACCAAGGAATTAGGAGGGAAAAAAGACCTAAATGTTTGACTTCCATGTGTTTGCAGATTATTAGCTTTTTAATATTTTACAATTTGGGACAAATTATATCATTTGTACAAAAAAGCACTTTCCAAGGTGACTAAGCATGTCTAATTGCCTAAATCAAGAGGTGTTTTCTTATTTTTAAGAATAGCAACAAATAATCTGAGAAAACCACACAAAAAGCTAACCTTAAAAAATCTCCCTCTTACCCAGCTTTCTTAGTACTAATTAAAATTTAACCATTGCAATGAAAAACAATACATTCCTCCTGGGGGAATAAAAGAGGACATTGCTAAAAATGTTAACAGAAAGATGATCATATGTGTATATGTATATGTATAAGGCTTCTCATTTCTTAAGGAGCACTGTGTACATAGTAATTAGAGTTTACAAAGTCAATGTGCACATGTTATCCCATTCAATCTTCATAACAGCAGTGCATGGTGTGTCTTTAATCCCTAGTTTACAAAAAATGAAACTAAGTTGTTGGAGAAGCTATTTGATATGTCCATACTATGTAGTAAGTTTTGGAATTTATCTTCAAATTCTTACTTGGTTTCAAGTTTTTGTCCAAAGTTTTTCCAATATTTTGCACAAGTTTCTTATTAATAGGATAGATATGGAAAAAACATTATGTCATTAAAACTGCAAAACATTACAAAACCATTTTTACAATTACCTATGTAAATGTTTGCTGACCTTGACATCAGTATACTTGTCAAATTAAGTTCAACTTAAGTTATTTCATCCTTATGCATTATCTATGGGCATCAGGAACATTTGAAATCGTTTTACCTGGAGCTTATTTATTCATAAGTATTTGTGCATGATATTTTTAAGTTCTCTCAATGTTTCCTCTGATCCTCATGATGGAACACTTAATAACTCTCATTTTATTCACCTAGGGGCCACTACAATTACTATGCTTATGTAAAATCTTACTGAACCAATATAAAGAGCATTAAGGAATCATGAATTGCTGTAAGAAAAAGAACGAAAAATAAGATAAAATTTATTACTAACTTGTTTAAAAATCCAGGCACAATATCAGCAAGCAACTCTAATCCAAGGGTTTATATAAAATCCTTGGATGATGGTGATTCTGCCAATTTTAACACATAGTTTTCTAAGCTACTCTGAACATCACCATTTTGAACCTCAGACACCAGAAGTTTAGAATCAAACATGTTCTTTTCAGCCAGTGCAGCAGAAATTGCACATTTTCTATTAACATTTTATTGACAATATAGGTGGCACATGAGGTTTTATATTTTCTAGACAGAATGGGAATTTCTACCTTTAACTGGGCAGCCAAATGAAGGTTACAACTCCTTTACTATATAAGAAGTACAATGATTTTGGTGGCCTGCTAGGAGTATCCCTCAGAAAAGTCTAGGATATAGTTGCTCCTCATTAGATTTTTTAAAGGTCTCCTAAAAAATTGCAAGTAATTTTAGAGTACTTAAAAATACACTTGAAGATCAGCAGAAATGCCTACAGTTAATCTTTGGTGGTGGGTCCCTTGATTTCAGAGAAATTGGAGTCACAAGAAAGGTAGAAGAAACAAGGCAAAGACATCAAGTCAGGGAATGACAGTGTCTAGATGTAAAATTTCAAGTAGTTTTGTGGCAAGGAATATGGCAGTGGGAGAAGGGAAAGAATAGAGCTAAAGGTACTCTTGTTACCTACATTCCTTTATTTTAGTTCAAATCTTTCAGAAAGTCATTTATATGAAAATAATAAAGACCTTCCAAAAAGCAGAGCTGATTTTAGGAAAAAAAATACTTCCAATTAACTAGGCATTCATCATCAGACTAAGATATAATATTCTATCTCTCTTTCCAAATACTTTGGTTGTATATGTGTGATCAGGGTATGTGTACATATAAATATATGTGACATATAAGATCTTATGTATAGCATATAGTATATTAGATAATACATTCTTTTGATAAATCAGTAGCCTCTTCTGTAAGTTCTCCCCATGAGAAAGGATTACTTTGTTATTTTATGTCTATTTACATTATGCTAATTCTTAGAGAAATTAAGTATTTTCAATTGTGGTTTTCTAGTACAAAATATGATGTCCTTCTCTGCTACCTAGCAGATTATTACTATCCTATCTGAAAAAAATGTCTACATATGCACATGTCATGATTATCAAAATTTGCTATGAATTCTTACATACTGGTTAGAAATCCCACCAACACTGAATTAAGTTTAATTTAGATCACTGTGGGTCAAATCATAGGAAATATCTGTCAACTTTCACCAAGATGTAAAACTTATGAAATAAGAGCTAAGAATTTCTTCTATGTAAAGAAAACTCTTTGATGATCTGAAAAGGTGTAAAACTGTTTGTAGATGACTTTCACTGGAATCTACAAATCAATCAACTATATTAATAGGTAACCTTTCTATTTTCATCCATTTTTGTTCTCATTCTTAGAGTAAGTTACTTTAATTACAAAATAAAATCTTCAGATTGTAATGTGAAACCAAAAAATGGAGGCATTCTGTCAAATTTACTTAAATTCATGTCAGTGGCATTTCATATATGTATATATAACTTTCAGGTATTATGTCATGTACTTTTTAAATCTACAACCTAGGTCATTATTGGATCTAACAACATGGTGATATAGAAAGTACTTTTTACTTTAATTTCGTGGGTATAAATTAAAACTGCAAACTACTTCAAATAGTGAAGCTTCTACTTATCTAGATAAGTTTACCATGTAGCAGTCTTTCTGACAAGGAGAAGGTGGGCACAGGAATTTGATGGAAATTTCTGTTTGATGGGCACTAGAAAAAACCTTAAGAATATTGATAGATAATAGTGGTTAATACAGATTCATTGGAGAGGATAATTGGATATTGTCCATTTATTCTTACAATTGAGACCACTGAATGTGACCATTTTCTTGTTTTTCCTAAGAAATCAATAGCTGGGTTATACCACCTACCTCTTGCCATTCCCACTCACCATGGGATCCTATGAGATTGTGAGGTCAGAATGGACTCTGTGAAGGTCTTTAGTCTAATCATTTTCAAATTCTTTCTGCCATCTTTATCCTTGTTCACCCACGTGAATGTGTGAAAGCTGGCTCTCACCTTTGATTTTGTGCTGAATAAATTGAAACCACCCTTAGAGAATATTGAAACACACATGCTAAGAGTGAAAATTCCCTTGTCATAGATACTTACAGCTGAGATTGCTGTGTACATGCAGACCCCTACACACCAGCACTGTGTTTCATATTGGTTGCAGAGATTTTGCTTTGCATTTTTTCTCCTTTGCATTTTTTCCTTGTAGTATAACAGATAATGCTGAGAACAAATTGCCATCTATGGGATGGGTGATATTGCCTAGTTTCCAAAATCAGAATGTTGTCAGGGGTATAGACAGAATACACACAGCTCATCTGGTATTTTTATAAATGATAACTATAAAATCGTGAAGATAGGACATAAATATTCTTATAACTTTTCTACCCTTTTAATCCATTATAATTTTAGATATTTTATTTAAATATGGCATCATCTAAACAAAAGGGGGGAATGAAGCCAGAATTGACAGACGGTTAATGTAGAAATCAGGGAATCTGGTCAAATTGAGGAATGGAGTCTGGGAATTTGGAGATACCCCTGGGAGATTGGAATGTCAGTGCTTCCAGAGTCCTTTTGATCACCAAGGTTACCTGCTTAACTGCCCCTTCCCAAAAGCTGCAGGCAGGGAGTTGCTAATTAATGTCTCCTGGTCCCCCACCTGAATCTCCATGTGGCCCTTCCCCCCCTGCCATTCACATCTCACCTTTTTGCTGTGTCACCACTGCCATATGGGCAGGAAGGAGAGATAAGGGTCAGAGGAAGGAGCAGAACAAAAGAAGACCCTAACCTATAAAAGATGTAGGGTGCCTTCACTTCTCGGGAATTCTATAACATCAGCAATGGCCCCCCTTCTCCCACTAGGGAGAAGTTTGTATTACTACTTTTAAATAAAGCCTGTTTAAATAAATAAATAAATAAATAAATAAATAAATAAATAAATAAAATATGGTATCATCTAATCTTAAAATTAAACTGCCTTATATGATAGGTTATAGGGTCACTTATCAGACCATGAAAAAAAAAATTTCCCTTTACTGTTGATTGTTATGTCAACTACTAATGAAATTCTCTTACATATATAAATGACAACTCCCATTCTTTCTTCAACTTTTATTTTATTCAAAATTTCTCAGTGAGGGCAAATAGTGATATCAGTAATTGCTGGTAAATATTTATTAGAATATTTCATCTATTTGAAAATAACATTTATGTGTGCTAATATATTATATGATGAATAATTAATTTTCAGGTATATTTCATGATTAATTATTATAATAGATACATATTAATATAGGTAGATACAGTTAATAGCATTAATATATTCTAGTACACAATATCTGAATATTATATCTCCTTACTTTTTATATTATATATTCCTGTTGTTAAGCAATTGCTTTTAAATTAATTTGAATAAATATTGATGCCTATCAATTTCTGCATTGCTCTAATTAAGCTGCTTCTTATTGAGTTTATTCATAAACTAGTTGAAGTGTTTCTATTGTACCAGATTAAGTTATTCTTGTCATTTTAATGCAGTTATTTGAAGAAAAACCTGCTACTGATCTTTTAAAATGTTCTGTTACTCAGAGTCCCTTAAATTTAAACATACTTGTACAAATCAGTAGAAGTAATTGGCAATATTATGAACAATATGATCAAGGGAAAACAAAATTATCATTATCAGCTACTTTCACTTTCTTATTTAGTGAATTAGTTCTATATTTCATATTTTATGCTCAGGCAACCTGTACTCTTTCTTTTTTATCCTGTTACTCTAGTTAAACAGCAATATTTATTTTATTTTCTACCTCCCAAGTCCAGAATTAAAAGTAAAAATCCCAAGTAACTGTCCCTTAAACAAGAGGATTATTTTACACTGAAAATTTCACTACTATAGTGCTATGATCAACAAAGAAGAATGGTAGCTTTTGAGAGCCTTCAATTCCTGCATCTCACCATTCAGATAGTGGTCTGACATGTTGACATGGATGACAAATTGCTGACCCTAGTTTCATATGTGGAAGATAGAGAGACACACATACACACTCAAAAATCCATATTTACACACTCCCATAGACCATTTATCCATTAATCTAAAATCGATGATGCAATTGCCCTTCTATTTGCAAACAGTCAGAGGAGAGGAGAGGAGATGAAGTTAGGTCAATTTGGTGGTGACTCTTCAAGTTGCCACAGGGCCTGGTGGGTTTCCACACATGGTCAGGGAGTATGAGAATGACATGTTATTTCACCACTTGTATTCTCTCATTTCTGCCAGACAGCACTCCTCAGTGGTTCAGAGGTGGAAAGGTCATATCCTGGCTCACTTTAGCAATGGACAGAGCAGACTTGTGCTCATACATGTTGTGATAGGATATATGTTTACCAGGACTAAGGAGCTGAGATTGGCATGGGAAATATGGAGGTTTCCCTATTTGCAGGTGTAAAAGTGTCTTCTTTAAAACATTTATTGTTTAATAGTGATTTTTAATCAATATAGCTTGATACTCCAAATGAAAGAAACTAGAACATAAATAACAATTTCTAAAGTTTGTACTTAATAATTACTACTTGTCATCATTTATGTTCACTGGTTCATTTTTGACATAAGGATGGCTTGAATTTAAAGCTGCTTTTATAACTAAACATCTTTTGAGTGCTATGATTACCTCAACTCTTGAATTAACATAATTAACCAAGCCAAAAGTTCATACTTTTGAAAAATATAGACTGAAAATTAAAATAATTAAAATTAAGAAGCCCTCCAATAACTCTTGATTATGTCTTTGCCAGTGTTTTTTTAAAACTATTTTGGATATCATATAAAAGTTATATACTCTCAAAAAATGCACTTATGCATGTTTTGCAAAATTTCACAAAGAAAATGCTGAAATCTTGAACTGCAAAAAAAGACTTCCTTTTTTAAAAATTTGTTCTTTTTAATTTTACATGACAGTAGACTTTATTTGGACATATTTGAATAAACATGGATTGTATCTTATTCTAATTAAGGTCTCAATCTTGTGGTTGTACATGCTGTGGACCTATACTGTGATATAGATATATATATATATATCTATATATATATATGTATGTATGTATATATATAAATGTATGCATATATATATGTGAAAGTTAAATAAAATACAAAAAATAGGGCTGGGGATGTGGCTCAGAGGTGGAGTGCCTCTGGGTTCAATCCCCAGTACCAAAAAAAAAAAAAAAAAAAAGATCTAATTCTTTAGCCAGGCATGGTGGTGAACGCCTGTAATCCCAGCACTTGGGAGGCTGAGGCAGGAGGATTGTGAGTTCAAAGCCAGCCTCAGCAATTTAGCAAGGCCCTAAGCAACTGTGAGACCCTGTCTCTAAATAAAATACAAAATAGGGCTGCGGATGTGGCTCTTTGTTGGGGGGGGCCCCTGGGGTTAAAACCCCGGACCCCCCCCCACCCCAAAAAAAAGAGAAAGTTAAGTCAGATTTATTCCATTGTCTTTCCTATTCCTGTCCACCTCTCCCTTCCCTTTGTTCCCCTTTGTTTAATCTACTGAACTTCTAGTTTTTGC
>JAJEJO010000427.1:88622-104631 GCA_020662805.1 Glaucomys volans
CATCATGTTGACTTAGGAACTGACTTCCTCAACAAGACTCCCTAAAGCAAGGAGCGTTAAAATCAAGTATCAATAAATGGGATGATATCAAACTAAAAAGCTTCTTCACAGCAAAGGAAACAATGAAGCACACTAAAAGAGAATCTATAGAATGGGAGAAAATCTTTGCCCCCTGCACATCAAATAGAGCATTAACCTCCAGGATATAAAAAGAACTCAAAAATTTAACACCAAAAAAAATTTAACCCAATCAATAAGTGGACAAAGGAACTAAACAGCCACTTCACAGAAGAAATGCAATCTGTTAACAAATATATGAAAACCTGACTTCCTTGAAATCTATAACCATGCTCTCTTTGCAACCACTGGTTGAGAACCTTAGTTCACTCCTTCCATCTGCCTATTTTTCTTTCCCTCTCTTTTTCTTTCCCTTTTAGAGTTTTTTAAATAGACCTTAATTTTTAGAGAAATTCTATGTTCACCACAAAATTTCACTGACTGTATAGAACTTCCCTATATCTCTCACCTCTCATGTGCACAGCCTCCCCCACGATCAACAGCTCTCAACAGTGTGTGTCACAACTGATGAACCTCCATTAATACATTGTACTCCCCTCAGTTCACAGTTTACATTAGGTTTCACTTTTAGTATTATATCTTCTATGTATTTGGAAACATTAAAAATAGCCTGTGCCCATATTTGTAGTACCATACAGGATATTCTCACTGCCTGAAAACCCTCTGTGCCCCTCCTATTCCTCCCTCCCTCTCCCAATTCCTGGAAAACATCTTTTAATAGGATAGATAGTTTTCCCTTTCCCAGAATGCAATACGGTTGAAATCATACACTATGTAGGGTGTTCTGAATTTTGGTCATCATAGCGGTGTGAAGTGTTGTCCACTTAAAAAACTTACTATCATTTTTAAAATTTTTAAAATTATTTAACATTAATTCAACTTTTGAAGTGGTTACACTGTGACTTAACCATTCCTTATGTGTGTCTAAATTTTCATTTGATCTTTCCAACTCTTCTATTTAAAATATTGACTGTCCTAGCAAATTTATCTTTCAGGATATTTTTGGGAAAAAAAAGTATATACACACATATTTACAGAAAAAAGCAACATGAAAATAAAGCCAAATAATCTACTTTCATTTCATTATATATGCTCTCATTTTATTCATATCTTTATATCTTGCCTATGGAAATGCATATAAATATGGTTATATTGAAAATATTTAAATTGATGTGAGGAACTTAGGCTGAGGATTTAGTTGCAGACCAGTTTCCTCAGTAGTTTCTAAGGATTGAATAATTGATCTGCTATGAGGAAGTGGGCCATTAATACAGTCAAAGCAGCACACCAGTTCAAATAGATCTAATGGCTATGTAGAGACATAATAAATGTCTAGATGTCTGCTCCTCAAGCTCTGAGGCAATAAAGACATTCACAATTTTGAAGGAAAGATATGCTTTGGTATTCTCCCCAAATTAGGGGACTGGAGACCTTAGAAAATTCAGTTTCAATAAAATGAGATGAGTTAAAGGTAGATTGGAAACTGTCAGTGATAGATAAGGTTGGAAAAGATGATTTATAAGAGCTAACAAATAAAATATTTCATTGATTTGATTTAGTTTCTTTACTCTATGTAAATTCAGGGAAGGGAATACATATAGTCTTGTCAGGGGTAACATTATTTACAATTTTTATGTTTGAGTACACTGAAGTTTATAAAAAGATACTTCAATGTGATTTTTACCACAAGGTGTTATTGAAATAAATTCAGATAGAGAAGAAATGCTTTTATTTGCTTTATGAATGGGCTATTTTCTCATCTAAGCAGTTAAAATTATAATCCTATACCAAGTAGATATGAAAATATATATCCAAATGTGTTCATGTTGGGATCACAGAATAAATTTTCCATTTAAAAGATATATATCTTAGGAGTTGTGGTATGATTCTTTTAAAGTTTCTGAGACTCCATAGGCAAAATGTAATAGTTATAATAATTTTATCAGTTCTACAATCTCAAGATACTTTCATGAATCCCCATGCAATTATTCACTACCTGAGTCTGTCCAATAGCCAACCTCAAGATACCTAAGTAATGTTTAAGTACCCACTGCTTTACACAAAAATGACTGGCTGAATATCCACTCAGTAAAGACATGGAAACACCTTTTGAGTTTTACCCTTTTTTTCTTTTGAGTTTTTTCCCTTCCAAACTAGTCACTTTATATCAGATGTTCAATTTAGTGAATAATTTTGAGAACTTATTTTAGAATTAGATTTCTTGTGAGATAGTTCTTTCTAGTATCGTATTTCTGGAATACACTCAATTTTGACATTTAATTGTTGTACATTTGGGAAATAAATAAACTTGCAAGTGTGCTTATTAAGTTGAGAAGTTGATTCATATTGAAGGATCTAGAGAAATTAGGAAAGGTCTCATATCTACTATGACCTTTGTGGGTTAGAATGCTTATGAATGTTTTATTTTGTAAATTACTCTAAGTGTTTCATTGTCTTTATCTGTTCTTTTTAAGCAGACATGGCAATAGAATTCATTCTAATATAATTACACAAGCATGGAATTTATCTTCTAGTTAGGATCCCATGCTTGTGGATGTGTATAGTAGGATTCACTGTGTTGTGTTCATATATGTACATGGTCAGCATGAACTTCCCACTCATGATATTTTAATACCATAGATGTGCTATTGTATCACCTGCATACTGTATACACATGTTTATATCCTGTGACCCTTTGGAATATATCAGTTTCATCCCCATGGGTAAAGCATGTGAGGGTAAAACAAGATAGTTCACACAAAAATGAAAAAAACTGGAGTAGAGGACTATTTTTAGATAGAATCTTTAAAGTTTCTTGAAATGTGAAAATCTGAAGTTTTACTTCAATGGCCACAATTTTCTATGATTGGAGTCCTCAGAAGAGGAGGGAAGGGCAACTAGTAATGACTAAGTAGGATAGAGCCTAAGCACGGAGGCAGGAGTGTAAGAGTCATGAAAAGAGGGTAGTGTGTGGAAAAGGGTGCCTGATTGATGGATCCTGAAGGCTAAGAAGTGTTTCTAATTTAATGCCTCAGTTAAACAACTAGGCCTAAGAAAATGGGCAAGTTTTTCTTGGGTTTTTACCTGATTGGAAATGGCTTTGGGAGAAAATAATTACTCCTGTAGTAAGTAGACTGGATATAACCAGGTATGCACACAGAGTAGATAGGAAATGGAGGAAGGAAAGGAAACAGAGAAATAATCTGCAACATAGAAGAAACTATTGGTGCTGAAGTCAACAGCCAGATCATTGGTAATGATGGGCAAGGAAGTATCAAGTTTTTAAATATAATACCAGTAATAACTAAAAAGTAGAGAGGAAAACAAATGTTCAATTATTTTAATAAGCACAAGCTTAAAATTAATTTGATTTGGAAATTCAATTGAAATTTTAGTTCAGGGAAGTTCTGAATAATCCTTTCAAACTTGTTAAATTTTCATCAATATTCCATTTGATGTTTTTGAGTGTGCCTGAAGTGATGCAAATTCAAAAGCTGATTTTTACAGATTCATTTCATTTTTTACTTTGATTCCCTCTAAGTGCATTTTAAAGTGACTTTATTACTTATAGTGTTAGGTTTGGCTTATATATTATTAATTTGTAAAAACATGAAGTTACATTATTATTTTTAAATGTTTTTATTTTTTATTTTTAGGAGTTACACCATTAAATAAATCAACAAAATATATGGTAAATTATATTTCTTTTAAAATTTAAAGTGCTTAGTATTGGCTGGAGAAAAGATGATAACATAATACCACATTAACAATGAATATTTACTGAATAATTCTTTAATTATTTAATATGCATTATCTCAATTAATCCTCCAAGTCCTATAAAGAGAAAGATTATTAACCACATTTTAAAGTGAGAAGAATGACTGCAGAAAATTTAATTGATCTTCCCAAATATATAGTTAGTACATAAGCCAGTATACAGGGGGGATGTGCCCATTCTGCATGGATTCTGAGAACATGAGAATTATGTCAGAATTTTGCTTTATGTCATAGGGAATAACTTTTCCCTCCAAACTTGAAGTTCTGAGAGAACAATATTTTAAAATAAAAATCTGATAGCACCGTCCTACTTGTAATGACTCAGAGTCTCCTACAACTGACAGAATAAATCTAAGCTCCTTAAAATGGTGTACACAGCCTTTATAGTTCTAATTCTCCCCATTTCTTTAACAATGAATTCTGTAGCTCAAATATTTCTTTTCCTACCTCATACAAGTCTCAATCTAGAAATGCTGAACTATATTTAGCATGATATGTTTCCTTGAACATATCAGGCTCTTTTTTACATCCTCATTGCTTGGGATATCTTTCTCCCACATATTGTCTGCTTGAATATTTCTGATCATTTTTTAAAACTAGTCTAGATGCCATTTTACTTTTAAAATCTTCCCTACGTAAGCCTGACCCAGGTATAGCTAATGTCTTCCTTGATGACCCTTGCAACTAATGAATTATATCAGCACTAGATATTGTCACCCAGATCATGTGCATGTTCATGAGTCCTCTTATGACTGGTTGCATACAGTTTTTTGTTTGTTTGTTTTGGTTTTGGTTTTGGTTTTTTGTTCTTTTATCCTCAGCTTGTACAGTACTTACTGCCTGAGTGCCTTAGAGCATTGCTGGAACTCAAAAATGTTTGTTGCACTGAATAACAATTTTTATGGTTCTTTTAAAACATCAAAAATAGACTTCAATTTTAATGGCTTACTTTTGTTTCCTGGTATGTTTCATTTGAATGATACCATATATGTTTTCAAAGCATTTGATGCAAAAGTGCTTAATAGCACAAATTTTGAAATGGGGAGAAAAAAGATCTTTGTAACCTTTCCTCACTCTCTGGTAAATATGGTTTTACCAGTTACCTCATACTTGCATCTCCTTTTCTCATTTAAAAGTCTCAGAATTTTTCAGGGTCTGTATGCACAGGTCTTGATGAGTGTATTTGATTTGTTGATCTCACATCTCTTGACAATTGTTAGGTGTCTTAAATAGGGGTATCATCTCTGCAAGGGCCAATCACTTGCAGCCTCTCTAGAGATATTATGAGGGAGGCCCTGCAAAAGTGAAATCTGACATTCATTGAGCATTCTCCTTATGCCGGGCACATGTGAGACTTCCATGTGGGAGACAGTAATGCCCTGGGGGTGAGAGCAGAGTCTTTGACTCCTGTAGCCAATCTCATTGTTTTCTAATACCATGTTCTCAGACAAGTTATTTATTCCCTCTATGCCTCAGTTTTCAGTTTTCTTACCTCTAAAATGAGGAAATAATAACACAAACCTCATAGAATTTTGTGATCATTACACAATAGCATTTGACAAGGCCTTTCCTATTAAAGATGCAGTATGAATTAGTGGTTGCCATAATCATCTCATCATCATCATCTTCTTCATCATCATTACTACTAATGTTTACTTGTCTGATGCTCATAATAATACTGTGAATTTGGTTGTAAACATGTTTTTAGACTGTATTATAAGTAGTAATAACATGTTTTTAATTTGTCTTTATAGTGCTAGGATCAACCTCTAGCACATAGTTGGTGCTTGTAAAGTTTGGGAGGCTCAATAAATCAATAAAAAGAGTGGCAAAAATCATGTAAAGCAGTTTTCCTTATGTTATGACTTATTACAGTGAAAAGATACAGATTTAAGTCAGCCAAGGGAAGGGGTTAATTTGGCAGAGTCTAGGGGAATTCTGAGGGCAGAGTTTCCATGTGTCCCCATGCCTTGCGTCCACAGTTTTTATTGACCTTATTGACTCCCTATATGAACAACTTAAGTTTCCAGGAATTCTGGGGTTGAACTGATGCAGTGTGGCCCAAAGCTTCCACCACAAATCAAACTATTAATATAGATGACTAGTGGAATGAGTGCCCTCAAATAAGTGCACTTTCCAGGTAGGATATTTCAAGGTTTGGTGATTGATTACCTCCTAGGAGCCAAGTGCAGAGGCCAGATATCCCTTTGGGTAAGGATAATACAATGATAAACAGGTTGAAAACATTTCAGAATTAATGAATTAGTTCAGGTAAGAAAGAGGAGATAAACATTCAGATCCTCCCTAGGCCTAATGTTTTGTTAATGCTATACCAATTTTGATTTTAACAAAAATAATAAATGGAAGTAGAATAGCATAGTAAATCTAAGAATTATTATTGATGAGTCATATTTATAATAATGTAAATTTCTCTAGTCTGAGGAAATGAAGTAGAAATGGTTATCACCTCTTGATAGCTGTTTTTTTCCAAGTCCCACATTTTCTTCCCATCATCATCACTAGACTGACAAATCTGAAATATGAGAAGAAAAAGGCACAAATCATGCCTGGGGACCATTCTTCCTCATCCTCTATGAAGAAAACTGTCTAGGGCAGATTCAGAATTAGAATTTTTACTAACTACACCCTGATTTTCCCAGCTGGAGACAGTAATAATTTGCAACCCATTCCTGAAAACTAAATCAAACATTTCAGGGAAAATGGCTTTTAGGACTGTTTTACCAGTTTATCTAATCCACCCCCTGCCACACACACAAAGAATGAATGAATGAAAAGAAAAGAAAACATTAGGGCAAGTTGGGAGTAACAGGCCTTCGCTTTCTCACTTAATAGATGCTCACTTCTTTCCTGAGCCCCTAAAACTTATTTTGGGCAACTTTCATATTCACAAATGTATCTTGGTTAATAAATTGCATATCTTCACAGATAAGTATAGGAAAGCCATAAAATACTGTTTTTGTTTGATAGATGTTAGAATAATGGAAAGTGATTCCAGTTCAGTTGATGTATAAATTTTAGCATGTTACTAATGAATGTAAAACATATAAATTGTTTTTAAACTGCCAATTATGATTATAGTCTTGAAATAATACTAGCTTAAAAATTGTGACAATTATCACACTATTTTTCCCCCAAGATCCTTCTTCAATAACAAAAGGATTGATAATAATAGGTTACCTAGTACCACTAGGTAACATGTACAGAGCTCTCACGCCCTGCTTACTTGCTGGGACATTTTCTTCTGCTAGACTGGCAGAACAGATGTGGGATGGATGTGCTATTACTGGGTTTATTACTATCCAGCTAAGAAATCTACAACACTAAGAGACCAATGAACTTATCTCAAGTTGCACAGTTATTGACTGATAGATATGGGGTACAAATACAAGGCAATTCTATTCCATATTTTACTTATTTATTTGCCACTTACCTCTGTATACTTGTAGGGAGAATTGTAGTGTGCTATAATTCCTATAAGGGAGAAATGTTTCCTGGACCAGTATCCCCATGATGGTGTTAGTAGTAAGCGGTATGTACTTCCCAAGTACTCTCAGGATAGCCCCCTTCCTACCTATAGTTTCCCCAGATGCATAGCTAGGTATGTGACCTGCAGCTGCCAGAGAGATTGTTTAGCTGGATGTATCAAGAGCCTGATTCTAGGGCCTCAGCTACGGGGGAGGTGCCTGTAGTGTTAGCTATGTAATTTTGTTCACAGCTCCCTTCAATCTATGCCTGCCTCCCCACTGGGCCAATTTATACTGCAGTGTAAAGTAATGAACAGTTACAGTATCCCTGGGGAAAATCAGCAAGTTTTACTCAGTATTGCATTACAGACAATTGTTATGTATACTTGCCCATTAGTCAGGTGGAGCAGACATAAATGAAATCCACAGTTATTTCCCAAATCTCATTAAGACATCACTTTCCCCTTATTTCCACCAAATCTTTTACTAGGTGGTTAAGAGGTAACTGGATAGATTGATTTCAGTTGCACTGTCTCTGTAATTCTTTTCTCAGAATCTGGCAGAAAGATTAATAGGATTAAAGCTGGTTTTGAAAGAATTGGCAGCAAAATAGAACTAGGGGGAGAAAAAGAGAGAGTGATTAATAATTTATATAATTAGATCCTAAATAATCAACATGTTTTACAACCCTCCCCAACAGTTTGATTCCAGTAGCCTGATAGATCTTGAAGAATTGCAAGGTCTATTGCCCAGCCAGCTCACAGCCTTCCCCTGCATACTTCCTGCTCAAAGCAAAGCTCATGTTTTTCCCTTTGCTGTAATAATAAGATTTCAGGGAATTTAAAATGGCGTAGCCATTTCTGATACAAGGTGCAGAGGCTCCCACTTAACTCATTCAATTGCATTAGTTTTAATTGAAATTGTTTGTGAGTACATCTATTTTGCATTACCTGGAGTGAAAAGGAGAAGGGAGGATATAACTGTGTGAAGACAGAGATGCAGCCAGACCCATGAGCTATTGGAACTAGAGAACTAGAAAGTTCTAAAGGGGTCAGGAAATTACTTACCACTTTCTCTGTCTCCTTTTTCTTTTTCCATATGAACTTCCTTCTCCTCTGAGAAAAGGGATCTTTCTCCCAAGACCAAAATATTTCTAGATCTGGCTTCTCTCTGCATGACCAGCTCATTGATTTCTCCTGGGCATTGCAGTTTTCACTATTTGGGTTGCCTTTTTCATCTGTATTTTTGATAATTTCACTTCAATCAGTTCTAGAAAGAATTAAGATATCTACACCCAAATGTTATTCCTTGCAAAGAATTTTTTTGGCCCCCTTGAGTCAGCTCATATATACAAATATCATGAGAGGCTAACCTGAATCCATGTGATCTTCATGTCTAAGTATTTTTTTAATGAATATGCTGAGAATAAAGATAGAAAAACGAAGTTCTAATGACTATGCATGTTTTGGTATAAGCTGAAAATCCTTTTGGAAAGGCATGGGGTGAACATCAGAAGTCCAATATAGGAGCACTGCTATACCTGGTGTCTGGCTCACAGTGGAAGGCATCAATTCCTAAAGCCCCAACCAAGCATGTTCTGTAATTTTAAGGACTGCAGGCCCCACTGATAAATCATTGTATTTTATATGAAGTCCTGCCTGCTCTATCCCAGAATGCCTCTGGAGTCTGCTTTGTTTTTCTTATTCCAACAAATATCTGTACTTACCAAACAATATAAGCTTTCTCACATGTCCAGGCTTTACCCGTACTCTACCTTCCACCTAAATTGCTTTAACTCCATTTAGTTTTCTGTCTCTCTAGTAAACTCCTAGTTATTCAAAAAATCTCAAGTTACATATAATACCTCAGAAGTACTCAGAGTGGCCCTCTCCAAGCTGTCATAAATTACTCTCTGTAACTCAATGATAGAATTTTCATCCTGCTTAATGTTGTTTATCTCTCTTCACTTACTATATTCTTTAAAAGAAGAATTTTGTCTTATTTATCTTGATGTTTACCACATCATGCAAAAGGTATAGGTAATAAATTCTGAATAAATGTTTGCTAAATGAAGTAATAAGTCAAGGTACAGCCGGGGTACATTTCATATACAGAGGTTTTATTGCTAAAGTTTGTTTAAGGATGGGACTGATTCCCCACAATGCTAAGTAATGCAGAGTTCTTATCTAGTCTAGTGATATGAAATAGCTACTATTTTTTCAAGATCTTGACTTGACAAAACAACTAATTTATATGATCCAACCTAATATCATATAATCACAGAATTAACTGATACGTGGCTATTGATTAAATTGATACAGTGGATGTAGACCTTATGATTGAAATCTGTACTATATGCTAGAAAATATTCTCAACACTGATATTTAGTTTTGGTCAAATAATTATAGTTTTAGGACCCATGGGATTTACATTCCAAACAAGGATATAGACAATCAACAGATACCAAAATAAATAGTTTAAATATGTTTGTGCAAAAATACTAAGAAGGGGGAAATTATGGAAGGGAAGAGAAGAGACAGAACAGTGTTATGGAAGGACTCCCTAACAGGTGGCCATTGGAACAAAGGTCTGTGTAAAGTATAGGGTTAAGCCCTGTGATAACCTAGAGGAGAACCACTGCAGATAAAGGATAAAACAAGTGCTAAAACCCAAGATGGTGTGTTCAGCAGTAAAAAATGTCTGAGAAATAGCCAAGAGTGAGGTCATAGTAAAGATTTTGGATTCTGGCCTAAGGGTAATGGGAAGCCATTGGAATTTGTGCATAGTAGAGTTAATGATTTGATCTATATTGAAAGAGACCACTCTGGCTGCTGAGTGATGACAACAAGTAAGGGGACAAGAAAACTCACTAGAAGCAGAGATCTAGGTAGTCAATAATGTTCACTCCGCTGAGGGTTATAACAAGGAACAGTCTGTCAAATGGTCAGATTCTGAGTATGTTTAAAGGAACCACCCATGGGGATTTCCAAGTGACTGTATAGGCATTCATACATATTTTAGCTGTAAGGAAAGTGAGCAGCCCTGACAGAGAAGGGTTGGCCTGATATTGTCAGCTACTTGGAGTTTCCCTATAGGCTAGTGTGTTCTTCCATGAAGCCTAAACAGTGGTACAGAAAATGAGCATCATGCTAGACCGCTGTATGACTATGATTGCTGAAGACAAAGAACAAAACCAATAATGTGATAAGTTCTTTTTGGCCACCTTTTAGACACCCCATGGTTCCACAGGTGAGCCTTTTTCTCCATTGTAGAATCAACAAACTAAATTTTGCCAATCTGCTTATCTTTGACTGGGGACAATGACAGTTGTTGCTGGTGGACAAATAATTTTATAAAATCTCAGAAAATTTGCTTCTCTAAACTCCAAAGAATTTCCTATATTCCTAGAAATATTTGGGTTCAGAGAGCCTCTTACGCTTACTTTCCCACCCTAAATAGAAAATTCTGTTCACAACTCTGAGATCATGAGCAAAATGTGAAAAACATTTAATTATCATGCTTTCAAGAAATTCCCTTAGGCTTCTTTGTCAAACCTCATCACTCTGTTGGGATTTCCTTAATTTTCAGCTATAGTAGAGGCATTCTTTAGAAGATGCTTATTATAGAAAACTCAGAAGACATATTCTTCCTTCTAATAGTTTACTGTAGCAGGTACCTCCAATTGCTTTTACTCACCTCTATGTAAACCGCAACATCACAGGTCAGTGTTAGTCCAGGGAGAGATGAGACTGCCTGGCAGAAACTCACTTGTATTTTAAATATATCTAAATGCTGTATATTGATTATAGTGAAGTGGACATGATATGGTGAAAGTCAAAGATGTGATACAGTCTAAAGCCACAAGCTACGGATTTGAGTGTAAATCTTTAAACCACTTGTAAATGATAAATATTTATACCTATCCATAATGCCAAGATAATTAAAATACATAGTACATGAAGTTATATATTTGTGTATACATAGCATATATAAGTAATTACATATACATATATATAATTATACTGTATTTGAGCTATAATGTGTATAATGTCCCTTACATGTAGAACTACATTTATATTTTATTTACTCCTGAGTTATATATCTAGATTTTAATTATATTTGTGAGTCACATGAAATCATCTAAAGGGAAAAAGAAAAAAATTATTCAAGCTCATTAAATATTAGCTGTGCATGGATTGTAAAATCTTTGGATCCTAGCCTTTGTCAGCAATGGTGAGTTCCACATGTTTTCTTCTTCCAAAAGTGTCCTCAAAGTCAAACAAGATGAGGAGAGAAAGGCTCTGGAAGAGACCCTTGGGAGAAATTATAATTATATGCCGAAACTGAAAATTTATATAAATGACATGATTTTGCAAAGTAGTTTACCATGTACTAATTAATGACTGGAGTGGACATAAAGTGTGATGTGGGAAATGTCATGGGTGTGAAGTCAGAACAGGATTTATGGCTATGGACTACGATTTTGTTTGTAAATCTTCTAATAATCTGAATGTTGATTTCTTTATCTGTCCTATAGAGATAACTAAGTATGGTGCAGAGTGAGATAATATATATGGAACATTTTGTCCATTGCAAACACTACATAAGTGTTATAGATGAGTTCATGGCCATGTGACAAAAGCGAACAAGTAAAGGTGATGCCAAATTCCTCTGTGTACATTTGACCAATGCAGATATTTAGGTTGAACAGATAGCACTTGAATTAGATATTTCAAAAAAATGTTTGTAATGCTATATTAAGATAGCATTCTGAATAAGAGATCATCTAATTTCTAAAATGCTGATCTATTCCTAGGCTGTAATTCTCACCCTGGGAGAATCTCATTGTGTCAATATTATTTAAATGAGTCACTGTTATTGTAAACCTTTGGTTGCAATAGCACCAAATAATATGTGAAAAAACATGATTATATGGTTATCACTCTGTTTAATAGGGTTTGCAGCCTCTATGTACACATAACAGCTGCCAGAGCAAGCCCTCAATTAATTTTACATAACAGGAGCAATTTTACACAATTACTTGAAAATCTTTGGCCATGTTCCATTTCTCTGACATAAACATATGGGCCAAAATCACAAGAAATGATTACTCTAATGGGATCTCTTATAATAGTAGTTATGTGGAAGTTAATATTTTTTCCAGATTAAATCTTTTAGCTTCTGTATAATCTCATCTGATGTTTAAAAGTTGTTTTCATAAGGATAATACTTGCTGTTTGCTATTATTAGAGTTAACATTGAGTGTTTACAAATTCTAGGCTCTCTTCTAACTGTTTAAAATGAATTACCTTCCTGAATACACAGATTATATAAAGAATAGTTTCCAATTTAGTTGAATGGAAACAATAAAGTTAAGTATCCTAACCAAACTCACAGTGACCAACAAGCAGACTGTGCAGGACACAGATCTACTTTGTCTGGTATCTAAAGCACACAGCCTCTGGTTTATTTTTGTCACTATCCAACATACTTGTCAAGATTTTAATTTCTAACTATAATTATAAATTAGTTCAAAATGCATGTGTTTATTAATGGCAGTAATTAGTAACATCATTTAGATACCATCAGCTATTTTTTTTTTTGCTAATTATCCATTTAGATATTCAATCCACAAGTATTCATTAAGCACCTACTATAGTCAAGCCTCTGCTTGAGTTGACACATTTAGTCGCTCACCCTGCCAAGAAATGCAGACGTATGTTCCTTAGTCAGGAAGCAAGTTTCTTTGTAATCATTTTATCTCAGGATGTACTTCCTTTCCATTTCGGAAGAGAATAATTATAGTTGAGTCCAGATTCTATATATAGCTAATATCTGAGTGTCTTTTAGTCACAATTCTCTCTGTTAAAATTCTTATTCCCTTTTCTTACAAATACCATATTGCAGCATCTATTATAGTGCATTGTCATTACCTATTTCTCCTTTTAATTAATCTATGCACTTTTTGAGGAGAGAAATGATATATATCATGTTCCAGAGAGGGTAGGATCCAGAGAATGTGGGATCAATACCTGAGAAAGTTCTAAAAAGAAGGTAATTTTTAAAAAAAGTATTCACCAAGTATTAGTAATGCCTAAATCAGCTGGAAATGACAGAAATGGCTTCAAATGTGCTTAAGCTCTCATGCCAGGTGAGTCCTTTTGAGGCTTCCACCTGTCATATGCCAGGATCTCGGAATGAATTGTACAGTGACAAAAAGTATAGTTTAAGTAATGGACTTTATTGAGAAATTTTAATATTCAAGGATCAGCAAGAAGGGAAAGAGTGATGAAGTTCATATTCAATGTCATTTCCCAGGGAGGTGACATGAAACCAGGCTCCTTCCCAGAACACCAGCTTAGTGTGTGTCTACCCAGTTCTAGTGAGTCCCACTATGGAAATTTAATGAGAAAAAGAAAACCCTTTCTGTTTGGTCTGATTGAATCCTGGCATGTGTATTTCCCTAACAAACATTCTCTTCACCTACTGTAATGAGCAATTGGTAGGTTACAACACACCGACCTTGTAAGATATTTAAAAAAATGACTTGTGTCACTGAAAAGACCATACACATTATTAGAGACTTTATACAAACAAAAGACTATGTTAGTTTCCTATTGCTCCCAAAATCAATTGCTAGAAAATTAGTGGCTTGAATCAAAATGAAATCTGTAAAAAAATTAAATAAATAAATAAATCACTAATTTATAATTTTATATTTCTGGAGACCAGAAGTTCAAAATGGGTCTCACTGAAGTATTATCAAGGTGTATTCAAAGCTGTTTCTTATTTCTTTAGATTCTTGGAAACAACTGATTGTGCGTGTGTGTGGGTGTGTATGTGTGTGTGTGTGTGTGTGTGTGTGTCTTTTCTGTGTTTTGGATGCCACCTCCATTCCTTGGCTCCAGGCTTTCTTCCATCTTGCAGCCAATGATAGCTGATGGCGTCTTTCCTCCAAGACAATATCACATTACTCTGACACTGATTCTCTCTTCCACCTCTTCCACTTTGTAACAACCCTTATGATTATAGTAGAACCCAAAAGGATAATTTTCTTATCTTAAAATCAATTGATTAATGGCCCTAATTCTATCTGCAGCTATAATTCTTCCTTACACCTAACATAACATATTCATAGTTTCTAGATATTGGATGTGGATGTCTTTAGAAATCCATTGTTCTTCTTACCATAGAGTTGTGTATCTTCTCTCTCTGTTTTTCTTTGGCTTTCTTTCTGGTAAGCCCACTTCATTCTTGAGTTATACTAGGCAACAAAATGGCTAGCAGCAGGTAATTGGCTACAGCCTCCTAGATTCAGGTTCAACCAGGGAGAGGAGTTATCTTAATTCCAACAGTGTGAACTTGGTTCCTGGACCTAAAATTTTCCAATTTGCTTCATATGCACAATCTCATGGGCAGCAAAGTATAATGTTTGTTATCCCCTCAACCACATGCAACATAGATTACTGATGGAAAAAAATGGTGAACATGGAAAAAAGAGGTTTCTGTTTGGGCCAGGATATAAGGGAACCAATAGACCAAACCATCCATTGAATAGCAATGTGGAAGTGAGAGGGAATTCTTGCTTCTACAAATGTTTTCATTTGGACTAAATAAATTCTGTTTACAAACTACGTTGGTGATTCTTCCACCCAGGATAAGTCAGAAATACAACTCACCCTGAAATTGGAATCTGAGCTTATATATCCATATTTTATTATATCTGTTATATTTTAAGTTCTGGATAAGAAAACTATTTGCTAAATAAAGACTGACTTTTATGCTTTAGGTTTTTAAATTAAAACAGTTCAAAAATTGAGTTAATATCCTTTTCTTAAAAAAATAAAAAATCTGAAGATAGAATATTATGTTAACTTAGACAAATGTTTGCATAAAAGATGTCATTTTGGGGGTGGGTACTGGGTATTGAATTTAGGGGCACTCAACCACTGAGCCACATCCCCAGCCCTATTTTGTTTTTTGTTTTTTGTTTTTTTTAATTTAGAGACAGGGTTCACTGAGTTGCTTAGCATCTCAAGTTTTGCTGAGACTGGTTTTGAACTCACCATCCTCTTGCCTCAGCCTCCCAAGATGTTGGGATTACAGGAAAGATACTATTTTCATAAAACAGAATATTTAATCTCCTTGCCAATATGTTTTCATGTATAAAATGTCAACTTTCTATTAAAATCATTTGATTTATTGTCCTCATATTTAAAGAAAACACACTGAGGTTCACATCACTGACCACCTATAAACTCCCACAAGAGACTCTCATAATGGACATTTATTTCATAATAACCAACTGTGTGCCAGGCATTTGTCCTTTACAATAAACCATAAGTGAAGAACTATGTATTTTTTATAACTAAATGAACCCAAACTGAGAGAGATGAATTTGCTCAAGACCATGTAGCATTTAAGTGGAAGTCTGGTCTCTAACAAAAAGTCCTTCACATTCTTCAATAATCATATGCCTTTAACTTAGGGAACTAGAGTACATGCAAACACAGAGCTCCTATTCTTCTAATTTACTTAGCAGACAATGAAATTTACTGTCCTTTTCTTGGTCCTTAATAAACATACATTTTTTGCAGAATAAATGAATTTGATATGCAGTATGTCCCCACTGTGATGAACACATGCTAGAGGCTACAGGAAGAAATGAT
>JAJEJO010000427.1:109631-122578 GCA_020662805.1 Glaucomys volans
GTGATACAAAATTGTTTTTCAATAATTCTTCATAAACAAAGTGATGCTTTTGTTTTAGAAATAAAAATGATCAGTGTGGAATTTATAAGATTCAGTAGACAATTACAATGCAGAGGCACTGGAGTGAAGAGTAAAGTGTACATTCTGGTAACCAGAAATAATTTGCTGTAGCTGGATAAATGCACATGTGTTTGTCAGTCTACAGGAGAAAGACCATAGCTAGGAGTTTGGGAAAGGGCTTTTGGAAAGAAGAACTTTGTTAGAAGTGTAAAGGTCTATGTGGCAACCAAAAAATGACAGCATCCAATTTTACATATTAGAAAGTTCAATCTTGCATCATTGTAGAGAACTGAAGCAGACCAAGCTGAGACTTGGAGACCATATAAATATCAGTTTTAGAAATGACAGTGGGTTGGAGAGGTTAGGTGACTTACTGGATTTGAAGAAGAAGGAGAAAAAAGAACAAAAATGTTTAGGTTTCTTATGAACAAGGAAAGATGGTGACATTATTCTCTTGAAATGAGAAACTTGAAAGGAATGATTTTATATGAATTAAAAATATCATAGTAGCCTTTGGATTTTTTAAAATATATTTTACTTGTAGATGGACACAATATCCTTATTTTATTTATTTTTATGTGGTGTTGAAGTTCAAACCCAGTGCCTCACATGTGATAGGCAAGTGCTCTACCACTGAGCTACAATCCCAGCCCAGCCTTTGGATTTTAGATAGCATTACTATCATATTCTAAAAGGAGAAACCTGAGAACTGTAGAGGTTAATTAACTTATCCCCCAATAACTCCACTAATTAATTGTATGACTCCCATAATAAAGAACAATGTGTTACTATGCTGGTACCTCCACACTAATGTTATGCGAATATAACAATCAAAGAAAGCCAAAGAATACATAGACAACTCCTTTGTATGGGATATAGAACATCTTAGTCTTTTGGAAAAGAAAAGTGAGAGGAAAATGAATGTGATCCCTTGCCAAAGTTAATGTGTGATCTTTTGTAGCTAGATTAAATTAACAGAACTGAAAATAGATGCCTTGTCTCACAGGCTCTTGTCTCAAGGAAGTGATACTCTGGATCATAGTGTGAGGACCACAGCTCTGTGCTTAACCTCTCTGAAAATCTGCTTGGCCCATTTTTACTATAATTGGGGTGTGATAGGATAAGGAGATGGCTGGCTATAGCCAAGTGCTCTGTTGTAGATTTCTACAATATAGAAATGATGATTCTGGTTACAGAGGTTAAATAAAATTTGGTGGTTAAATAAAACCTTGCTATTGCAGCAAAACCTTTGTATGTTTCCTAGGCAACAAAAATACTTAAGAAATGGTGGCAGTTTAAGTAGAAAGTACTTTACAACTAAAGGGGAAAAAGATTTTGTTTTATAGGTGATATGTGGTCCGTCTATAATTTAAAGGAAAAAAAAACTGGATGGGTAATAGTGTATGAGATGGAATCAGGAACACTTAACAATATAATACAACTGGGTTTTGTTTTTGTATCTTAGTTATTTTATTTAGTTGATTTAATATTCTGCACTTTACAGTTACAAAGCTGAAATTCCTACTAATCTCTTTTTTAAGCAGTGTGTGAATTTTTAAAAACCTGTACCATATGTCAATTCTCTTTGGAGTAACTGTCTAAGTGTGAAATCTACCTGTGAAAAACTATTTCCAATGTGTGAAGTGCATTTTTCAAACTAGTAAAGATGATAAAACTATTCTGATCATGGCATAATAGACCACCACAATTAAACTTCAATATACTTGGCACAGACTATCTGGAAATCAAACTAGGAAAAAATGAAGTTTGCTAGGATATATATTTGAACTGGGGTAAGTGTTGTAGAAATGCATTTGCTAAATTTATGTTCATATTTCAATCCTCATAGTTTTTATTAGCAATTTCTTGTGCATTTTGTTTCATTTGATTTCAAAACATTCCACAAATTTCTCAGTTTCATTAGACACCTAAGTTAAATTGAATTAAATGCTGCTTTCCTTTTGAATAAATGCTGTGGGACACATGTACTAAAGACACCTTTCCTTTCAGTCAGTTGATAGAAATTTTGGTGATTGGTGAAGGAGATCTTTCTCAGGTACTTAATTTCAAGGTCCTGCTAAATCCTTCTTATATGAGGGGAGCTGAAAATATAATTCCTAAAATTCAAGAGGATACAAGTGCAGTTGAAAACCATGCTTAAAACCACCAGACTCTCATCTTTTATTCTTTGGTATTTATATTGACCCAGAACACAGTGTGCATGTTTTGCTCTCATGGATCTTTGATTTCTAGAGCATCCCTGAAATCTTAAGTTTGCATAGCAAAACTTTCTAGGAAAAACAGAATTTTCCTTACTGATATTTTGCTTTCAAAAATGCAACATTTTATGTTTATTTCTGGTTCTCTTTAAATATTAATTAAAAATTAAATTGGCAAAATAGGTTTATTGAAAAGGGAGAGAAAGGGAGGAAAAGAAGAATGGGTCAGATTTTCTACCAAGATTTTGCCCATGTAAGTAGAAATGATTTTATTTTAAAAGAATCAAACATAAAATATGCTCTTTATAATTTCACACAAATATTTGGAAATTTCTAGATGAATTTATGAGAAATTTAGCACATAGTTCAAACAACATTATGTTGCTCTATCATTCCTAATTGTAAAAAAGCAGAAATATGAAAATATTTGCATGTATTAACCCTCAAAGTAATGCAAAAATTTTAATTTGTAGTTTTTAAAGAAATACTCTTATTTGAAACCAGTTACATTTTTATTAAAAAACAAATTGGTTAGGCATATTATCTACTTACATGAGCACTTCAAGTAGAATTTAATGCATTCAGTATAATATATTTAGAGGTTGGAATATTTGCTTGATTTTGACAAGTTCATATCAAATAAGTAAAAATAAAACTTGACCAACTGAACCTCAAGAATCATCTGTTTTAAGGATTTCATAATCAATAATCAAAGTAAATTTGCAAATTATCTCCTTTGATTCTAAAGCATATAAATAGCATTAAGGATATTAGATTAAGTCATTACACTCTGCAAAAATACAGGAAGAATGTTCTGTGCATCTGAATAACAGTAATAAGTGATTTTTCCCAATTAACTGGGTTAATTTTGATTTTATGGATACAATTGGTGGAACCAGTTGTCTTCTGTTTTCACAATTTTACTGCTTATGAGTTTGGAAGGAATTTTGAGGCATTCCCTCTTGTAAACAAGGCATTTCTTAAATAACTTTATTTGTTCTATAATTTTCCTTTTCCTCTGATTTTAATATGTTGTTTATATCACTTCCTATGTTAATCAGAATAGTTCACCCTAGTTACAATGTCTAGACCCAAGGTTTCCAAAGTTGGTACAGCAAAAAAGTAAAGAGTGTGCCGATAGCATATTGGCAATTAATAAATACCTAGTAGAGGATACCATAACTCCTGCTGGTTCATCACATGTAAGCTATAACCAGTCTCATATTTTCTGCCTAACTGCAAGGTATTCTGAAAAGTGTAGATACGCATCCAAAATGTTAGGTGAGCACTACATTCTCTGTCCTTGTCTCTTGTACCTAGTACAGTACAGCATCTTGATGAAAGTATTGTGTAAAGTGCATGACATTATAACAGAAAGGCAGAAACATAATGTTAATGAAGAAATCCTAGGGACTTAAGGCTAGTTAGTATGCGACAGATTTGAAATAAATGAAAGGATAAAATGCAAATTCAAAAGAGGGCATGATAAGCTAATCTCAATATTTAGAAAACTTTGACAAATAATTGCTCCACATTGTGAACATTCTCTCTTAATATTCGGAAGAGGATACCCAAGGTTTTCACTCATTGGTGAGGAATCTCTAAGGTTTCTAGGCATTCTATCACCACATATCATGACTTCAAGTACTCTTCTCCTCGAAGCAGAAGTAACAAAGCAAAATTATTCATTGGGGATTATGGTGATAAAATATTCACAGTTCCTATTAAAGTAGTAATGTGCCAGTTTTTAAATTACTGAACTATTCTGTTTGTTATTTCCAAGGGAATATTATTAGCAAAGATAGAACACACTAAGGTGGTTTTGCTTTGGGATTCATCACATGTCTGATTAAAGACTATTTAAAAATACATTTCAGATATATTCTTCTCACTTGCAGCTTGAAATGACAATTAAGTAGTATCAGGGTTATTAAATTCAGAGGACCTGAAGGGACACTGGAACTTGTGAAATTGTACCAGCAATGCATGTAATAATGTCGACAGTAAAGAGAAATGAAAGACCAGAGTTATAGTTTAAAAATAGATCTAATTCTGTATGCATAGAATCACCCCCAAAGCATTCTGGATATAATTTTTTTTAGCACATGGTATTACCTTGGTCCAGCAAAATGGGAAGTGCAAGTCCAAGGCTCTACTTATAAACTTATGCACTTGCCTATTGAATGCCCTAGTTAACATTGATCTGAAAATATCTGCTGCCAAATAGAAAAAGTTAATCCTATTTTTACAACTTTTTGAACACCATTTATGGATTCAGCCTTTTTACATAAAGAATTCACTCTGATATAAATAACCAACTCCTTAAATCTGTAGTCAATAATAATTCAAAAGATGTTTATTCAGGTCTTCAGTATTTCTTCAGATTAATATAATTAGGTGAAATAAACTGCTATGTTGTTTTAACCAATATTTCACATTATTTTCAAATTGTTGGCTATTTAATTTTCAGATTTGAAATTTTTAATAACTCACTAAGAGGTCAAAAATGAGGTCAGTAATATTTTCAATTAGTTATATATGTATATATATCAAGAAAAATTTCAGCTACTTGTGAAAATGAGCATTGTAATTACTAATTAGTACATACACATTTCATTTTCAAGTGAATTTTTTCTAATAACAGAGAACATGCAACTAGCAGACATCTAAGGAAAAATTATACTTTATATTACTACCTCCCACCTCTCTTAAAATTAAGGAAGAGGATTAGAGCATGGAGAAGATTAAGATTTAAAATTTTTTGCATTTCAAATATTGACCTGACAATATAAGGAATCGTGAGCACTAGATCTGGTGTCTCTGATCAGGGGAAGGGACTCCATGGGAAGATTCTAGCAGGTGGAGCAGCAGCAACATGGCCCAGAGCACTTATGTTGTTGTAATTGGCTTTCTCTGAAATGGTATTGTTATGGTTTGATTATGACGTGGCCCCAACAGCACAGGAAACTGAGTAATAACTGTACACATGTAGGGCGTGGATGGAGGAAGTAGGTCACTGAGGCATGCCTTTGGGGTTCATATTTTGTCCTGATACCTCATTCTCTCCCCTCTCTCTCCTTTCTGGCTATCATGAGCTGAGCAGCTTTCTTATACTGCTACCTTTTCACTATGATGCTCTGGCTCACGTTGGGCCCAGAGCCATGGAGCTGGTTGACCATGGACTGAGCCTCTGAAACCATGAACTCAAAATAGCGTTTTTCTCTTGTAAGTCGTTCATGTAGCATGCTATAGTCACAATGAGAAAAGCAGACAAACACAAGTGTCAAGGGAGGGGTATTTTATGTAGACAGCTGGTCTAGTCATGGTGTTTATCAAAAGCAACCAAACTATTTACAAGCACCATGAACCTCTGATAAAGCAACGTCATGAAAACCACCCACAATATTGTCTTACATCCCACCTGCCTGCAAATCCAAACTTGAGCATTTTAACACATTTTCTTCCTCTTTTTTATGATTTATTTTCTGTGTCAACAACTAATTTAAGAGTCTTTCTGATGACCAGAAAGGGAAACTTGTTTATTATGGTCTATTTGCTAAGAGGTCAATCTCAAATGCATTTTCTTGACCATTCCTAATCTTACTTAACTATTTTCAAATATTTCACAGTTAAAAAGGCATAGATAATATCTGTAGTAAACAAAGTCCTGCAAGTGTTGATATAATCGAAGAAGTTTAAGAGGATAAGCCAGCCCCATAGACCTTCTGTGATTGATGTGAACTCAACAACCTGAACAAGTGGATCTGGAATACAATGTAGCAAAATGAAGAGTGCACATTCTGGCTCCAGAGGTTAGATGCTGCTTAACCCCTGCTCATTATTGACTGGTGGACATGTGGGTATGGTCTTGTCAAATTTTATGTAAACAGAAATATGTCAAAGCCATAAAAATGTGATGTGACTAAAAAAGTATGAGACAAAGAAGATACATTGGAAAGGTAAGAAGGAAGAAGAGAGAAAGTGAAGCAGGAATGATCACATGAATGCAAAAGAAACCCCAGCTTCCTGCAGCAAGGGACACACATCGCTCTTCTCCTGTGGCAGAAGGCATTATCTTGCCAACAATCTAATGTCCAGCCTATGGTGCTTATTTTATACACTTGTTTGCTCTTTCACAGAATAAATGATGGTCCAATTAATGGTAGATAAATACATAGGTGGAGCTGATAAAGTTCATGGATTTAAAGTCTAGAAGTATCCAAATCCATTGTAATCAGCAAAGTGAATGCCAGGAACTGTTTCACCTTAGAGGACAAGGCAAGTTATTTGAAAATACAGATGTTTCAGGTAGAGACTAAATTTAAATCAATACACAAAATGAAATATTATATGCAATTCTGGAAATCTGACTGCTTTTATGCAGTATACTCACAGTGTAAGTAGGTTAGCTTCACTTTTATTTCAGTGAACATATACTGCTTTAAATTGCCTTTTTGAAAATTTCATCAATTTTAAAGTATAAATTATGTGTCTGCATTTATTTCTAACATTAGGCCTATATGCTAGTCATTTTTAATAAGATCTTTTGCATGCAAACATTAACGTAAACACTAACATATGTAAAACTAATGAAAGAACTGAAATTTACACTCATTCATTCTGTACCATGCCAACTGTAGGCACCGAGGAGGTAGTGAGACCTATGAAGGTATTGAGGAAAGGGATAGGCAGTGAGGCAGAAGTTCAAAGCAAATGAAACAGTGATGAAAAGTGTTAATGAGAGACAGCATTGAATTCCAGATTAAAAAAACTACAAAGAACAGGAAAGTGGTATGAGCCACAATCCAGATATGTGCCATTGGGTATTGGATGTACAGAACTACATGATCAAAATATCAAAGCAAAAATTTCTGGGAGCAAAAGGACTATCTGGCAGAAACCAGTGACACATTTACACTCTTCTCAATATCCATCAAATACTGCAAATAAAAATATTGAGGACGATGATATGAAGAACATATAATTACATAGAAATAAAAAAACACATATGGAAACCCAAGAGAGGGGAGGTACTTTTAATAAAGCAGATATTAATGTATTTCAAAGTAGAAAAATACCTGAAAAGGTTGTGTTAAGATCAGTTTTTCTAATTATACTCCTCCTCTTTCTTTCTACCTTGTAGCTTCTGTATCTGATTTTGTGTAGACTGCATTCTTTCCTACCATCATAGCCTTATAAACTGCTCTTGCTGTCCATCACTCTCCACTGTGACTTGGTTGATAAAATTGTTGGTAACCATTAGCACCATAACCTCCAACTGAGAGCTGGAGACTTGGGTCATACTTATGACCCAAGAGATAAAGTAGATTGCATAATGAGATCAGAAATCAAAATGGAATCTGATGCTTCACCAACAACATGAAGATGTAAGGCAGTGGGTATACAATTCGGGGATGAATATCATATGCTCTCAAAATATTCTCCCCAAAATGATTTATATACTAAAATAATATTCTCAGATAACTTTCTAATCATAAAAGGATTGATATCTTATATGCTGGTTTTCTGGAATTTGCCTTATATATACCTTTCTCAACAGGTTGTTCTGAGAGTTTCTCCATCAAAATAAAATCATAAGCCAAGAAAAAAGGAGAGGTGCATTTAGAGCATGGGCACCCTTTGCAAGAGGGAAGAGAAGAAATTTCAAGATGAAGATAATAGGCAGTCTCAGGATGACACTGGGGACCCAGAGAAGTAACCAGTTCAGACTGGAGCAGGAGGATACATGTCTCAAAATGATGTATCTAACAGGCAAAACAGTAGCTTACCATAGGAGTTTTAAATAGTATTAGAAAGGTTGGGGCCTCATATTTTTTAAAAAGTAAACCATAAAAATCACAGAAAAACAAGGAGGGAAAAGTTGTACAATAAACAATCTTAATATGTAGTTCGTCAGATATAAGCAATGTTTGCCAACACAGTAACATAAACACTCATGAGAAACTGACCTTGCTATCACTATATTATATTGGCTGAAAAGGGGAGGGGAAGATCTGTGGGTAAGAATGTAAGATATTTAAATGTTTATCTTTGTTATTAAACATTAAGTAGACATTGTCTAATATTCAAAATTTGAAAATAAGAATAGTAGAGAGTAGAACAGTGATTACCAGAGGCTTGGAAGAATAGGGGTCAGAAGAGGATAGGAGTTTGGTTATAAAATTATAATTATATAGGAATAAAGTGTAGTGTCCTGTAGAATGGTGGGGTGACTATAGCTAATAATTTATTGCATATTTCAAATTAGGTAAAATATTCCCAATATAAAGGAAAGGTAAGTATTTGAGGTGATGGAAATCTAATTAATTATAATTGATCATTGCCCATTGTATACTTGTATCAAAGTATCATAGACATCACTTCAATATGTAGATTTTCTCAATTAAAAATTTTTAGGTATGTGTAATATCAGCTTTCATGTTTATTAGTAGTTGAACCATACCTTAAACAAACTTTATTTTGAAAATTATTTTTATCTACAAAAATACCATGATACAACTTAGAAGTATGGAGGTATATAAAAATTTTTAAAAATCTAAAAGCTCTGAAAAATATGCACTGGGAAGTATGAATTAAACTAGGCAAGGAGAGTGCCTTGTCTAGTTATTATAACTTTACCTTTTAAATCTTTACGTATTCTACCATGATAAAAATATTCAAATTTACTAAAGAATTTTTTAAGGAGAGACATCTTTTCTTCTATCTCTATCAACAGAAATACTTCAATAATGATCACATGTCCAGCTCCTCAGACCAGATGTGGGGGTTATTGATCAGAGAGAAACTAATTATATGTCTGTGTCCACAATGTTTTATCAAAAACAGCAACAAGATGGGAAATAAGACCATTACAGTGTCCATCCAGGATAATTTGAGAAAAGGATGCATGGAGGTAGAATACATTTAATATTTAAGAGAATATTCTAATTTCTTATTATGTCAAATATTATTTAAACAGAATATTTGTGGCTTTTAATTTAAAATGCATTTAGATGAATCCACTCTATTCAACAGCCCTTCATACAAAATTCGGTCTCATTTACTTAATGATTTGGATAGTCCAATTTTAATGTATTGAAAAGTTCTGCATGAATGTCTCCCAAGGCCAAACATGCAGGAGTTTAGGGAAGAAACATTTCATTTCTAGGTTGACAAGAACAATAAGCATTGTACTACATCAGAGAATTCTTACATGAACAAGCAGAATAGCCCCAAGAAAATAAGATAATTCAGTTTTAGAGGCTTTCATTAAACATTAAATTAATATGTTCACTCTCAGTTCAAATTTTTGGTTAGGACAGTAAAGTGGCTGCTAGTGAACATGTGTTGTGACACTTGCTTTCATTGATAACTTTAATTAAAATTTTAATGAGAAGAAAAAAGTAAGCAAAAGGTTATAGAACATATGAGGAACAATGAAAATAATGAATGTTCTGAAATATGGGAGTTGGCAGCACTGCTGATAAGCATGATGGTGGAGGCTCTTGTTCAAGCCCTGGCTGTGCTGGTCTGAGCTGAAGAAACTGTCAGTGCACTGGATCTTTCTCTGACTTATTGTCAACATCTGCCAAATAGGGGTAATATTACTGCATCATAGCATGGCCATGAATGTTTGACGAAATAACATGTGTATAGTATTAAGACAATGTCTGGCACCTGATTGACCTCTAGCTCTCTACTTGCTTGCTATTGTTATTGTTGTATTTCTTTTTGTGTGTGTGGATGTGTGTGGTGGGGCAGGGGGCAGTACCCAGGATTGAACTG
The DNA here is from genome assembly GCA_020662805.1 of Glaucomys volans. Lineage (NCBI taxonomy): Eukaryota > Metazoa > Chordata > Mammalia > Rodentia > Sciuridae > Glaucomys > Glaucomys volans. The sequence continues at coordinate 119,696 of JAJEJO010000427.1, forward strand.
AGGGGTGCTTGACTACTGAACCACATCCCCAGCCATATTTTGAACTTTTTTGTTTAGAGACAAGATCTCACTGAGTTTCTTAGCACTTTGCTTTTGCTGAGGCTGGATATGAACTCCATCCTCCTACCTCAGCCTCTGGAGCAGCTGGGATTAGGGGACTTCCCCACCAGGCCCATCATGATTGTTGTCTTCTTAGCCCCATGTTTCCTTTAATACGACCTGCTATGTATACTTTTCTTAAAACTTACCAGAGAGGTGTATTTCATGTTATTTGAAAATGATTCTGAAATACTGTGTAACTCATTTAGGGCTATTCTTTTGGAGGGTAGTAAAGATTCGTTTTCTATCTTTACTATCTGACCCAGAATGCTTCATTCCAGTGCGATATTTAGTTCATAGAAAAAAAGAATGGGGGTGAGTGGACAAGGTCAGTAATTAGTACATAAAAGAAGTAATTTTAAGGGATAATAATCAGAAAATGAGTTTTCCTACTAGGTGTGTTTCTTAAAAGATCAATTTCATTCACACTAGCCTCATTCTTACACATACTAGCAAGCACTTTGCTTTCACAAGCAATTTTTAGGTGCTTATTATTACAATAGTGACTCTTCATCTTCTTCAGGTCATCTCTTCTCTTTCTTTCTGCCTCTCTCCCTCTCTCTCCCTCCAGTCTGCCCCTGTTATTACCACCATATCAGTAAGACAAGGACACTAGAATTCTGCCTATTAGAATTGAAGCACACCTGCCATTTTACGTTTGATGTTTTAGAAAAGTGGATGCAATGTGCTAATTGAATAGAATACAAAGGATAGTAGGGTCCTAGAACATAAAAAATTGCTGACAATTTTTGAAAGTATTTGCTGAGACACAAATTCCTTGTGCAAATGGATTATAAATGGCAAAAACTTTTGCACTAATTTGAATGCCATTCTATAGCAAAACAAGAGCTTGTCTATAGATTTTTAAAATTCAAATTTAGCACCATTGTTTTTTTTTTTTTTTTTTTAATCATGGTACATACCTAAATTGGTATTATGGTCTTAATTGTTTTGTTTAATTTTATCAAACTCAATTAGAAAACCAAAAAAAATATTCCCAACAACAAATGCTACTGAAGCCAATAAACTAAATGATATAAGTGTGGCTTGTTGTGTTTTACAGCTTAATCATATCCTCTGGCTACTTATTCATTTTATGCTCAAGAAAATCACTAATTTAATTAGGTAACTTAATGTTGATGAAAGGTCCTCCTGTGAATCAGTAAATTTCTGTATCGTGATGTGCCATATGTCCTTTCACTACCATCCCCAAATAGGTCGAAATTATGCCCAGAATGAGTTTTCTAATATTAAATTGATCATATATCTGAGAAAAGATTTGACTAAGCCTGATTATCTTTTTAATGTTTTCTCACATGTGCAAGTCATGTTCAGTGATCACAGTTTAGCTCACTGTGATCCCCCAAAGTCACTGTGACTCCCCAAAGTTTGGGGAGGCATAAATCAATTACAAATCTCTGTATTCTTTTAAATAACTCTTTTCTTTCCTTTAACACTCTGTTGTTTCTCACTAAGTTCTTCTAATTGATCAGTTTTGATGAAGTCTATTGGATATAATTTATTTCTGAGAAGAGTAAGAAGTCATGCTTACTGTCAACCATGTGTTATTTTGTTCTATGTTAAGCTTAGAACAAAAAGAGAAGGAAAAGTGAGCTAAACTGTTAATCATTATATCTGAAAGACACAGTCTTACCTGTCTCCCATTATTTATTTGTAGAAGGTATTGTAGGATCTTTCTATCCCTGACTTAGATGACTTCTGTATATATTTTACTTACCTTCCTTCCTTCTTAGTAAATTGAAGGTGTGTCAACATTAGTAACATGCACTAATGAAAATACCATGTGAAGACGAAAACTAATACCTCTTATCTTACATATTTTAGGAAAAAATCTATCAATTAGGAATCAAAGACAGCACATTTAGTCCCTAAGGTGACTTCTACTTTCACTCAAACCATGATTGTTTGTCAAGTTGAAAACATTCATTAATACTTGCTGGCTTGTTTCTAGATACAGACATAAAACTAACAAACATTAAGCAATAATTAATTATAGAAATGATAGCTACTTCTAATTGAACACTAATAGTGCACAGGCATATCTTACCTCTCGTAATCAAAAAACACATAAAAGCAGATATTCTTAACCCTGTTATACAGATAAAGTAACTAACACCAATTAGGTACTTCCTCAAAGTTCCCATCAAGCTCTGAATTCAAAGGTTTTCTCTCCCTTCCAGTAAGCTTTTCTGATATGAAGTAACTTCTTCAACACTCTAGGCGTTTAGAAGAGAGAATCAATGGGGTAGTAAAGACAACTTCCAGTGCAAGTCAGAAGAGTTTCTTATAAACTCTGTTCTACCCCCCTCATTTTCTTTCTTGGTTCCTATAGATCTATCTCTGTTACCCTGACTTTTTCAATTATTACACCTTGATTTTTCTACTGGCTCGTTATAAATTATCCTGGTGGGCTTCTAGAAGATGGAACTTTCAATAGCATTTAACTTAAATAAATATTTTGTGGCTCTTGCAAGAAATAAAAGCAGTAATCAATGATTGGGATAGAGTCAAACAAAAAGCTTTTTCTCAGCAAAGGAAACAATCAGCAATGTGAAGAGAGAGTCTTCAGAGTGGGAGAAAATCTTTGCCACACACACTTCAGATAGAGCACTAATCTCCAGAATCTACCAAGAACTCAAAAATCTTTACACCAAGCATACTAATAACCCAATCAATAAATGGGCCAAGGAAATGAACAGACACTTTACAGAGGAAGATCTACAAGCAATCAACAGATTTATGAAAAAATGTTCAATATCCCTC
>JAJEJO010000427.1:122978-164960 GCA_020662805.1 Glaucomys volans
TACAGGATCACAGCATATAGCAAGAGACGAAGGTGCTGTCCAGTGGGTGGGCATGCTCCCTCACCAGATGATGACTTTCTGAGCTTTGTAGTGGGTTCTTAAAGACAAAAATCAAGGGTCTCACCAAGAAGGTAAGCACATGTCTTATACAAAACTCTTAGTGCTTTGAACTCAATTAAATTTTTTTTAATTTCACTTTGAAATTTGTAAGTTAAATTCTCTTTTTCAGAATTACATGATTCCAATTGCCATTAAGAAGGATGTACTCTATACTCTAAGCCCATTTTCTATCAAGAAATCAGATCTATAAGGCCCCTGTCAATTGTTGCTTGTTTTATTACTTTGCATTTCTAAAACTTTATCATAAAAATACACAATGTGGACATCTTTAGCTAGATGAATTATAACAAATTTAACCCATCCATATATTTAGCACATAGGTCAAGAAACAGGGCCACACACTTCCATTCTTTCTCCTTGTTAATCATGATAACCTCAGGTTTCCTTAAAAGATTAATAGTCTTCAATGGACCTTAGTCTTCTCTTTAAAGGTTAATATCAATTAAATATTTTCCATAAATTCAAGTTTGTTGGGAAGAATTGTAAGATTTTTAGCACATTTGCACACACAGCTTCAAAACATGTTGCAAATAGGTGGGAGTAGTGTGACAGGATAGGTCATATGCTAACAATTACTCAAGCTGAGTTAGGCACTGATAGAGGCTGGCTACATCACTCACTCTGCTTTTTAATTAACTTAAAAATTTGTATGATTATAAAATGTCAAAAATACAGCAATTTTATATTTTGTCCATACATATATCATTAAAACTACTATTCAGTTATTCAAGTACAGTCATTTGCTACTTTACTCTCTAGATTTTTAATTTCCCCATCTCAAGATACCTAAATAAAGTCTTTCTTCTATTTTTTACGGAACCAGGTACTCATTCCACAATTTCTGGACCTCCTGGGAACAATGAAATGGACTCCCACATGAGTTGAAGTGTGCAAATGTCAAGCCAGTACAGCATCACCATCTAGAGGTTGAAATCAAAACTGCAAATGTCCTTACCTTTAAGGGGTCCTTATAAACACAAAGGTGTGCACATGCACACACGCGCTTGCACGCACGCACACACACACACACAGAGCTTTCAGTCTGAATGTGCATAGCAGTTTAGGTGAATGTGGAGAAAGTAATATTTGCTATTGTTTTCTCTCCAGCTGAATTTCCAGAAAGAGATCATAGCACAAAGCAGAAACCACCTGTATTTACAGATGGAATACGCAAGAGTAAAATTATAGAGTCATGTGTCAGCAGTACTCCAGCTCGTTTCCACCAAAGATGAGCCTCCCACATGTCAGACAAACCAGCTACAGCAGGACCACACCAATGGCAGTGTTTTTTAGCACATTCCTGATAATGAAAACTATGTTGAACTCAACATGAATGGCTTTTCCATTTTTTTTTTTTTTTTTTTGGCAGTCAACAGCCTACACAATTCTGCATTTGACTCGTAGGTTTATTCTCCCCTCTGGATAGGCATGCCTATGGGAATAGATTGGAGATTATTTTAGGATCTAGTGAAAGTATTAATTTTTTTACTCTTATTATTGTACTTATTACAAATAGCATCCTTTTGCATCCAGAGAAATCACTGATCCAGTGGTGTGTGAGAAAAAATGTCTTATTTACTATAATTAACATTATTTGTGTTATTAACTAACTCTTATTTAAGCCTTAAAAATTATGCACTAAATTTTAATGCAAATCATTGGTTAACCCTAATTGTTTGTTTCTATTTATTTATGCAGTAAATGTTTACTGAACTCTTTCTATGTGCCAAAAAATATAGAAGAGACTTCCTTGACCTGCTGGAAGTCCACAGCCTGGAGTGACTCATAGAAAGTAAATTCAAAATAAATACAAAATCAGAGTGTTAAAGTTTATTCTGCTTGAGGAAATAGGAAAATGTTTCGTGTATAAGCAATCATCTTGAAGGATGAATAAAAACTGTCAAGCTAAAAATATAGACAAGGACATTCTAGGCAGAACAAAAAAGTATATGCTAAGATTTTAAAGGACATGATTTGTTCAAGTGTGAAGTTTATAGCATTTTGGAAAGAAATAGTTGAGGCTGTCACTGGAAATACAATTTGGGGTTAAGTTAGAAATGACCTTGTATACCTTATTAAGTATTTTGGGCTCAAATATTTAAGAACAGATAATACAAGAGTTTTTAACTAGGTAGTGGAAAACTATATGTGGTGTAGAAAGGCAAATCTGATGAGAATAACAAAGAATAATAGGAGAATTGAGGGTTATGACAAGCTAGAGCAGTATTGCAGTGGTCCAAAAGAGATTTGATGAGCACTTCCACTGATGTAGTATGCCTGAGGCACAATTAATATTGATTGGTGTATAATTTAATGTAATATGGAAAAGAGGAAGAATTGTTGAGGTGTCTCTGAGGTTCTTAATTAAATTAACGAGCAGCTGGTAGTACATAATACCATTATCCAACATAGTAGTACAGGAGAAGGTACATTTTTGTGGAGGTTTTGTTCCATTTGCTTTCCCTCACCATTGCACAAAAGTGGAGGGGAATGCCTTAATGGACAATTGGAAATATAGGTCTTGAATTCCAGGGAACTACAAAAAATGCACATGTCACCTAGAGATAGAGGTTACTTTTTCAGGGTGTGCTCAGTAAGAAGTAAGTGAACCCATTTTACTATGCTACAGAAGAGAGATCAAGCATTCCCCACTTTCACCAGCACTCTTGTAGCTCTGATTATTTCATATCTTTATTGGTTGCTGTTCAGATTGTGGCATTGCAAATTGCTGGGGAAGAATTCTGATTCTTTTTCTGTGTGTGTGGTAGTTGGGGGAATACTAGGATTGAACCCAGGGTCACTCAACCACTAAGCCACATCCCCAGACCTTTTTTATTTTTTATTTTGAGACAGGGTCTCACTAAGTTGCTTAGGGCTTCCCTAAGTTGCTGAACTTGTAATCCTCCTGCCTCAGTATCCAGAGTCACTGGAATAATAGGAATGCACCAGGGTAGTCTGATGTTTGAAGTTAATTAAATATAGTTGCATATAATATTTCAAGTCTTTGGAAATTATAAATATATTTCCCTCTTAGAAATTAAGCTTAGTAGGGAAATTAAGAGCCAAGATTCTGAATCTAGATTATCTGGGTTTGAACCCTGTTACTTCATCAAATTGTTCTGAGACATTGGGCAATATATTTATCTTTGCTGTATCCTGGATTTATTTCTTATAAAATGGAAAGGTAATACTAATAGTACCTTTTCATGGGGGTATTGTTCAAATAAAGCAGCTTAATATTCAAAATACTTAGTGTCTGAAATAAATACAGTGAGTGTTTGCTAAATAAATAGTTGCTATCTTATTTAAAAGTTTTATATAACTCTGTCTACATGTATAAAATGAACAAAATCAAGCCTGAGTTTCCATTGCAAAAAAATATAAAGGTTTACATTTTTATTGGTTTATTTTGACAGTAGTTATCTATTTAAATCCTGAAATGATGAATGAATTCAAAGAATGTTGATGTAGTTGTTTCTGCATTTTTCCAATCTAATCTTAACTGTAAGATAGTTTGCCTTTTAAAATTGTTAAATATGTGTTTATTTGTGTTTAAACTAGGAAAGGTCATAGGAAAAACATTGACAGTTGGAGATATCCAAACAAAGCATTACAGTATGTCCCCTAGTAAAGTTCAAAGAATTTAACATCTCATGTGACAATCATTCCAGTGGAAGTGAGAAATGTCACATTTAAGTTTTTCCTAAAATAAGGGCAACAGTGTAAATGAGAAGGGGTGTGTGTAAAAAAAAAATACAGAATCATCATACATATAGTGTTTATACTCTGTTACTTGTTATGACATGTAAGTTACTTTAATTACTTAAATGTGAAAGGTATGTTTTTCAGTTGTTTGTAAGACTTTGACACTCAAGGAGTGGACATTGGACCAATAGCCTCAGACAAATGGCTCACCTGGGAGCTGGTCAAAAAGGTCTATGCTTGGACCACATTGGAGACTTTCTGAATCATAATCTGCATTTTCACAATACTGAAATTAAATATTAAATCTGAAAAGAACTAAATAAGTACACCTGGAAATCAATAATAGTTTGATAATAGGTAGAGTTGTTAAACATTTAGATACAACACAGGCAACCCTACTCTGCAGCTCAACTTCATGGAATTTCTGAAATAATCTCCTTTGGAAATATAAATACTAGGTTTCCACTTAGTCCACAGATATCGGTTATGATCTTATCATTTGCTAGCCACTGTTCTGGGTTCTGAAGTTGCCCTAGTGAACGAAACAGGCAAGAGTCTTTGCTGTAGGTGGGTTCACTTGATTATGTCTGAGAAAGCTAGAAATTCCTATTGAAGAGCATGAGCTTAAAGAAGCAGATTTCTCTAGATTGCAGGATTTTCCCTGAAACACTTTCATATATTCTCTTGTTATATAGTTTTGGTTAATTGTAGTCATTCCTCAGCTCTTGTTTCAATTCTGAGATCAGATTTATCTGGGTTCAAATCCTGGCTACCTAGCATGAGGCAAAACATCTCCATTTCTGTTTCTAAGATTCTTCATCTGATGAAGGAGAGAAATCATTGTATCTGCAACAGGGCATTGTAGTCAGGATCAGTGGGGGTGACAGAGTGCTCAGGGCAGGCTGGGCACTGCATCAGCACTGTCTAAATGTGACAGATCATTATGCCCATTATGGGTTTTACTCACAAAAAAAAGTATTAGTGGTGCATGTCTCTTTCCTGGTTATGGTTTTTAGGAATTGACAAGCTTTGGCATATGTGGGAAACTTGTGATAATACCAGCATCAGTGGATTCTGTTGTATTTCTATTAGGAAAGCTGTAAAGATGCTGACTAAGCATATGGAGAAGACCAACTTCAGATTCTATCCGGGACTAAACCCTGGACAAGAAGATTCTCGCTCATTAGCCCTTATTCATTTTCTGTGTTTTGTCCTCTGACTGGAGAAAATGTGTGAGCCCATTGAATTTGTGTTGACTCTTGCTCATGTTTCCACACTTTCTCTTTAGTCTCAACTCCTCACTTTGTAAGGTTTGTAGGTATATGAACAAAAAAAATTAGTCCTTGCTGACTTGGCTTCTTATATAATCTTTCCACATGTGTTTTAGTAAAAGTGGTAACACTTTTAAATAGTATGATAACATTCGAAACCCAACAGGGATGATGAAACCATATAAATTATCATATAGTAATGTTTTCTTAATAGTGAGTCTATCCATTGGAATTTTTTTTGGACCAGTAGAAAAAATTCAATCAATTAATTCACATTCTTCACTAACTCTCCACACAATTGGCATGCTAATTTCTGGAGCAACTTTGAAATCAATAACTTAAAGAATAATATAAACCAAATGGGTAGTGTACACAATCACATAAAATTTATAGTAGTCAGGATTTCTTCCAGGCCCTTTCATGTCCTGTTCCACCTGCCCACTCCGCCACTCAGCACATTGCATATCTGACCCCCATGCCTTTTATGCAGCAGTGGTTCAAATAGAGTCTACAATGTCAAACTCTTTTGGTAGCACTAGAGAATTATTTTGCTTTTACACTCTCATTTTCACTATACCCTATAAAGGTACAAGGTTGTATAACATGATTCCTGAGCACATTGAAAACACATGGGCAAGTCCACCTGTCTTATATTAAGATAGATAGCAAGGGGATTTTTTTAAGATGTGAAACAAGTCCACTCTTCTCAATTGTTCTTTTTGTTTTGCTTTGGAAAAATAATTTTTATAATAAAAAATAAATTTCATGACAATTTAAGGGGAATATATTAATGAATTTATGTGTTCTCCCCTTGCAAAGTGAAAGGGAATGAGAATAATACAGGGAAAGAAAATATGAGATGCTGTGTGGATTAGAGTCTCATTTCTAGGCAATTGTATGTCTACAGAATGGAAAGCAATGATATGACATTTTCTGATTTAGTTAAATAACCTAATAAGACTGAGTGCAATTGTGATTAGTTTTGGGAAGTACTTGAAAGAGTCTCTCTAAATTTCAATAATAATCCAAGTCTGTTGTGTTTTATAGGCAAAGAAACTGAAGACATAGTTAATGACAGAACTTGGTCTGTGTCTCTAGCCTCTGAGTGACCAAATCAAGAGTCAAAACTCAAGTTTCCAGTCCCTAGTTTTATTATACTACTATGTATCCCACAAAATTGGATATATATCCTTTTTCCAATTTGGATAAACTATGAATAGAATTAAATAGAAATCTATGCATAGTACTATTTCTCTGAGTAAAAGCCTACCAAGTAAATTTGGAAAGGAACGGTGAAAAAAATTAAACCCATAGCTTGTATTCGGCAAAAGATTTGGTATAGATGTTGAACTGCAACTTTCACAATAACATATACAATTCTTCTTGCAATTTAGCACATCAGTCCAATGGCTTCTAAGCCTCTTCTTTTATTATTACTATTATTTTAAAAAATTTTGTTTGTTCTACTTAGTTATACATGACAGTACAATGCATTGAAGCATTTTGATAAATCATACAGGAATAGAGTACAATTTCTCATTTTTCTGATTGTACATATTGTAGGATAACATCAGTCATTCAGTCACATATGTATATGGGGTAATAGTGTCTGTTTCACTCTATCCTTCCTACCTCCGTACCCCTTCCCCTCCCTTCACTCCTCTTTAGCTAATCTAGAGTAACTGTGCTTCCCTAGTGCCCCCACTCCTTATTGTAAATTAGCATCTGCATATCAGAGAAAACATTTGTCCTTTGGTTTTTTGGGTTTGGCTTATTTCGCTTAGCTACTCTAATACTCTTGATTTGGAGATACTTATGTGGATTATAATTATATGTCAACTTTTAAAACCATATCATTACCCATTCAGTTAAGAGAGTGCATGGATGAAAATCACAGTATCCCCTAGTGTACATTAAAATTGTTAAGCAGAATAATTTATGCAAATTACTTATAGAGTTAATATATGTTATGTATGTTTAATTACACTGCAGAACTTAGTTTGCTGTGCACACACAATTATTTTTAATTATAAAAACAGATATTTTGGAGATTTATGTTCAACCTGTTACACTGCTAGTTAGTACTGTTTCCTTGCTTCCAAAAATAAAGAAAACATCTTAGCATTTTGTGCCAAAATCTTGTTATGGAAAAGCTTGTGCACATTTTAACATTAGAATTCTTTGAGATTTAAAAATGATCAAATGTTTTATCAGCCTTATTTTAAATGTATACTTATTACCAGGAGATATAATAAGAAAGCAGGAAATAGTTTAAAGATGCAATAATATTTACAACTGGGGAGCAAAACTGGGGGGATAAAGGAAAGTAGGGAAACACTTTTTATTATAATTTCTTCTTTACTACTTGATTTCTGATCATACAATATGTATAATTTTGATCAGAAATTTAATGTAAGAAAATGTGTACACATATTATACAATATTCACTCATAATTATTTGTCTTCTGTATATTCCTGTTATTTTGATTTTATAGAAAGGATGGCTGAACAAAGAATGTTCAAGTGGTAATTATAGACATCATGATATCAATAAGACTAGGAAATTCCAAATTTTATGAATGTAATACCCTTTGTCCTGGTACTATATTTTATATCATGATATCAGGTGCTAGATTTGTACCATATTAATTATGTTTTCTTGCAAAGACAGCCAATGTAATCACATGAGCTAAAGATTGTAATCACATTTCAATAGTAATAATAATATGGCAATAATGTGCTTTTTCATGTCAAAGTTGGAGTTTACAAATCTGTCTGTTGTGTACCAACCCTTAACCTTGAAAAACATATTTTTAATAAAATAAATAAATGGAAAACAATTTATTATATGGTAGGAAAATATTTTACCCAGGGAAGCTCAAAAATATATAATTTTAATGGACTACTTTATTAGTGATAATATCCTCCTAGTAAATAATGGACATATTAAGCCTAGAATGCAGTTATGTTAATACACAAATTTTCAGACTAAAATTTTATGTGTCCATGTGTATTTAAGACACTGTGTATTGTATAAATGGTGGAATCATAACAGTAAAATTAAATGCAGGCTTTTTTCTGAGTAAATTTTTTCAGATAGAGTGCTCTTTTGTTTGAGATACAAAGACACACAAATCTTTCAAAATTGACCCACAGACAATGTAACTATTTACTAAGAAAATTCTACAAATAAACAAATGCCAAACTAAAATAAACACGAAGCCTAATAGGCGTTAGAATATTATAGACTGCTTTATTGATTAATGAAATTAAAATATCAATAAATGGAGATTATAAAATAATTGATAAACCTAGAACATTATTTATCTGCCATCTGTATTCTTAAATAGGTTTATCATGTATTATATGAATTCTACTTTGCAATGGTTAAAGATGGTTAGTTTTTCTGTTTGAAGAAACTCCGGAAAAAAATTGTACATTTTATCAAATCACAAATCAATTTTATTTATTTATGTGGAATCTCATTTCACTTTTTTTTCTATCCGCTTTCCCTTTCATTGTGGATTTTAAATATTAGCTCTTTCCCCCTCCCCTCCCCTGTGGTTCTGGGCTCAATTCCAGAGCCTCCACATGTTAGGCATACACTTACCACTAAACTACAGCCCCAGTTCAAATATTAGCTTTCTAATGAGGCTTTTATCATTCTAGTCTTAGTGCTGTAGTTTGGACTTTGGCCTGTAAAGCATCTGGGGATGTATCATTGTTGTTATTGTGTCAATCTGACCAATACTACTGGGTCAGTAGTTTTAACTGTGAAGTATCTTTCTGAATTCTCTTTACATAATTATCTTTTTGTTTGTTTGTTTGTTTTACAATGGAGCTAAGCACTAAACACTGACCTCTGATTTTAAAAAAAGCCCCTAGTCACCTCATGGGCCTCTACAAGATTACAAAGTATTTTAATGTCAAAAAAAATTCTTTTCATCTTTGCATCCACTCAGTGCTTATCTTAGTACTTTCTGCACAGTCGACATTCTAAAAAACTGTTTGAAAATAATCTCTCCTACTGTCACAAAATGACCTAATAATACTCTGATGATGAATACATTTGCTACACTTAACTAGATGCTGAGCTCTGCTTTAAGCACTGTGCCTACATATTAGCTGATTTAATCTTCGCAAGTCTATGATGTAAGTATTAATCTTATTCTTATTTGACAAGAACTGAGAAATGGTTAAATAATTTGTCTTGGGCCTTATGGCAAGAAAGAATCCCTTTAAGATTAGGCCACAAGAATTTTTCTTGAACACAGAATTTATTCTATATAGTAGTGCCAATTGTTATTAAGAAATGCATTCAATAGAAAACACTTTCTTTCTGGTAAAGAGCTCTCAAAATTTAGTTTTATGTTGGTTAAATCAAATCAAACACAGGAAAACCTAATATACACACACCCCTAAGCGATGTTTCAAGTGACTGGTGTACAGTGCAGGTGCACAGAAGATGATCCACTGGTGCCTAGAAAAAAATTAGGATTTCTCTTTCTTTTCTGTTTCCTCTTTCTTGCTTGCTTTTTATTAAATATTCAGATGCTAATCTAGTATAGTAGTAAATTTATATGATATACAGATGAATAATACACAAGTATTGATAGTACCTGTATATGTATTATAATATTTTATCAATAAGCCCTAATGTATGGAAATAATTATTTTAAAGAAACTATCCACAATTCAGAAAAAAGAAGATAAAAAGATAAAAAGTCATATCCTCATTGTTTTTCTGAGTTTCTTTTTATCATCTGTATAATGGAAATATTAAGTTCCTATATGGTTATATTCCTATGACTGAATGAGTAAAACGTGTATGAATTTTCTCTGTAGAACCACTGATCACTCAAATATCACTTGTCAACCTTTTCAAATGGCACTTTGAGAATCCAGAACAAAGCCATGTGAGGAATATCAGTGCAGAAAATCTTTTGGGTCTCTCTATGGTCAAGTTATCAGATTGACCTTTGTATTTGCTAGAAGGCAATGGAAGATCCCTGAGAGACAACTATTTCCTAGAGGTACTGTCCCAGTCCCTCTCCTTCTTGTTGCTGGTATTTTTGAAGTATATTAATATGCTTTTATGAAGCCATACTAGCCACTGACCAGGCAACTCTGGTTCAAATAAACAATAAGCATCTGAGGGACTGGGCATGTGGTTGAGAGATAGAATACTTCTACTCTGCAGAAGGCCTTGTGTTCAATTCCAAAACAGGGGTGGGGGTGGGGGACCTGGAAAGGACCTTTTCTTTTTTAAAGAAAGCCCCCCATGGATGAATTAATATGTAAAATATATACAATTAGAAGTTACTAACATTTCCTAAAATTGTGCTCATCATTCATATTGCATTGTCTCAATACAGTCTGTAATATTGCTTTGGATTTTAACTTAGTGTACACAATCATTAAATTGCTACTGATGTTATTAATTTATATTTTATCACAAATCTGCAATGCTTATTAAAGTGAGTATATTATATAATTGTTCTTCAGTATTCTATACTGAGAGCATTGAAATATAGCTGCATTTCTCAAAAGTGAGTTCTGTAGAATAGCAATGCTGCAGCTCTCTTGTCAATAAAACATGCTACAGTAAAATGGAGTTTTAAAATATAGCAGGTTGCATATGCGTACTACTGAACCTTAAAAGCCTGAGTACTTTGAATATTTCCCAAATTTATTTGACCAAGGAAAACATATGTTTTTCTTATTTGCTAACATCCCAAGGAAATAAATTTCACAAAATACTCTGGAAATACTGGGATATGTATTTCTCCCTCTTAGGTTCTTTTTAATAATTTAAATTTGATTATTAAAAACTGCCAAAGTAGAAATGAAATTGTATAAAATCTTATTTTCCAAAAGCTTATTTCTCTAAAATAAAATGTCATACAATATATACAACATAAATTGCATATATATATATTTATTATACATATTACACATATAATATTATGTATTATATATAATTCTAAGATGCTTATTTTCTGTATTGTTAAGGAATTATAATATATTCACAAGCCCTGCATAAGAATGTAAGCATCTTTATGGTGAATACAATTTAAAAACTGGCATTAGCACGTTTCTGTCAAGTGACCTTGGAATATATACTAAGATCAGAGGAAGGATGCATGAGCACATCCAAAATTATGATGTGTAGTGTACTGCACACACATAGAAAAATCATCCTTCTCATGTCTACCTCCCCCTTTATAAAAATTCTTTGATGCATTTCCTGTCCTACAGTAAAAAATGACATGAAGATGGAGGTGATGAAAGAGGATACAATGTCACTCTACCAGTAGTTTCATATTTTTCCAAAGTTCTCATGTGATACAATATGACAGACAAAATATTTTAAAATACCTTCTCAATGCAAACTTGGTACAAAATAATTGCTGAATAAACACAATAAATACTCTTGCATGTGCATAGTGGATAGTCAAAGAACTTAAGGAAATTCTTTTATAGGGAAAAACCCTAAGAGGAAGTAGGAGTCAAAGGTGGCTATTGAGGTTTCAGTTATAATGGTTAGAAAAAGGAAAAGAGACAACATCTGTGGAATTTGGAATTTAGGTCCAAAGTGGATTGACTCTCATGTATGCTAACATAATAATGTACATAAACATAAATAGCATTTTAATAGAAAATAGAGAATTCCAAATGTCTAGCATGTGAATGCTATCAATAATTTAGAAAGATAGGTGTAAATCAACCAATATTTTTCATTAAAAGGATTTCACAAAGGTAATGCTTAGTGATCATGAAATTATTCATAAATAATGATGTCATTTGTATACAGTATTAAAACATGCTAAATAAACAATACAATCAATTGCTTAGAGAGATATTTATGTATGTAGGACCAGTATGGGATTTATACTTAAAATTTAGATGACCTGTTACTTGAGAAAATGAGATGATAATGTAGTTTGGAAGTACAATATATTGTTACAATTTTGTTGGTGAGTTCTATTTTTAAGCTGGGTTACCTTCATGGAAATTCACTTTATGTTCTTCAGATCTTGTGTTCCAGCTACTTAATAATAAGTAAATAGGTTACTCTGTTCTTCCCTGGGGAGATTCCTCATGGTTTATTTAATTTTAATAGTTATTGGTTGTATCTTGTGGTAATTTTCAATGTAATATAAAAACAAATTTACCAACAGTATTTTTGAATGAATGATTCAAATATTTTTTTTGGTCAAGAATTTAACATTAGTGACTTTCATTTAAAGGCTATTTTGGCATAGAATTACCACAAGCTTTAAATTTATTATAAAATTTTGTTCTCATTCTGTGAGAGGTAAAGTCTTTATTTTTAAAGAGCATAAGGTTATTTTGAGTTTCTATTAAGTTTTTATTCTGTAGGAAGCTCTATATTGACTTTAGAAAGCTTCACCTCAACATTTTACTCTACCCCTCTTGCCTCTTCAAATCACCTCTTCTCCTTGAAGAGGCTGTCAGAAATGATGGCAGAAGTTGTATTGTGGATAGTAGTTATTGGAATTAAAATAGCACTTATCATCATCATGCAAAGTATTCAATTAATACTGATGACTTAAAAGTGCCATTAGGAAGTGGAATTACAGACTCTGGGATGGTCAAATGCCTGGGAAAGTAAAGCATGTTAGGTTTTGTCATTAGTGTCTCTGTCACCACAAGACCACGACTGCAAGTTTTGAGAGATTGTATTCCTTGGGCCAACATAAGGACTACCTCAATAGCATTATCATGACAAGAGCTCCACTTCCAAAATCTTATTTTAAGGGAGAGATAATTTCAAATGTAAAGTTGGAATATAATACCCTATTGGAGATAATTATTTATTTTGAATTCACTTAAACCAGCAGATAAAATATTTGAAAATTGAATTTTCTGATAATTTTAAGAGTCTAGTTAAAGGAAATTAGCATATTACCTCTCCTCACATACATACCCTGTGTGGCTTACCAATTTTATGAGGATTTCATTCTACTATTACAATCTGTTGAATATGTCTATCTTTTTTGATACAAAGTCACCTAAATATATTGTAGCATTTAAGGATCAGTATTATGGATATTATTCTAAAGAAGCAGAGATGTGAGAGTTCATATAAATTTCTTTGGATAAGATTCTGCATAAAATATATCTTATTTTGTAAACTCTGTACTTAAGGTAAATGCTTAAACAAGCAATATATTCAATTACATATGTTCTTGAAGTTATAAACGCATATACCCATCTATAGGCTATTACTTCTTGTGATCTGTATTTCATTACTTTAACCTTACATGTAAGACACTTGTCTGTTTTATATGCACTACCTCAACTGCTCTGTCTTCAGAGGTGATGTAAAATTTCTACTTGAATAGCAATAAATCATGTTAATGCAGCCCTCGTCAAACAAACTGTGGTAGAGAGGATGGAAGAAGAATAGGAATGAGAATGGTCAAAACAAACTATGGAACATAAGAATCTACCGAACTGAAGTGAGGCATTAAAATTGGGTCAAGTATTTCCTGCTATGAAATAAGCAGTCAGATCAGCAGGGGTGTTTGTATAATTATGATAATCTATTGGTAGTACAACAGGATAGAATAATTTCGTGTAGTTTGATTTTTAGTGCAGTCTTTTCTTATAAATTCTGTGAGTACAACTCAATTAGTATCAAAAATGAGGTGAAAATGGACTGCTTACCAAAGGTTAATGAGATAAAATGATTTGCACTGGAACTTTAAGCAGACTCTTCAGACTGATGACATAAGAACCTACCTTATTTCATCCTTTCTATCATGTTCTTTTCTCAAAATGAAGCTTAATAAGATGAGGATCAACTATCAATGTCTCCAAAATTAATTAACATCTGTATGTAATATGAATTCAGAACTCATTGTCTATAGGTTGTGTTTTCCTGAAGAGCCATGCTAAGCCAAACTAAGCAGTCCTCCATTTGCTACCCATCTACCATTACTGAGAAATGTAGGTGACTATTATTTTTTGCCTCTGCATTTTCCCAGTTCCAAAATTTTCAGTCTTCCAAAATCTTGAGAAATTAATAAGCACAGAGAAAATGTTAGATATTTTTTCAAGTGCAAATGTTAAACAAGACTTATTTCTAACTTTAGTTAGAATTCAAAATCTGGGAGATACTAGTCATTTTGTACCAGTATTATTTCTTGGATAAATTATGCTTTTTGATCTCAGCCTTATAAGTTAAAGCTAAGGGCACCAGCTATGACTGAACCCAACATAGCTATTGAGTAGTCTGTAATCACTTCATGACTCTAACACAATATTTTTTCTTGGTGGTGAATAAGAGGTTCTATTTGAACAAATCCATTCCCCTTTCTATAGAGAAGGTTTGTGCAAGACACTTAATCTCCATCACAATGTAATTGGGCACTGAAAGAAACAGATTGGTTATCGTCAACTGTGTGATAGGCACTGCATAGATCCAGGAAAAGACATGATTCATTGATTTTAATCATGTTCAATACTTAGTCAACTCTGTATTCACATAAATAGAGGTCAACAGCAATTTAGATAACCCACTGTTGCAGATAATTCAAAATAATTTACAACTCAGTTTGTAGTGCATATTTTTCTTCCACACATATATCACACCTGTCTTTTAATGCTTAATGCCTCATATTTTACAATTTCTTTATACTTTATAATTGTAAAGTGATTTTATGTATAGTGACCTCTCCCTCAAGGAATGTAGTAAATCTCATTTTATGTGTCTCAGCTCTTTAGAACTGACTTTTGGCTCCTTGTTTCAAGATAGCATCCATCTATTCTCTCCAATTCTCACAGTTCACTGTACTTTCTTTTCAAACATGTTATCTAATTTTATGAATCCAAGGAATTATCTCACCAACTAGCCTGTAAACTCCACAAAGTCCAACACCTGTCTGTAGGGCTCTTATTTATATCTCACCACACTCAGTACCTGGTGAGAATATCCTGAGTCCACAATAACCATCAGTTTAATAAATGAATGGGGGGCAAGTGCATAGATGCTTTTAATCTGTTTCTCATTTGATAGACTGATCAGACGATTTTATTATCCACTTTCAGACAGTGTGATGCAGTATAGACTGTGTTGGCAGGTGGCCCATTTGACCACTAACCAGCATTCAGATTTGGGAAAACTGCTTATCATCTGTCACCTGTGTTTCAATCCGTAAAGCATAAATAAGGGCAGTATTTTTTTCACATTTTAATGAGGCTTAAATGACAGAATAAATGTAAAGAGCTTAGCAGAGCTCAAAAATTTATGAAATTGACAAAATATACTGTACTATTAATAAGAAGTAAATTGAGGCTTAGAAAATAGAATGAACCATCTCAAAGCATATCATATAAAATAAAGGCAGTATTTTACATAACAGAGTTGTTACAAATGCCTACTCTTAAGATAAATTCACTAGGCCCTCAATATTTCTTTTTAGTTCATTTGTCTGTGTTTTGACTGCAACATTTAATAGTGACAAGACTTCCATGCCACATCTTTTCCATGATATAATCTGAGTAGTTGAGGAAACAGATATGCATATTCTGTAGATCAAGGTAAAAAGTGTATATGTGAATGTATAACATATTGTCTAATTCATATTGTTGCATAGCCTCATCTAATCTGTGGGTTTGAATCGCTCCACAAGTTAGTTTGACTCGTTCACCTGCCTTTGGAGATATACCTGACATTTCTCTTTCCATTACTTAAAAGAAAAATAATCTGAATGCTGAGTTGCTTTGTAGCAAAGTGATCCTGAAAAGTCACCAATCTTACCAGGGTAAATATGATTTGGTAGCATCCAAATCACATCCTGTTTCTTCTTTCCTGTCCAAATCCTCATCACATTGAAGAAATAAAAGTTGGGTTTTCTATAAGTGAGACAACTTCATTAAATGGTGTACCCTCAACAAAAGAAAAATTTCCTCTTAATTATGTTAAAACATACTAAAAATGAGTTTAAAAAATTGAATAAAATCTTCATCAAAGATACACAAATGCCCAATGAACACCCAAAGAGACCCCTTTTCATTAGAGAAATGCAAACCAAAACAGCAATGAGATACCACTTCAGATCTACTAAGGTGATTATAGTTATTTAAAAAACCAGACAAGCAATGACACATACTTTTGAGGATGAAGAAAAGTAAGAATTCTCATATGTTGCTCAAAGGAACATAAATGGCACATTCACTTTGGAAAACAGATTGGCAGTTTCTTTAAATGTTAATTAAACATAGAGCTACCATATGACCTACCAATTTCACTTCTGGGTATATGCCCATAAGAAATTGAAACGTGTCCACAAAACTTGTATACAAATGTTCACAGCAGGGGAGGATTCCTTTGTGGGGACTCAAGTGAAAAAATCCTTTTTTTTTTTTTTTCTTGAAGTTTCTGTAGACTGCTTTCCTTAGCTCCTCATTCCTTTTCATCTTACAGCAGGTCTTTCTCAGATCCTGTCAATCTGACTCTAACTTCTCTCTCCCACTTCTAAGGGTCTTTGTAATTACATTGGATCCACTTTTCTTTCTTTTTTCTTTTTCTTTTTTTATTTTTTGAGACAATTGTTCTGCTAAGTTATCCAGGGCTTGCTAAGTTGCTGAGGCTGGCTTTGTACTTGCAATTCTCCTGCCTCAACCACCCAAGTTGCTGGGATTACAGTGGTGCACCATGGTGCCTGGCTTGGACCCACTTTTAAATAACCCAGCATGATCAGTACCATTTCAAGATCAGATTAGCAATCTCTTAATCTCGACAACCTCAATTTTCTTTCATCAATTAACATATTTGCAGATTCTGTAAATTAGCAATATGTATATCTACCTACCTCAGATGACTATTCCTTTTTTTTTTTAATCATTTCTAACTGATGATTTTAAAGGCATGCCTAATTTAACACATACAAAATACAAATGGCCATTTACCCTTTTTCATGTATTTAAACAGTCCTAAATTAATTTTAAATTGATTACCTATTCAAATGACACTTTAGAAATATTGAGAGACGTGACAAATCCACAATATTCCAGAGACATATATGTGTGTGTGTGTATTTCTGAATTTGTGTTCAAGTATATTTCTTATTTAATAATTTATTTATTTTAAAATTACTGATAGTAAAATAGACCATAATATTTACTTGAATAATTTATTTCTGGGGACTGGAATTAACATGAGAAAAATGTGTGAATGTGTGTGTATGTATTTGCACATGGCTATGTACATATAACTAAGTTCCAGTGATTACATTTGTACTTATTTTAGAAAAAAAATGTTTTGAAAATAAAGAAGTAATATACCACACACAGTTGTCTACAAACAGGGAATGTAAACTACATTTTTATTTTTCAATTTTTTATTTTTAAAAGTAATTTTTAGTATGTGTTTCTAAAACATATACTAAAACATATCATTTTTATACAGGAACGATAGATTTTATCCTGTATGATACATCTATCTGATCAAGAATATCTTATTAAGGATTCACAGGACATGTCCTTGTTCACATGGAAAGAATTTTGACTGAACAATGATGTAAACCATATGACAGTTAGTATTTTAGCATTTGTATATGTTTATCTTCCCTCTTTAAATATTGTACTTCTGTTGTGTACTTCCAAATAGTATTTTCTGACCCTTGTTTTACCTAAAGTAATAATGATGCCCTTAAATGTCCAGATAACAGCATTTCAGGTAAGGAAATGGATCATTAGAATATATGAACAGATTATAGATATTTTATAATTACAAACCCAATATTTCCTCATTTGAAAAAGTAATGTGAAGGAAAAACATACCTGGAGGTATAATTAATGGTAGTCATAGAGGCAGGACTGATCTAGACTAGCCCCATTGAAAAGCAGGGGTGACACAAGAAATAGCAAGGAAGAGAACTGAGTTTTCATTCCTGGCCTAAAATTTGGCAGAAGATATAAACATTCTTAAATGTTTGTTTTATATTAGTGATATCACAGTTACATGACATGCTATATATATATACACACACACATATATACACATATACATATACATATATGTAACTCACTATTGCAGAACTTCAAACAAATTGGTAATTAGTTGAATGGATCAACTCAAGATCAGTCAGAGCTCTGATAGTTGCTGTAAGGCCTATGCCAGATCATACATTCCATGGAACTACTGTAGAAGTACATTAACTCTTGCTTTCCTCTCCCCTGATGTGCATCCTGTTCCACCTGTTTACATCAGTGTACTTAACACAAGAACAGGAAACGGAGATGCCCTCTCCTCCTTTCCAGTTACTATATTCAATCCTAATCTTGTAGCACTCCATTTAAAAATGTTAAAGGATAATGGTTTTTTGTAAATTATTGTTAAACCTACTCATGCAAACCTATTTAATATTTTCTAAAAGCCAGTATTCCTTTGATGTCTCTTGCAGTTTAGAGAAAATCATATTATGAAAGTATAGAAAATGTATAGTTAAGTTGTTCATTAGTTAAATGACAGTATCATAAATTTAAAATTTTTTTCATATCTTCATACTCTTCTTATTTTGTGCATGGATTTTCAATTCTTAATCATTTTGGACCAGGAAATTGATTTATTTGTTTATTAATGCACTTCAAACATGAATTCATCAATTTAATTCTCACAATTAATCAGATATTGTGTTAAGTACAGGGCCTAAGAAGGTCAGTAGCACATGTATTTTACTTTCAGAAACAAGTTCTTGTTTTGGATGGTATTAACTAAGACCTAGGAAATGGTTTGCTTCTAATTCATGTTTTCATGAACTTTTACCCATTTTTCATATTGAAACATTTATTTCAGCATTTTAACATTAGGATCCTATTCTATTCTTTAAGTACTATCTTTGGTTATACTGTTCAAATTGTGTTTTGCTATAATTATTTAAATTTGATTATTTTCTTATCACATAGCTGAAGTTTTAAAATCACTATAAAATTATTAAAATAATTCCATGTTGAATTGAGGTTGTCAGAAAAATAGTATGATCATTTTTAATTTATAATAATCCTGAATTTTGATAATGTTGAATTTATCCAACAAATATTTCTGAGCCCTTCCTATGAGTTCCTACACTCTGATGAGTGGTTGAGATTCATTAGTATACAACAAGGATTAGTTGCATTTAGGCTTATCCTTCAGAAAGCCTTTTTTCTAGGAGAGGTGGGAAGGAACACAAGGCCCACAAACAAAACATTACATTCTAATATTATAAGAAGTATGTAAAATTTGCAGGATACTACAATAATATTTAAAATAAATATCTAAAATAAATATGGGACAACAGAGAAGGCATGGTATGATGGATTATATTTATGTAATTCAGATGTTTTGTTTGGTCTTTTAAAAAATATGTCAGTAATAAATGGTATGGAGGTAAGGCTATTCAACTTGTAAAGAAACAGTCATTGTCTCTTTTGAGGGCTAATTGTTTATTATGATTTAATTATACAAACTTATGGAATACAGTGTGATAATCAATGCATGCAAGCAATGTGTAATGATCAAATCATAGTAGTTAACATTTCTATCTCCTTAGCATTAATATGCTTAATAATTGTATATATGTGAGAAAAAGTGCAATATTTCAATACATGTATACATCTACTGATAAAAATTAGAATAATTAACATTTTCATCTCTTTATTATTTGTGTTTGGAAGCTTTGAGCTCCTCTCTTCTAATTATTCATAAAATATATAATGGCTTATTATGAACTATAGTCACTCCATTCCACTTATTTTTCATTTGTTTATTCAAAAAATATGTATTTAATCTGTATCAGGAAATATGCTAGTAAATAAGTACTAGCATATAAATACATAGTGGAAGAAAAGACACATTATATGTTTTCAAATTACAGTCAAGAATTTTTAAAATTATTTTACTGTTGTTTGTGATTGTCTGATATTAACAAATAATTATGTAGGCATATGTTGGAATTTACTGCATATAAAACCCCACACTGATGGCTGGGGTTGTAGCTCAGAGGTAGAACACTTGCCTAGTACTTGAGGCACTGGGTTTAATCCTCAGCACCACATAAAAATAAATAAATAAAATAAAGGCATTGTGTCCATCTGCAACTAATGTGTATATATGTGTGTGTGTGTGTGCGCGTGTGTGTATTTATATATATAAATCACATTGAATATAAATGAAGAAAATTTAAGGAAAGCAAAATTATACTTTAGGTAAGTATACATCTCATTATTTGGAGACAATATTTTGCTGTTTTTTCAGATTATTCACATTTTTTTTAAGTTAAATGCTAAACCTGTTAGATTTTTCTAGCCTATAATTGTTTATATGTATTTTTCTATTGTTGTAAGTATTTAATAACAGTCATCCCTCTTCACCTTGCTGATGTCTTTTTGATTTTGCAATTAATGCATATTTTTATGCTGAATGTATAAAAATGTAAAAAGCCTGGTGGCAAGTATGAAATTTTAGAGCTGTTAGAGAGATTATTTTAAAATATGTTAAGTATCTTCTATATTCTACCGAACTAAAACTGATGACTATAATTTGGAACAAACAAACAAGCAGACAGAACTTGTTACCTGTAAGTGACACACAGGACAAATTGAAGGGCACACTCATGATGTGGACAGGAGTCAATATGATCTGATGGTCTCCCGATGAAATGCATGTGAAGTTCATACTAATTAGCTTATAAGTCAGGCTGGTACTCAAGTTTGTTTGGGCCAGAAAGACTACCTACTGTCAAGCAATCAAGCACTCCCCCTTTAATTGCAATTTATTCCAACAACCACAATTTATTGATTCTAGCATACACTTATGCCTCAGCAGTATCGTTATTTGACTTTATTTTAACAGCTTCAAAAGGTTAGGAAGTTAGAAACCACTGTGAAAGAAACCATTAAAAAGTTGAGTCGCTAGCTCTGCTTCAAACTCTGTGCTGAGCAATGTTAACTATGTATGGAATTATATAAAGGGAGAGTGAAAAAAGAACCAATGTTGCTTAGGCAATCCATATGAACTGGTGCTTTCTTGTGTCAAATATTATTTAATAATTACCAAACACAAAAGCAAACAGGATAGATATATTTGCATTTTTCAGATAAGCTTAGGAAAGTTAAAGAAATTTTCTAGAACTAAAATGCTAAAATATTAGCCATCTAATTCCAAAAAGCATATTAAATTTATTGCATGATTCCTTGCAAAATTTTTGCACTGGCATTCGATGATATTGTGGCTGTCTCCACATGTGCTTTGTGATATCAAACTATGAAAGCATAGTTCATCCATGTGAATTTTGCACCCAATATGATGTTTAAAATGCAAATCATCAATGTCGGTTCACTCTCATTTGTTCGATACATTATCTTCTGTAAGAAAAAAAAATGTTCTTTTCTTCATTTAAGCATTAGAGGTGTAGAATTTCACTTTAGAATTTTCAGTTAGCAAGACAAGGTGTACTGCATGTGTGGATATACTTGAGGTTCCTTTTCATTCAGGGAATATAAGCTAACTTGGATTTTGTGTTTCTTATACATGCTTGGAGTAGCCCTGTGTAACTGATTAGCTCTTCCAAAACTTCAGGAATCTTCTATTGTCCCTTGACTAGATTTAAGCCAAATTTAGTCTGGTCTGAGGGAGGAATGAGAGGCAGAAGCCCTGTACTTCTGTTTCTTACCATTCAGAGAAACTTTGCCTCTAATACATTCATTTTTTGCCCTTAAGATTTCATTCACTGAATAAATAAGTAAACCAACAAAATTTTAAAATTGATTTAGAACTATGGATCTAGTCCAATGTCCTCATTTTTTCAGGTGAAGAGATGAAGAATCAAAGAAGTAAAGGACCTGTTTCAAAGTCACATTACTAGTAAGTAATGCCTGCAGATCTAGAATCCAATTCTCTACTGTTGAGTTCTATCCATTGCATAATAGCAGTTTCTCATTTTAGACTAAATGTTAAAAGCTTATAAAGCTCTGTTTCCATTCCTGTTTAGATCCCATTTGGTTCACAGTACTAATTGTGTGCAGCCTGGGTTCTGTTTTTACTCTACATACCACTTGGGAGAACCTTTACAAAGTGAGTGAGGGAATGTTCTTTTTACAAAGATAATGTGGCTCATGATATGGTGTGTTAAAAGAAAAAAGTCAGCATCCATGTGAGGGTTGTCCATGTCATAGGTTCTTAATGTGAATCATCCCATTTAATTCTCATAAAATATTGTAAGGGAGGTGGTGTTATCCTCATTTTAAAAATAAACCAAAGCTGTAACACAATTTATAGTTTGTGCAAGTACATAGAGCTATTTAATTTCAGAGCTGGGTTTCAATTCTCTATCTCTCAGACTTTGAATATGCCAACTTTTGGTACAATATAATGCTGTGGTTAACAACAAAAGAGGCAGGAATCAAATAAAATAGAACATAACCCCAAACAAATTAAAATAACTAATTGTTTGGAATAGTGCACAATTCAAGGTGCTCAGAGAAAACTAAATAGTGAAGGATCAGCTTGACCTGACACTGTACATGCTGTAAAAATTGATATGCTCTTAACATTGACCCCCAACTAGCAATTCTTTGCAGGTTTGTTACTGTGGAGACATTTCATATAATGATATCTCTAAGTAAGGGGAAAATATTGACAACACGTGTTCATAACTCTATCTCAGGGAGAGATTTGATAACTTGTCAAGTTAAATAGAAGGAACATTTCGAAGAGAGAGGCTTCAATTTAGCTGTTCTAACACAAAAGAATTGATGAAAAAAGTAATTGGCATTCTGAACTTGATGAGGTGTAGATATGTAGGGTTAGATAAAATCAATTTCTTTCAAGAGGAGAGTAACAGAAACATAGAGGTAGAAATAAGTAGGGACAATTTGTAATAGAGAATAGGCTAAATCATAGAATATGATAAGGAAGAGTGAGATATAAGGTTGGTGGAAGTCTTTGAAGTCTGATTTTAAAAATTATATTTTATTCTGTAAACAAGCAGGAGTTATTAAATGTATTGGTATTTTATTATTGTTCTTTCTTCTAATCTGTTCAGTGCTATAATCGGATCTGTGCCTTGGAAAAAATTAATGGATTCACTAAATCGTGGGTGATCCAAGCAGATGAGAACAAGTTGCATGGGGGGAGATAAGAATAATGAGACCAAACATCCCTGTTTAATTTTTATCTTGTAAAGATAATAAGGTATCTCCATTTCTCAGTGGCTGTAATTCCTCAGATTTCTATAGTAACTTTGAGGAGGGTCCTATATTTTCCATCCAATTGTCATTTTTCTCATACATATTTGTTAAATAGATAAATCTCTTTTTTATCTTGCCCATCCGCCTTGAAAATACCTGTCACATAAGGGAGTGAATAGACATCCTGATTTCTTTTATTAAACAGGTGTCTTCTTAGATGAGAAGTCTTTCAGAGAAAAATTTCCTTAGGTTTTGAAGTTCCCTGTTTATCTAATATTTGCACTTAAGATAAAAGAAAGGAAAAGTCAGGAGCGCTTACTTTCCTCCTGAGGAGCAAAACAAATAGGAAGAAGCTGTGTTATACTAAAGTGTTTTGCCAGAATAACAAAGAAACCACAACAATGAAAAAGCCTTTTTGTGAATTAAGAATCTTTTAGCATCTAAAAGATTACCTGCTTGATTGTAACATCCACATGGAGACAGAAGAACCTGAAAGTTTTCTGCCCCAATGCTACATGATCGGTAGCATTGGGGCAGAAAATGCTACATGATCAGAGCTGGCTTGAGGGGCTCACTGCATGTTATTTCAACTTCTGCTCCAAAAGAATATTCTTGTTTACAATCCTCAGCATTCTCCTCATTTTGTAGCACTTTTCCACGATTTATATTCATCCCCTAATGAAACTGAACCACACACCCCAGTTCCTTCCTGTTCCCTAACTATAGACTTGTAAGACATGCCAGCTGAACTCTGAACAATGTACTCGGTTCTTGCTAAGAGTTAAATTTGTACCTCTAACTCCTCCTTCAGTGTTGCCTTATTTTGGGCGGTTATGTATGTGACTTCAGCTCACCCTTAGGAAGGTACTTCATTGAATTTATATTCATTTGTCCTATAATCTATATATCTGCTAAGCTTGTCCATTCTATTTTTTTTAATTATAGGTCTGGATCCTTTATTCCTCTGCCTTTTCATCTGATATTCTACTCTTCTTTATTTATGAATAGGATCACATTGTGATAGCCTGTGTCTTTAAGCTTAAAAAAATGGTTTTACTTTTGACTCCATAGTTAGAGTAGAGCTTCTTCACCTTTCTACAGTTTTCTCTATAGAATTAATGTGATTCTAGTGTTTTTACTTCAATGTGTGGATGTTTGAATTTTGAAAGAGCACCTCTCACTCTGAACAACTCCATTCTATATTGAACCTCTATTCTGCTTTCATATAAAAATATGTGTATTTTTTTTTCCTGCTCCAAAAGTGGGTTATTGCTCTCAAAAGCAATGCCTTTGCCATTGGAGATCCTTTTGCTAAGCCAATACATATTAGCAGTTCTGATCTGCTAAGAAAGCAACACTTTGATGTAAGGGCTATTCAAGTAAATTCTATATATAAAATTTGACATTTTGTTTGGTCAGGTATTTGTAATGAAAAGAGGAGTTAGAGTTTGAGGAAGGAAAGGAAGATAACGCTACACCTTTATCTGTAGATTTAATAAAAGTCAAAATAGGTCAACCTTGTGAAGGTTTATTGTGAACACTGAATACCCATAGTATTTGCCTGGCATGCACACAAAATATTTGTTGAACTGCATTACTGGGTTGTAACTGACAGTTCGTTTGTCTATTTCATTTGTCTCTTTATAAAAGTACTATCAGTTAAGGTTATATTCTCATGGGTGAAATCTAGCATTAAATTTCAGGCAACTGTCTTAAGAATCAGTCCGCTGGTTGCTTGAATGTCAACTGGTAGCCAAAAAGGTGAGTGTGTGTAAGGACTGAGATATAGCCCCTGCTCTTCAAATCTCTTGTTAGCCAATTGTGCTGGGAACTGGAGATGGACATTATGGCCTCAGCATTGTCTCCTGACATGACTTTGATCCTACTAGAAGGACCGAATGGTATTCTATTTACCATCCTCTTTTTATGCCTCCCAAATTGGTCAAAACTGAGTGAGGTTCCTGTGATAGAGATAAACTTAGCCATGACTTCTTACTATCCAATATGGAGAAATAAGTGAAAATATGTACTATTTTTCCAGTGAGATCTATTGGTACATTTTCTAGTATTAGGAAAGTTTTCAGGAAATATGGTTCGTAAAAATATTTTCACATTAAAGATTGTCATTGTAATAATATAGGACAGACTGTCATAGAGATCAAGATCATGAATTCTGGAAAATATAATATGGGTTCCATTTGTTGTTATTTGTATGATCTTGAAGAAGTTTCCCAACATTTCTGTGCATACGTTTCTACACCTGTAAAACTTTCTCCCTCATCGGGCCATTCTAATTATTAACTAAGTTAATGCATATAAAGGTTTTGACAAAGAAACATATATAACATTTTGTTTAGACTATTATTAAAAGGTCTTCTGACTTATGCATTATTTTAATTACATTTAAACCTTAGTTTCTTGAACTTCCCAAATTTTAGTGGGAAAGATATAAGGCAAGAGTAAATATTCAAAGCCTTGTTTTATATTTAAGTTTACAAGAGCACAATTTGCATTCTTTAAAATGTTAGGAATCTGCCTAGAACATATTCATTTATACTCTGCCTACCATTTTCCACATATTTTTTACTCAAATGCACAGTAAGTTGAGTGATATTATGCTTTGGAACTATATCTAAATTCTCTTAGGATATGACATTTGGAAGACTAAATTGTGATATAATGAAGGGTGCATCTAAATCTGTGTTTGTATCCATACCTATCTATCTATTCTAGTCCTGACTTTCTATAAATTTTAGATTAGAATTTCAGTTGATATTTATAACAAAATATATACACATATAATGTGACTTTGAGGGAGGAAATTCTGTTTTACAAATGACATTTATTAAAGAGGTTTAACATAACATATTGCAGTACTTTTCCTCTCACATTTAATAAACAAAAATAGACCACTCAGCTTTAAGATTATAAAATTGAAACGGAAAGATCTTTTCAAAAAGGAATTAAGTAACCTGACAAAGTTCTACATTTGCCAATATTTCCTGCTATTTTGGTTACAAGCCAACTCACCTGGTCTAGTTTGTCAGGTGATTCCTACCTGATTTTGAATGGGTATCCTCCATTCAAAATCTTCTGGATGTTTATTTCTTCATTGTACATTGGAAGCCATTCCATCTCTCTTTGAAGAAAATAGACTTGACCCCTGCCTTCAAATTCTGAAGCTCCGTTTGTCATTTACAATCTATTTCTAATATTATGATCCAGATTTCATCCTTGTGGCTCATTTCCCATTCCTGTGTTGCCTTAGCATCTTGTTTCAAATATCTCTTCATAACACCTATCTTATTATTTGCTGCCCTTTTCCCTTTCCTACAGAATGAAAAAATAATTCCTCCACTTCTGTTTCTTCCATTCATCTTTTTGGGGGGGCAGGGTACCAGGATTGAACTCAGAGGCACTTGACCACTGAGCCACATCCCCAGACCGATTTTGTATTTTATTTAGAGACAGGGTTTCACTGAGTTGCTTCCCACCTAATATATATAGAATTTTCAGATTGGTTTCTCCCATTAGGTAATATGTATTTAAATTTCCTTAATGGTTTAGATAGTTCATTTCATTTTAGTGCTGGGTAATGTTTCATTTTCTGGATTACTAGTTAATCCATTCACCTATTGATAGACATATTGGTTGATTTCATATTTTAGAACTTAATAGATAAAGCTGCTGTAAACATCTGTGGGCAGTTTCTTAGGTGGCCACAAGTTTTTCAAAATACCAAGGCGTGAAATAATTGTCTCCTATGACAGGAGTATGTCTAGTTTTTAAGAAACCACCAAACTGCCTTCCAAAAAGCATGGGCCCCTTTGAACTCCTACCACAAGTGAATGGAAAGTTCCTATTGTTCCACATCCTCTAGAGCATTTTGTGTTGTTAGTGTTCTGGATTTTGACCATTGTAGATGAAGTTGGGAAAAAGTGACATCTTGATATTATTGTGTCTTTATAACCATTACTATGGATTATCTCTACATTTATTTAGTTCTTTAAGTTCTTTTATCATTTCAGTGTCTATATTATATATCTTAAACATATTTTATTTGGCTTATATTTTGAAGTTTAATTTTTTGTGCTGATGTAAATTATAGTGCTTTTAATTTATATTCCATTTATTAATTGCTACTATATAGAACAGTGATTGACTTATTAGCTTTGTATCTTGGAAAATTGCTATAGTTGCTTACTGGGTCCAGAAATTGTTGTTGTTGATTCTTTTAGATTTTCTACATAGGTGATCTTGTCACATTAAAAAAAGTTTTGTTTCTTCTGTCATGATCAGTTTACCTTTTCTTATCTTGTTTCATTGCTTTAGCAAAGACTTCCAGTATGATGTCGAAAAGGAGTGGTGAGAGAACACAATTTTTCCTTTTTCCTAGTCTTTGTAAGGAAGTTGCAAGCTTATCATTATCATGTGTTGTTAGCTGTAAATTTTTGTAGATATTCTTTATCAAGAGGAAGTTTCCTTCTACTCTAAGCTTACTGAGTTTTTATCATAAACAGGTTTTAGATTTTATCAAAAGTTTTTTCTTTATAAATCAGTATGATCATATGATATTTTTAGCATGGTTGATGCCACAGAAAGGGTTACATTTTAAAATATGATTTAACATGTAGTTATATTGCTTTATCATTTTATAAATTCTTTTCATAGTCTTCCTTGTTAACTAAATTGAATGACTATTTTCAGGTTTTCTGCAACTTACTTAATGTACAACACTTAGTTTTAGCATCCGGGCATCAGTATCATAATATCTAGGTACTAATCATGCATTTTCCCTATGCACATTACCCTATGGAGAAATCTAGTGTTTTGGTTTACATTTTAAGAAAGAAAATAAGGAAGACTTGAGTCAACTTTGCTATGCTTTCTGTAACCTTTTGGAGAAAGATGGAAATTATGTTAAATAATAGCAAATACAAGTGCCACTGTATTTAAAGCATTCCTTCAAACGTTGAGAAGATGGTACGTTTGAGTCAAGTGCAAAGATGCAGGAGCTGATTGGACCACAATCCCCCCAAAACTGGTTACAGCAAACCTTAAACATGCAGGAGAAAGGATTGGGCTTCATAAAAGAGTTGTACTTGCTATGATTTATTGGCAAGAGTAAACCACTGGAGAGTAAATTTGACAAAATATAATGTAGAATTTCTATAGAAGGTAAAATTATATTGACCTAAAGGCAATCTGAATTGGAAGATTAATAATTTTATTAACATCTTTGCAGGGATTAAATGAAACCTTTAGTTATCTTAGTGCATGCCAAAGAAATATCAACCTTTATTAGGTAGTCTTAAAATTCCTTCTATTATTTTATTTTTTGAATGGAAATAAATACCATCTTTTTCCCCACCTCTCCATTTACCACCCCCCACCAATGAAATTAGAAAGCAGCAGATTTCACTTCATCAGGGCAGCCAATTAAATGGCTGAGGGTGTCTGTTTCTGTGTCATTTTCAGAAACAATTGTATCATTAAATTGCTGAAATTGTAGTGTCAGCAGGAAATAGAGCAAATAGCTGCCAAAGGGAGGAAAAAAATATGAACAATACAGCTTCTTTGATGTCTTCCTGCCCTCCTTTCCAGTGACTATTGCTGAACAAGCTATAAACAGAATGTGAGGGAGCAAAGGCTTGTGTGTATAAGCCTGGTGACTTCAACCTCCCTTCCTGGGAACCTTGCTCAATGATTTCTTCTCTCCTGCTTGATGCCTTGAGGCAAACTGCACTAATCAATGTTTTAGCACACAACTCCTACTTCCTCGCCTCTGTTCCTCTTCAATTACTGTTCATTCACTGAATACTCTCTCTTGTCTCCCTTTTTAAACTTTGTTCATTCATTCACTCAACAAATACCTATTGAACTCCTACCTTGTGCCAGGCATCATTCCAGCCTGCTAACATACACCAGTAAGCAGCACACACAAAAATATTCCCTGCTGTTGAGTTTGCTTGGAGGTGGTAGGAATTACATACATAATAAATCTTTCAGTTATGTAGTTAAAAGCTGATCAATAGAATTGAGGAAGGGAAGTCAGTAGTTGAGGAAGTTACATTTTTAAATTGGATAGTGAGAGATTTGGGAGAAGAGTTCTGGCTGGCTTGAGGGGCTCACTGCATGTTAGTTAAGAGCACAATCATTAGGCTGCTGGTGTCCTTACTCCAAGTTTGTCACTTATCAGTTGTGTGACCTTGGAAATCTTACTTGGTTTCTTCAAGTTGCAGGTTTCTCATCTCCAAAGCAGGGATGATGCTAGTACTTACTGAGTTTTATTTTATGTAATGTATTAGTTTCAGTTGATAAGTCACATTGCTGTCCCTTGGAGCATAGGTATAATATATAGTAATAATGTGAATTCACTTGATATTATTATCTGAAAAGAATATACACATCAGTTTGGAGACGTTTGAGTTTGAAAACTCACATATTTCTTTTCATCTTGTTAATTTGTGCCTCAATTGTATGACCTAGAAAATGAAGATATTCCCTACTGTTGAAAGCTATTGTTAGGGTTATAAGAAAGTTCATATTAAATGTCCATAGAAGATCATTATTAATGTCATGCATCTGCTCTTCTCTTATAAAGTCACTAAAATGCTTTGAAGACTTATATAATTTTAGCTGGAAAAAAATTTTGAGTCCCCTGACATCTCTCATGATATTTAACATATAATAATTTATGCAACATTGCATTTCCTTGAAGGCATCATGGATGATTAGAAGCACACTGTTGATTCAATAGCAACTTTTCAAGAGGAAAAAAAGAAACATTCCCACATTAAATGCACCCATCAATTATATGATCTTCTTTGATTTTACAATGATTTAAATGTGAAAATAAGTGCATTACAGAATCAAGGAAATGTGTTAGTTTCAGTTTATAATTCACATTGCTGCCCCAGTGTGATTACTCAGAAACTGTGTAATTCTTTGTCCTTCTTGATTAACCCACTTCCATGCACAATGAAAGAACTCAATAAATATTTCCTAAATGATTGAATGAAGGATTGCACAATTCCTCCAATGAAAGAGCTGATTAAAGTTCATACACAAATATCAAATAAAAGGAACTCATTTTTCATCTAGGGGTCATTTCTTCATTCAAAATGCTATAAAAAGAGTAAGGATATAGAAAGGTAAATATTTGGATATCAGTATGAATGTAACACTTTTAAACTATTTATTTGTCATTATTCTGATTAGCAAGGCTCCTTTGGTTTTCAAGCTATAGAAATTCAATTTGGACTAATGAGTAGAAATAGGAAACTTTCTAAGAGCATAAAGGATTCTAGAATCACAGTATAGAACTCTAGAACAGAAAACCAGATGCAACTCTGAGTGATCCACTTCCAAATAAGTGGCACAAGACAGCCTGGACATCAGGAATTCATTCAAGGCACAGAGAGCATGGCACCTGACCTCCTAGGGGCTAGCCTCTTAAAACTGACAGCCTCCTTCAAGCGAGGCTGAAGAATTGATAGTCTTCTGACACCCTCTTAGCTTCCCCACACTACCTGAACCAAAAGCCATTGTCGCATGGTTTTAGATGCTCCAAATCATGCTGTTTTTATGGCAGAATCACTCTTCTTACATCTGTATTAATCAGTGTCTGATTAAAGAAACAATCAATTTTAATGATATTAAGTGCTTTATTATAGGGATTAGACTTTACATAATTGTCGGAGATGACGGGTAGTGTTATAAGACTATCACTTCTAAGCGTAATGTTATAATAAGTTTGGCTGGACTGGTCAAAACTGAAAGATAATTGTGATTTGGAGGAGCACAAGGATGAAAGAGAACCATGAGGGTAAATAGGGCTTCATGAAGAATTATCACTCATGCATGTCTGTCATCAGCAACAACACTGATAATACAGACGAACTTCCAAAGGGTTCTTGATGCAAAATTAGAGAATCTTAAGGAAAGCAATCAGCAGAACCTTCAGGGGCTACATGCCCTAGAGGTTCCCTATGCCAATAAAGTAAATCAGTAGATCACAGACGTGTGCAAGCTATCCTAGAGCCTGACATCTATATCCACCTATAGAGAGTGACTGACTACTGCTTCTCTACTCGCCAAACCATGTGCACATTTCTCTTGTAGCCAAATCTAACTGGAAACCATAATTATTATGAAAATTAAATTAAAGAAAATTAAATGCCATCTTAGCTAATGTGACAAACTGAAAGACAACACAAGCAGTATACCTCAGGAATCTGTAAAACGTTATCTCCATTCATTGCATGATGAGTTTTTATTCAAATGATGGGAACCAAGTCTGGACACAGGAGCAAAAATAAAAGGGAGAATATTTCTATAAAGATACAAGGTTCTTAAGTTATTTGACAAGAACCAGAATGCAAGTCTGCCTCAGGAGTGGATCACTGTGAGACTTCACTACCATTCCTTCTTTCTGCCTATTGTTTTTGCTTCTCTCTGTGTATTTAATGTTTTTTTTTCCCCTAACACCAGATGGGTTTCCTCTGTAAATCAGTCCAAATGTTGAAACATATCACCATTACCTCTTGAGATTTACATATTGGAACCATATAGAGAAAGATCACTCTTTTACTCCCCATTGAAACTTCTCAGGGAAGTATTTATGTTGACTGTGATAGGAGTTAGCTCATAATGTACAGACTGACAATTGCCATATGAATATGTGGATGAAGTAAGGAAAAGAGAATTTGCAGAAAAAAATGGATAAAAGTATATATTTCCACAGATGTCTACTAGAGCCAACTTTTGTATCTAATTCAGCAATTTGAAATTTTAAGTATCTATGCATGAAGGCATTTCTATATTAGTTAAAATATCAAAAATAGAGAAAATGAGACTATTCAGTAGTGATATAAATAGATTTTTACTATATATGGCAGACTATTTTATGCACATGATATTGGTTATTAAATGTTGAATGGTTATTATTGGTTATTAAATGTGGAAGAAATGTATGTAATATCACATTAAATGGACAAGGTATCAAAAATAGGTACACAATAGAAACTCATGAATATGTAAGAATGTGCACATAGTAAATCAGTGTAGTAATTGTGTCCATGTTTTAGGATTATAGGTGATTATTCTCTTCCCCTTTCTGTTTTTCTTCTTTTATACAAAAGATATATATATGTATATAGTATATATGTTATATCATTTAATAATATGTATATATATACATTTATACTTTCAAAAATTTAAAAATCAGATACTTGTAGGAAATTACTTAACCACCAACATAATAATCTTGCAGTGCACTTATTTGTTTTCAATTAAAAGTCAGAAGAGAAAGACCATCTGATAACCTTACCCACTAGAACAATACAGAGTATTCATGGGCACACTTTAAGATCTTACATGCCATCCAAAGATATGGATAACTAGTTGAAAACATACTAGACATTTTAAAACACTTTTTGCAAAATAGGAACAGCCCTCATCCTATTAATCTTAATCCATTTGGAAATGCACATTTTAAAAATTTCTGATTGAATCCCATTTCACTTTCTAAAAATAAGTGGTATATTATATAAATAGCAAATAGGGAATTGACAATAAAAATATAACATCAGATCAAGAGTGATCAGTGTGCTTTTTATTTATTGTCAAATGATATTAATTTCATAATGACTAAGTTTTTAAAAAAATTATTTTATTTTATTTTTTTTGATTCATTGTACACAAATGGGGTCCAACTTTCTCTGGTTGTACATTAAGTAAAGTCACATTGTTTGTATACTCATACATGCACATAGGGTAATGATGTTTGGCTCATTCATTATCTTTCCTTTCCCCCATCTCCTCCTATCCCTCATTTCCCTCTACACAATCCATCCTTCCTCCATTCTTCCCTTCCAGCGCCACCTCCCCCCCAATCTGGGCTTTCTGAGATTGAATTATTTCACTTAGCATGATGTTCTCTAACTCTATCCATTTACCTGCAAATGCCATAATTTCATTCTTCTTTATAGCTGTATAATATTACATGGTGTATATATACCACGGTTTCTTTGTCCATTCATCTATTAAAGGGCATCTAGGTTGGTTCCAAAATCTAGCTATTGTGTATTGAGCTGGTGGTTCTATTCCAAGTTTTCTAAGGAATCTCCATACTGCTCTCCAGAGTGGCTGCACCAATTTGCAACCCCACCAGCAATATTTGAGTGTACCTTTTTCCCCACATCCTGGCCAACAACATTGTTGCTTGTGTTGATAATAGACATTCTAGTTGGGGTAAGATGAAATCTTAGTGTAGATTTGATTTGCATTTTTCTTATTACTAGAGATGTTGAACATTTTTTTAATTGTAGATCTGATTGCTTGTAGATCTTCTTCTGTGAAGTGTCTGCTCATTTCCTTAGCCCATTTATTGATTTTGTTATTTGTATTCTTGGTGTAAAGTTTTTTGAGTTCTTTATAAATTCTGGAGATTAGTGCTTTATCTGATGTGTGTGTGGTAAAGATTTTCTCCCACTCTGTAGGCTCTCTCTTCACATTGTTGATTGTTTCCTTTGTGAGAAAAAAGCTTTTTAGTTTGAATCTATCCCATTTATTGATTCCTGGTTTTACTAAATTATGAATATAAAATGAAGCACATCAACATATTTTGGAATATTAGAAAGTATATAATAAGAAAGATAAAACCAGAATTTATAGATCTCTCTTTTCTTCAGCAGAAAACCAGCAATCAATTTCTAATACATTTGGATAGTGTTATAAATTCATTCTTTTGAAAATAGTAGGATGATTAGTAAAATATAGCTCAGTTTTATAACAAAAAAGCAAGAATATGACTTTGAATAGCTACTAGAACATACATTTAACAATCCACCCTTTTTTAGAATCTAGGAATAACTCAGGTCATGTACTGAAAGTGGAAAAGAACTAGACTGATCAGAGATCTGACATACATACATACCAAAGACAAAAAAGAATGAGAAGCCATTGAACAAACAGAATAAAAATTACCTTCCAATTTTAACGTTTTGACATTGAACTTCTGTCTTCATGTTAACTCTTTTATCTGTGGTAATTAAGAAATAATTATTTTACTGCACAGAATTGAATTTATCCCTGTTGGAAGACTTGAAGTCACAGACTAGGAAATCAAATATTTTTCAGGTACATAACATTCTATAGCCTTAATCCAATCATTTAGGGTACTGTAGGAAAATTTGACAATATCCATGTTAACTTCATTCCAGGAGATAAAGTGACTTGTGTAGGGGATTTTTTTCTTCCCTATGTACTTGTATAAGTTGCTAACGAGTTCCTATGTGCAGAGTCTGTAGAGGTGTGTGAATGTGTGTGAGTGTGTGCATGATGTGTATTTTAAAAAAATCAGTTTTTTGTACTCTCAAATTTTGGAAAACAGTAAAACTTTGCTCTTACTTCCCCTCTTTCTTTTCCTTATTTATTTATATATTTTTTCTTTTGTTAAGTCTTTTGTGCAAATGCATTTTAAAGTAACAGTGTAATTCAATAGACATCATCATGAAAATCAGGAAACTGAGAAGCAGAGTTCCTTTCTCAGGAGCTACAGATATGGTATTCCAGAATAGCCCCAGGGTAGATATGAGTCACTGATAACATCCTTTAAGAATTTTAATTTTCCTAATCTGTGTAAGGTCATTTGAAACAATTTTTTTCCTTGTAGTGTTTATTTTCTTTTAAGATGGAAGCTTATCTAAAGTATAATTTATTTTAGGAAATAAAGAAATTTCTTTTCTCCTTTTGGTCTATCTCAACCTAAAGGTAAAATAAATTTTATAATCAAGGTTCCAGAAATTGTGGCTACAAGGTAATAAGTGCTACATTGCAAGGATCAGTAGTCTTTGCTCTAAAAGATATCAAAAAGTGAGTAAGGTCTCTGCAGGAACCTTCCACATAATCCTCACAGTGGACCCTCCTGACAAGCTTGATATTAGCTCCAGCTCTAGAAACTCATGTACTGACATAAAGAACAGAAAAATGATCGATCACCTCCTTGTACTTTCTTCCTTGGGAGGTTTGGAAAGAGGAAAAATAGTTTCATATAACACCTCTTGTCAATCTCCCAAGCCTTTGCCAATGGAATGCTTCACCTTTCCTTCAAACATGTGTTAAGAGAAGCTCTAATACATATTTGCTTCATGAAATAACTAGATTTTGTCATCCTTGCCCAGGAAAAGGTGTCAAAGTAATTGTTGTCATATAGAATATTCAATAGATTAGTGCAAAATTGATAGTTAATTCAACCAGTCTAGTAAATATACATCATAAAAATAATTCTAGTCATTACCAATTCTTGTGAAAGAACAGAGAATAATATGTAGAAACATGCATGTTTTATGATCACTTTACCTCAAAACATATGTTAGCCCTGTAAGCTCATGGCCCACAAATGATGGAGGCAGGAGATAGGAAGCAAACCTCGGATCAACAAGCTTTCCTTTATCCTGCAGCAAGGTCCATGGATCAGGCAAGGGAGGGCCCATTTTCTGGATATGGAGCTGGCCCCCCAGGTTACAGAAGGAGTCTGGGTTTTTATAGTTTCATTGGAGACTGTGAACAGACAGTTTTGACAGTCAAGGGCTAGTTGTACAGATTGGAACTGCAACTTAGGTAGTTGTAAAAAGATTGAAACTCATTATTATCTGGGGATATAGGAGTCCAGATTCCGAGGTATGAGTACTCAAATCTTGCCCATTGTTTTACTTTCTCTGGGATCATTGCTTCCCAGAGTTTCAGTATTTCCTGTGCCTACATTTAGGACTAACTTGCCATGGGGGAAGGTCAAACATCAGGGCCCAGCATTCAGTATTTGCCTCCTCCTTCCTTCAAGATGCACTGAGGTTGGCAAGGGGTAAATGTTTGCTTTTGGTGGAGATGTTGGTGATGAACCTGGGAAGGGATAAAAGTTTGCTTTATCCCCTCAGGGCCCACTGTTATTGGGAAAAGGTGCAGTGGGAGAGGTTTAATGTTTGACTAATTTCACCTCCTTCCTCCCAGCCACACTGTCCCTCTGTTTTTTCTTGGGGAGCTGTCTTATAGGAATATTATTTCCCATAATCCTTCAAGACCCCAATTGATAAATGTGACCAGAACCTTTCTGTCAGATCAATTAACTATCATGAGTGTAGCACAGCATTATAAAGGAAAAAGGTTACATTAGTTCCAAATTAAAAAAAAAAAATCACCTTTGATCTTCATTGCCTAGTGAACTTTGAGATCTGGAGAACAGTAATATGCTCTTACACACATACACACACACACGACTCTAATATATTTGTATGTAATGTACATGGCATATACTCATATGCATGTTTGTTTATCTTCAGTACCTAGCAAATTGCCTGTAAGAGAATCCATTTATCAAGTTAATTAAATGTTATTTACAGCCACAACAAAAGTGTGGGATTATTGAGCATGGATTGTCAGATATGCAGATGTT
Source organism: Glaucomys volans (assembly GCA_020662805.1). NCBI lineage: Eukaryota > Metazoa > Chordata > Mammalia > Rodentia > Sciuridae > Glaucomys > Glaucomys volans. Next base: position 159,729 of record JAJEJO010000427.1, read on the forward strand.
TCCTACCAAAGCGCTTATTGGTGTATTTGATTCCCATCGTACTGTTGTATTCCAAATTTTACATTCATGGATTAGACACTGCTTTAGAGAGCTCAGGGTACTGATGTTCCAGTAATACCAGAAGTGGAAATTTGTTCCAAATACATTTTTAAAGTAAAAACAAAGAACTTAATAAACCAGTATAATGTGTTTCTACTTTAAAATTTTATAGCATACAGAAACATATAAACAGTCATACAAAAGGACAAAATGGTGTTATGATACAATTCAAAATGGCTTTTTTTCATACTTGTCTTTTATAAATTTTTTTAAAAATTTGTATAAATATGCTAATGAAATCAAAATGTAAGACAATTTGGGAAATCAACTATAAATCTTGTTAGGAAATGGATAGACACAAAGACAGTATGAAAATGGTTTCAATTATATGAAGTTTATTTTCTGTTTAATGACTACTATTTATTTTGGTGGTTGGAAATTTAGGTTCTACCAAGAATATTTGTTTCTCTGATACCACAACCTTGCTACTGTGGTTGAAAAACTGTCATACTACAAGACAGATATTGAAACATGACATAATATCAACCTTTCTCTCATGCACTATTGTGAATTTTCTTAGAAGATCTAACAAGGGTGGCAACAAATATTCAACTTTGGAGTTGGCTTCATTAGCATGTTTTGTAATACCCCATTCAGTTTCATTATTTGTATTTCAAAGTTCTCTACTACTAGAGTACTTTAAACTTTGTTTAGTTAATAAACAAATGTATTCACATGAAGAATGTCAAACTAATGTTTTCCAAATTTAATACATGTAAATTCTCCATGCATAATCAGATTTCTCAAATAGCCACAACAGCGTAGAAGACCTCCTTTTTTGACATTTACCTGAATTCCTTGTCGAGATTTTATTAAAGAACCAGAAAATTGCTGAGCCTAGCTGACAGTCCTCATTAGGACTAAGATTTTTGAAAATCTTCCACTCAAACATGGTAGGTCGCTTATTTGTTTGTTTTGTGTATTAGATTAATGAAAGCAAATATATTTAAATAAAGATTAAAAGTACATCTCCCTTGGAATTAAATAGTTGAACCAAAATCTAGGTCTGGGCATACTTTTTTCAGATACTTGTTTTGATGTATTTCTCATTATTATAACAAAATTACTTGAAATAAATTTGTTGTATAACATTTTTACATAACTGTATGATTCTCACTTATTTTTCTAATCTAAACTAATGAAAATTATGCTTAATATTTCATTGAGTGTTAATCTATACATTAATAGTATATTCAAGGATCAAGTTTTGACCTAAGCCAAATTCCTCCTTCAGTACCTATTCTGAAAAATTCTACAAAAATTAGCTGCTATTGAAGATGATATGCATTTCCTAGGGTGAAAACAATTTATACTTAGAGTTTGGTTATTTCAGAAAATATGGCCATCATTTCTTGTGTAAAGTAAGCATTTTCAATGTTCCATGACTTCTTTCTAACTTTCTTAAAGTTTTCAAAATAGCAAAGAATTTCAGCAATTTAAAAATAAACCAAGGAGATTGTTTAGCATTTCACAGTTTCTCATTTGTTAACATCTCTCTTGTTTTCATAAATGAAAATCCTAATTGTGTTAATTATTTGTAAACCTAATTAAGTGTTAATTGTTTATGAAGATAAAGGATTAAAGATTGTATGTAATATAAACAGGGGTATTTACTCAGATGTATCTTTCCAAAAAGCAAAAAGAGGTGTGGTCAATATGGAGATTGAACTGCTACATTTGTGTAACATAAATCTTTTTATATTTGTCTAATGCCTTGCATCTAAAGTCTAGCAAGCACACCAACAACATTAACACCAATAGCATCAACAGCACCTGGGAGCATGTTGGAAATTCAGAATCTCAAGCCACGCTCCTCTCTTAATCACAAACTTCATTTTAACAAGACTCGCAGATGATCTGATGTACATGAAAGATTGAAAGCAACAACCCAGAACACTTTTCTCCATTTTGCACTGAGTTCCATGGGGAGGAAAAAGGAGAACAGGTCAAATCTGGAGCCTATTGTTCCAGAGTGAGTGTTTTAATACATATTACTGAAATAGCCTGCTATTTAACTAATCTCAATCTTCTTCATAAACTGCATAAATAAAATCCACTACAAAAGCATTTAATCCTCATTTAAATAACTTGCAGAAAGAAATTTTCTATGTTTAAATTATAGATATGTTAGTTAAATTTGAAATACAGTTTGCCTTGTTGGGTTTGTCTTGTTTGTTGTTAGATTAATCCCAAATTTTTTGGAAGACCTTGCAGGGATCACTGGTAGCAAGCCTTATATTTTGAGGTATCATTATTGGTATTAGTATGTCAAAAACTTGATGTTATACTTTCAAAATCTAGCAATGGTCATACAAAACAACTTTAAGTGCATTCTGAGGGCAAGGATGCACACACAGCAGGACTAGTACTAAACATAGCAGATTTAATCAGAAAACATGTTCATTTAGTGGAATAGGGAGTTCTTGGAGGGGTGCATATAAAACCATTGGAGAAAACATGGATTGCATGACTGCACAGTCTGATTGCTCAGTAATTCCTAAATTCAGTGGGAAGTCAGCTCTCTCAGATAGATATGCTATATACACTTTTAATAATGCTATTATTATCAACATGAATAGCCTGTTTATTTACTAAGGTGAAAATAGGCTTTATTTTTCATTTTTTATTGCTATGAAATTATAGGCATCTACCTATCGTTGGTTATTTTTATATTAAAAATGAATCAAATTTCTTAAATCTAGCATGTTAAATAGCCTGTTCAAACTACCATCAAGAAGATGTTCTAAGACATTGTTAAAATCTAGGCATGGTGGTATATGACTATAATCCCAGTGACTCAGGAGGCTAAGGCAGGAGAATCACAAGGTGGAGACCAGCCTCAGCAACTTAGGGAGAACCTATTTCAAACTAAAGAGGGTTGGAGATGTGGCTCAGTGGTAGAGGGCCTCTGGGTTCAATCCCAGATACCACCTCCAATTCCCCTCCCCTCAATTTTGCATTGATATTGGTTTGAAAACGTTTTCTTTCTCAACTAAAACAAGGAGGTATCAGCTTATCTAATAATTGGGCATTCTTTCTATAAGAGGTTGTGTATTGACAAATTCCATTTGTGAATGCTGTATTCTCTCACTTTAGAGACGAGTCAATCAATTAAATTACCAGCTTTATAAAGAGCTCTTACGTGTTATAATTTCATCAGAATGAGAAGTGTTAGAATTTATTAAAGTCTTGCCTTATTTAACCAAAGACATGAATTAATATATCAATCCATTTTGAATGTTTTCAGGATATATTAAATCAATGAAAGGTGATCATCCAATATGTTTGCATTTGTCTTAAAAGTTCATGCAATTGAAAACTCAGGACTTTTTAATTTTTTTTCCTTAGCAAATAGATGCTCTTCTGATTTGTCTCTCTGTAGGTAATTCTAAAATCATTTTTTGATTAGCTGAAGCTATAGTTTAGATCTGGAATGTCCCCCAAAGATATGTGTTAATGGCTTTGTCTTCAGATGATGGCATTAGTAGGAGGTGATGCAAACTTAGCATTAGGGCCCAGTGAGAGGTATTCAGGTCATGAAGCATGCCCTTGAAGGGGAGAGCAGGACCCCAGCCACTTCTAGGCCATGAGGTGAGCAGTTTAGCTTTGTCAAACAGTCCTGCCATAATCTGTCTGCAGAGGTCCAAAGCAATGGAACCAACTGATCCTCCACTAAAAGATCTAAAACTGTGAGCCAAAAGAAAACTTATCATTTATAAGTTGATTATCTTACATATTTGTTACCTTAGTGGAACACTAATATAGCTATACTGGCTACTGTTAAACATGTTTGTCATACTTTTTCACAGAATATAAAATAATCAGAATTAATGTATTATATTTCTATATTAAACTCTTCAAATATGAATGTATAAATCATTCACCACACATAAATTAAGATCAGAGATAAATAGCTAATACTTTTAAAACTGTTAACATTTATATTCAAGATTTGTCATTCTGTTATTCAATGGATTCTCTCTTCTTCCCTATTTCTGCCCAAATGTAGAAAGAGTTGTAGTTTATATTTGAGCTTTATCTTATTGCAAATTGACAAATAATAACAGTATATGTTTACGTGTTTGGATAAATGTACACATTGTATAGTGATCAAATCAGTGTAATTAGCATATCTATTAGTTCAAATGTTATTTGTATGACATTAAAATATCCTCTGAAATACACAATACATTATTATTATCCATAGTCACTGTACTGTACAATGGAACACTAGAATTTATTCCTCCATATAATTGTAACTTCATACATAGGGACCAACATCTTCCTTTTTACCAGCCAGCACTCCACTCCCCAGCCCCTGATGGCCACCATTTTAGTCTCCACTTATATGAGTTTGACTGTTAAGATTTCATGCATGAGTGAGACCATTCAGTATTTGTCTTTCTGAGCCTGACTTATTTCAGCTAATGTAATGTCCTCTAGATTCATCCTTGTGTTGCAAGTAGCAGAATTTGCTGCATTTTGTTTTTGTTTGTTTTTATTGTTTATTTGAAGAGTAAATAGTACTCTGTTGGGTTTATACCGAATTTTTTGATCCATTCATCTGTTGATGGACACTTAGGTTATTTCTGTATCTTCAATATTGTGAATAATGCTTCAGTGAATATGGGTGTGCAGACATCTCTTCAACATACTGACTTTAACTACTTTGGATATATATCTGGTATTATGATTACCTGACCTCATAATGATTCTATTTTTAGTTTTCTGAGGAATTTCCATACTGTTATCCACAATTAGTGTACAAATTTACAATTTCACCAACAGTGTATAAGAATCCCTTTCCTTCTCATCCTAGACAGCACTTATTATCTTTCTTTTTTCAAAAAAAGCTAATGTGTATCATTAATATTTTAAATTGCTGCCATCTGATGATTAGAAATGTTTAATACTTTCCTTCTATGTTACCTATTTATGTATTTTTTTTATTTTTTATTTTTTTTATTCACTTACTGATTCATTGAACACAAATGGAGTACAGCTATTGTTTCACTGGTTGTACACAAAGTAGAGTCACACCATCTGTGCGTTCATACATGTACACAGGGCAATGGTATCTGTCACACATTCTGTTATTATTTTTACCCCCCACCCCGCCCCCACCCCTCCCCT
>JAJEJO010000427.1:169960-274489 GCA_020662805.1 Glaucomys volans
TCAGAACAATAGGGAATAGTTTATATGAGAATCATCATATTTGGGAGTTAGCCTGTAATTTTCTGACTGTCTGCAATGATATCTCCCAAATACAGCTTATTTTGTGACCAGTTTTAGCTCACATTTGTTGTTCTGTGGCTTTCTTTACTTTTATTTTTGCATTCAGTTAGGATGTGCCAACACTGCACTATTTTATCATGCATAATCTTTTTTATGGGTTTGTCATGCATTAAACTGTCTGCAAGATGTTCATATTCATGGTTGTGAAGAGTGTTTGCTGGTCTTTTGCTAACTGATCAAATATGTAATGGGGTTTTGGTTTGAGCTTGTTGGGAACACTAATGTAATAACACCCCCCCACACACACACACACACACATATACACATGGATTGCTCAGAGGATACATTTTCCACCCTCTCTTTTAATATGAATGCATTTTGAATTCTCACCATACTAACATTTCTGTCATTGTATGTAAGATTTTAGTTACATTAATGTGCATCTCTAACTGACAAACGGTCTTTCTTAGATTTTTTTGACTCATTCATTTCCAGGTAAAAAAATGCTTAAAATGGCAAAGTGAATTTATCTTCAGGAAAAAATTAGCTTATGATATTGTGTAATATTTTTCAGCCCTATGAATGCCTTAGGAGTCCGCCGTTTTACCTGGTTCTTAATGCTATATATTAATGTACTTGAATGACAGTCTCAAACATGCATTTTCTCAGATAAATATTATTCCAGATTATTCTACTTTATTCCTTTAATTTTTATGAAAAAGTGTTTCTTCACTTTAATCATTAAAAATTATCTTCCTTCTCATCCCACCCACACTTTTAAGTCATTTCAAAGTCCTCCCATTGCTCTGATTTGAAATGAAGTCTATATTCCAATAATCAAAATATTCTGTATGATCTTTTCAGATCACAATAATCTGATTCATCTTGCCTTCTAAGCTATATTAAAGTTTAGTTGGTATTCGATGCCTTAAATTTCTCTCATTCTCTTTGTAATTGTATGTTGTCTGTCAGTTGCACCTTCTGCTCTCTCTCCATCTACAGTTCTTTCCTCCACCCTTCACTTGACCAATTGATGCCCTTCTTATTCTTCATATTCCAGCTTGTTTTTTCCACAGAGAGGTTTGCTCTGGTATGTTTTTTTCTTTTTTTGGGGGGGGGGGATATCTTGAATCCACTCTTACAGCAGTTCTTATTTTTCATCTGAAGAAGTTATTACATTTCTACTTGCTTAAATGATTGCATTAGTGTGACGTAAATGACTGTTAGTGTAGTTAATCACTTCACTAAAGTGGCCTGAGGGCTGAAACTATTTATTTTTCACTCAATGTCTGAATTTTTATCTAACTATACATATTTTTGTGAAAGAGTAAATGCATGGAAAAAACTTCAAATGGTAATCCTCAATAACAGCTTTTAAGAACCAGGAAGAAACAACAATGCAATTAGCATTTTAATGATGTTATTAAGATATGGGGTTTCTGTGGGTTTTATGGTTGAATGCTTTTGGTGATAATAACCTAATTTTTTTTGGTTAACAGAAGAGATGATACAATATCAAAAGATGCATTGTGTTTTGCAAAAGGTGCCTACCAAGCACATGACAAAGCAGTTGTCTGAAAAATTATGATACTTTATCCTAAGCTTTTAGGGGGAAACCTGGCCAAGCTTTGCTAAATTCTTGATCCTTATATTAATAAAGCTTAGTGTGATTAAGAGACAGGATTTTCAAGCTTATGTAGTCAGCTTATTTTTTTTCTCCTTAGCTGTAGGAATTGCTGACTTAAGTAAGTCTGAGACACTATTTATCAATAGTAAGTGCAGAACTCTTCAATTGCTAGTTCTTCATAATGCAATGTATATGTGTAACTGGAATCATTATTTATAATTCAACTAGATTTTTTAGACACCCTTTGCTAAATAGCTGTATTGAGATGTAAATTATTCTATAAAAAGTCAAGAGTTTAGAACATAAAGCAGAAATCCATACCATGTAAAGATTTTAGAATCTCAATCGACAAGCTATTTACTGATCCACTAAAATGTCAGATAATGCATTTTAGGCATTTTATTAGAATTTTCATGAGAAATGACATTTGAGAGCTGGAAATAATTCACTGGAAGATATATTTTTTAGTTTGGCGCTGATTGAACTGTGTTGGTTGATGATACTATGAATTAAATTATGAGAGGAAGGCAAGGAAAGACATTGCTGAGCATTTCACCTAGAACCCTCTCATGCTGTTGTAGCTCTGTGCTTTTGCGCATGTTTAGTATTCCTCATGATTTCTCTTTATTTTTATTAGATAGTGGATATTATTATAAATAGGAATATAAAATCATAGGTTTGCAACAGTGAATGAGTAGTTATATTTCTCACTGCTTTCACTACCCATCTTGTGTATCCATTTATTAAAAATAAAGCACCTTGGTGGTGAAAAGTGGCCTTATATTAAGTGCAGTTTTCCTTAACCAAGAATAATTGAAAGAAAACAAAGATACACCTACTTCCGTTCCTCAACTTGCTTCCCCCTGAAAGAGATATAATCCTGCGACTTGCCAAATTAGTTTGATAATTGAGCTTGTGAAGTGAGGTTCTAGAGAACACCCACAGAAGCTGTCATTCATGTAGTGAGGTAGATAGTGCCGCACACACATAATGAATTTTAGATGTGCTTCTTAGTTAAGTAAATTTCAGATATAAAATCTAAAGCAATAACAGGCTGTAAACCATAGTATAAAATGATCACTAAGTTATCAGCAAGGAGGAGGCTGTTAAGTGCAGTTGTTTGCAAGCTTGAAGAGACAGAATCAGAAAGTAATTACAGTTTCAGAGACAGATTAATAATGCATTACAACTTAGGTAGGCACTGGCCCCTGCCCATCCTTTTGAATCATCATACAGTAGCTCCTGCTGGTGGCCTGCCAATAGATGGAGTGTGCTTTGCTACATTTGTTTCTATTTTTTATAATGAATGATTTCTGAAGAATTGATCATATGATTCCTAAAGAAAAAAAGGAGGATGAGGGGGAGGAAAAGGAGAAGTGTACCAGCACAAACAAGTTGTTTTGAATCTGGCCAGTAGCTGTTAGAATTCTTCCTGTACTTCTAAGCCGGATTTCTAGATCTTTGAGTAGAATCATCATGAAAGGCTGGTACTCCAACATGCCTAATAAGAAACTTTCTCTCCTGTTAGTAACTGGGGCAACAATATGTCCAGTTAAAAGACACCAACAAAGCAAGGAATACTCCTGTAACACAGTGTGGTTGGTGAGATATAAGGGGACATAATGAGTACAGGCTGGTTTCTGACTAAAAGGGATTGATAAAGCTGACAGGAACCTTAGGCTTTGATATACTCTGTCTTATTTTCTGATGCCCTGCTTCCATATCTGGAGGAAGAGAAGCTATATAGTGGCCATAATGTTGAAAGCTAAGAATTAATGATTTCCAAGGAAGACACACAATCTAGCATAAACCCTGGTGATTTTCTCAGCAAACCCCACTATATATCTCTGTCTTTTTGTTATGTGAGAAAAACAATCTCCTTTTTCATTATGCCACTGTGTTTGGATTAAACAAATGTAGCTATATGCATTCCTCATAGATGTCAACATGGGGAAATATGAAACAGTATCCTCCATTTTGCAATAGTCATGACTTAAAAGTAGACATCTATTCCACAAAATATGGGCCAAACTTTGTAAATTTGATTTTGTTCACTTGAGGGAAAACCATAGCAACAAAACAAGTACTATCTATATTTGAAATTCCTAAAGAGTTAAATTTTAGATGAAAATAGTATACTAAAGAAGAGATTTTTATACTATGATTCAAATGCCATGTCCATCTTGAAAATTATAGAAGCAAAGTTGGAATTTAGAATACATTAACCAACTATTAAAAATCATCATTATGTGTATACATCATATACATGAGCTGAAGATGAGTTTCTAACTTAAATAGTATGCTTTGAGCTTGTACACAGCCAGCTTCAGGGCCACATTGGTGCTAAATAAATTCGGTCCCCCAAGATTTTTTTTTTTAATTTTTATTGGCTTGTTTCCTTTTTTTTTTCCTTTCTTTTGAAAGGTGTGTTGATACTTTTAAACCTTGTGAACACATTATATTATTTAAAACTTGAGATAGTTTGTAAAAGAATATCAGATATTTTATCTGCTCTCAAATACTCAAGATCTAGTATCCCTGGGGTTGGGTCTACCTTCCAGTAAAGTTTAGGAGCAGTTAAGCAGCCCCTGCAGACCACTTTTAGTTTGCTAAGTGTCTTACCTGACATATTACTCTAAACTATCTTCATATTCAGACCCTGGGTGCCAAACTTTTATACTTTACTGTTTTGGTCATATGGATATTTAAACCTGCAAATTTTGTTTTGCCAAATAGAATTTTTGCTTAAACATACTATTGCAGATTTGGCTGATGAGAGAAAGTAAAACTGAAATATTTTAACAGTTTAATTCATAAGGCTTCTCATTATCATTAAAATGTAGAAACTAATTCCAATATAATTTTCAAATGATAGCATAAAAATCTCATTAGCTGATTAAATTAGACAGATAGCAGTGACAAGGATAGCCCTCCTCTCAATTATTGTTTTGATATTTTTTTTGTACCTCAGCAAAGCCTTGTTTTTTTTTTTCTTTCTTTCTCTCTTTTTTTTTTTTTATTAGTGTTTCTATACAACTTAAAATGTAGCTGTAGAGCTGATCTCACCAGGGAAATAAACCCATTGTGTATGGAATTACATTTTCTAAACGGTGTATTAGCAAACTAATAGGAATCTCTGAACAGAAAATAGTATGTGCTTGCTTTATAAATGCATGCATTTGTTGTTTTTGTTTTCTTTTTCTTTTTTAATATTTAGAGTCTGTTTAAAGAAGCCCACAGGATTAGCTTTGAGATCTATAATTAAAACACTTGACATACAATGAAGATTGTTAACTTCTTATTCACCTGGGAAATTATTTTACAATTGTTGATTCTGTACTTATCTTGCCAAGATTAAAAACATTCTAACTCTAATGTTTAGATTTTATTTTATACATTTAGAATTATGTGTAACATATCTTGGAGAGTAATTGCTATAAGTAGTGTGTGGGGGAAAATATAAGTGTATGTCAGCAAAGACCTAATTTAATATTTTGAGAATTGCTTGAATCAGTATGAAATTGCCTTTTGACATTAAATAGTAATGAATTTCCTAGAAAAAAATAGACCAGATGTAATCTTTTACAACTTAAAATTTAAAATATGGACCAAAGATATCCCTTCCTATTTGTTTCATTTTATTCATTCAATATTACTTAATCTTTGATAATATGAATCATCAGATGATTCATAGTATGCAGTCATAGTATGTAATCTACCCATGAAAGAACCATTCTGAGATTTTTCTCAGTCATTTTCACTTCAGGTAACACTGTCTTCTGTTATTATAACACTGCCAAAGTCCCTTTATATTTATAGTAGAATATAACATGTTTGCTTGTTAAATTATTGAGGACATTAAGGTATTTTTACATTGTAAAATAGTGCACAGGATATTTATCAGACATATTTGTCATGTAGTATATAGTACTAAATAATGCTGGTTTAATTTCTCTCTCTCGTTTTCTCTGTTCTATTTTTGAAATTTACTTGACTAGGATCCTTTCATAGAATTTAGCCAGATTTTTTCTTGACTTATAGAGGAAGAAGTTAATTAGGTAGTCATATATTATCTCAGAATGGGTCCCACTTAAAAAATTTGACAGTTATATGTAAACAATTTATACATGTGATTAATAACAAGTGTTTTAAAGTAGTTATAGAGTATGTATTACCATTGTAAATTCACAACCTCAGCTATTATATTCAGCATATTCTACATCTTAAACCATTTCTTATTTCCTTACAAATCTAAAGTGTTTTATCTGGGTCCAAAAGAGATTCTGATGACAGTATCATTAAAGTTAGGGAAACCCAGAGGAAAATATTATGAAATGGATACAACATGAAGCTGTCTTCAGAAGGAATCAGTTCTGTAAATATCCTGCTATAAATGGTATAAGCCACAAACTAACAGATGAGCCACTCCTTGGGGATCAACCAGCTTGAGTACAAAATTGGTGGAGGCTGAAGGATGGATGAGAGTTCTTCTCTGTAGTTCCAGGGTGGCCATTACTGAGCCCTGCAGAACTAATGTAGCAAGGGATGTTTTATTTTTAATCATATAAATTATTTGGTCTAACTTAGGGAAAGTGTAAGGAGAAATTGAATGTTAAATGAATATTATAATAGTAAATTTGAAACCTCTAAACCATATACAGTAATAGAATGCAAATATATTTTTTAGAAATTCTAGAAAATAGACTTTGAATTGCTACATTACATATGATGAATTGAAAAAATAAAGAATTATCCAGTTTTAATAATCTAATTACTTAACGTTTTCCCATATGTATCTGTAGTTCCACTGTGATTTCAGAAGAGGTTTTAAGTAATTTGGTGGACATAATAGGCTAAGTGTATGTATCATCCTGGGTACTAAAGTTTTTAAAATGAGATAAATTTCTCCTTTGATGTAGGGTTATCTCATACTTAATATATATGCATGTCCTATAGCAGACTTCCCAAATCATGGAATGCATGATTGACCTTATTTTCAAAACAAACATTCCTGGGATGAATCTGAAATACTCAAGTGATAAAATTAACACAAACATAATCAAGATGTTCATTTTGACCTCTCATGTAAAAATGAATCATGATTATATATTTTCTAATCAAGAAAATGAATTGCATGTGCATACATTTTAATGTCAAGTTGGTATTGGTCTTTCTTTTACATATGTTTGCAATGCTTTCCAACCCTCTCTTCTCCTAACATTCCTAGGTGAATTTAAATGGTGAGGAACTAGAGTTAGACTGTATAAAATTGTATTATTCTGTCTCAGAGCCTGGAAGAAATTTGTGACCAAGTCCTCATACATCAGAGCAAGCCAACAATTCTGAAAGTATGAATGTGATATTGGAGTACGTGATATAGTCAAAACACATATTTTGGAATTCAGAGACATCAATTAAAAATTTGCCTCAACTATTTAATTTAAAAAGTAATGGCTGATGCCTCAGGTATTGGGTAGTGTTGACCAGAGTTTTTCTCTTGAAAGTTTCTTGTCTTGGCTTCTATCACACTATATGCTCATGATTATCTGTCTATCCTCCATCATCCTCATCACCTCCCTCATTATCAGTGTTGATAATATCTCACTGCCACTATGAAAATTCCTTTAAAATATATATTCCAGCCTTAATTTCTCACCTAAACTTCAGGAATGTGTTTCCATTTGCCTCCCAGTTTCCTCTAATAGCACATAATAGCATAAACTCAAATGTTCTATGACAAATCTGAACTCATTGTCAGTCTCCCCTAACAAGCAGTCCCCAATACATATTTGTTTACTTACACTTGCTGTATTTCTATTCATCAAGTCATTTCTTCTATTTTTATCTTACCCTTCACATCTAATAATGGGAAAGATGCTTGTTTCATTTTCTAACATATTTAGAAATTTTGCCCTTTTCATTCCAGCATTACCTTGGTCAAGGACTTTTCCTGTACTATTACAATAATGTCCTGTTCTTGACACTTTTAATATATCATTTCCTATATGAAAGCACTTTGTATACATCTACTATATCTATATTTATATAGGTTAACTGTGAGTGTCACTCCTTCATTGCTATATAGCATTCTGATTGTTTCTACCTGAATATTAGAATGCAAATTTATTTGGCTAATGCCAAATTTTCTTTAATACATCTCTCAATTTCTCATTTCTATCTCAAACTACTCAATCTTTTCTTAGCAGCACCTCTTCAAAAATTTATCCAAATATGAAGTCCAGAAAAGTTCAATTTATGGATATGGCTACCTGTATAGCCTTTTGAGACAGAATAGAAAGGACACATATCTAATTACTATTGGTAATCACAATTTCTTTAACTACATGTATCACTCATAACAGAGAAAGATGTCTCTATTTTACTACATATGTTTATAGTTTCCAAGAATGTGTTCATTCTTCACAAAAAGCAATATAGATGACAATAAGTTTTGTATTTCATGAAATTACATTTCAAACCTTTCACATCTGCTCCTGAACTTGAGTACAAACATAACAAATTTTTTTCCAAGGTCAGTGGAATCGTATCTTGAATCCCCTTGGACTATTTTTTCGGTGACTTTCTACCTTGATTTCATTTATATTGTCTTGTTCTGACTCTTTTCTTTTGCATGTTGTCATACTTTAATACATAAAGCTCATATTTTGGACATAGGTAATATGTACTGGTTATACAAATGAAGTCTGGGTGTTATCAGTCATTATTTCTATTTTATATAAAGTATTCCCTCAAATATGATTTTTAGCTTAATTGATAAACTTCTAACAGCAAGTTTTTATAAGACATGGAATTTCCTTTTAAAAACTCCATTTCCATTCCACCAAAACTGAAAAGCAGCTGTGCATTCAACCTCATATTAATAGTAATCAATACCACTGTATTCCCACTTTACTAAAAAACTATTTTAATTGTACATGTGCTTACTTTATCAGAAACAAAATCTATCTTTTAAGAAATCAATGTTCTATATGAAACAGTCTAAAATGGACAAGGAAGACTGAATAGCCCAAGTGTACAGAAAGAATCGACTTTGCCATTTTACACCAATGTTGGCACAGGGGTATGTAACAAAAAATCAATTATAACATAAAATCTCATGATAGGCATTCAAGAGATTTTTCTTCAAATGACAGTACAAAATCAAATGTGACTACTGGCTAATTTCCATCTCACTGGACCCTGGTTATTTTTACCTCTTTAAGCAGGAGCAACTGTAAGAGGTGCATAATAACAATAAGATGAGATAAGATCTTCCTATTGGTCACTGAGGTATCAGAGTCACTGCTAGATCCAGATGTGTCTGTGAATGTTGAAGACAGGAACACAGAAAGAAGGCAGATAAAATGTTGTGACATCTCTTCCAGTGCCTGGTCCTGACAATTTTGTTCATCTATCCCACATAAAGGCCACCTGAAAAAAGCTTTTTATGATTTTAGAATTACTAGGAGTGGTTAATAATGAGGATAGGACAACACAGTATGGTTAACCTAGTCACCTTTGCTTTAAACCAATCATTTTACTGACTACAGTGGAATCTGATTATATACAAGAAAAATAGAATTTGATTACTAGCCTTGCTATGAAAAATGCAATATATGCATGGAATTTTAGTTTGTAGGGTAATTGTATGTTTTATTTTTCATCTGATTCTCACAATAGCTTGCTGCTCAATACTCAGTAGGCAATAAATAATTGAAAATTAAATTTATGAATGAAGGATTATACGAGTACACAACCACCCAGTAAAAGAGGCAGTGCAATTATATTTTTCTTGATTCTGCAAAAGAGGAAGCTGATTTTTAATGTGAGGTAATAATTTTCTTACCATTACTTGGCAAAATGAGTAGCAAAACCAAAACTAACATTCAAGACTTTGATTCCTGGAGCATGTTCATTTGTGTTTGGATTTGCACCAGGTTTTAAAACTGTCATTTGTCATTCAGGTGCACATTAATTATTGAAATCCTTTAGTTCTTTCATAAGCAGTGTGAAGATTGACATTGAACTTAGAGGATGGTGTTTTAATGGTTAAATTGTTTTCCTGTGAGTTTAGAATATCTAGGACAATATCAAGATAGTACTAGAAATACCAGCATCTTGCACTATGTGGGAGAAAGGGAAGGCTGATGATTGAATGTCAAATACAAACTACAATATTAAATATGTAGAGCACAAGCAAAATAAGGAAAACATACATATATACAACTCAGTATAAATATATCCAATTTGAATATCCAAAACTAGATCTGCACCCACTTTTGCAGGAAAAGGACCAAATGGAATTTGCAGCCAAAATTGGTTCCCATTTGCCACACATGCTTTTTCTATGACAAAGGGTGTTTGAAAGTGAAGGTACAGCAGGTGACTAGAACAGGCAGCCTGTTCTCAAGGCTGTTTTGGACTCAGCTGTCCAATGTGCAGAACATTTTAATGGAGAAATTATCTTTGCAGTCTTTTGTGCTGAAGAATCATTTAAACTTGTCAAAATTCCAGTATTACTGTCCCTTGTTTGAAGACAGTGTTAGAAGGTTCTTGGTTCAGGAATGCATAAGTGTACCAAAGACTTATTGACAAATTGGAGAAAATAGAGCTTCAGTCAAAGGCTTAAAAGCCATTGGGATTTGTGGAAATGCTTTCTCCAAACATCTGGGAAAGATCCAAACTTCCATTACTATTCTCCTTTTGAAACAACCACACAATGTGTTTTTATTTAGTAGTTTTATTTAGTAGTTTCTTTCCCTTTGTCTTGCCAGAGAAATGCTATTTTTCCTCATCTCCTATTTCCTAAACCTGTGATTTATTTGTATACCTTTGTGTGGAACTTTAATAGATTGTAGACTTAATTGCTAAAGTAAAGTGATAATGGTTAACTATGCTTATTTTTTCTTTTGGTAAGCTTCCCTTTCATCTAAATCACATGTTTTCTTATATTTTTCATATCAGCAGGGATTGGGAGAAGGTATAAACATGGCATTACATTTGCTATCCATTAGTGCATAGTATTTTCCATTTGTTGTTTTTTTTCTTAAATGCTACATATATCTCTCCTCATATCATTTTAGATTCTTAAATTATTGTACCTGAACCAGAAGAGGCTGGCATAGCTTTAATTTGTTTTCATTTTCTTTGCATGATTTTAAGTCTATACGAATCTCTTATATGTGCACATACAAAGAATAATTTGTAAGTAGAACACTGTTTTGCCAGTTGTGAAGAAGAGTTACCACCCTTGATTGTGTGATATCCCAGGGCATCTTGTTTTCTCAAAAGTAGTAGTATCTTGACAAAATATTGCATTAAAAGTTGTAAGACATACTGCACTTTTTGAAATAGAAGAAAAGTAACAAAGTCATTGATACCTGGTGATAACGTGCTAACACAACTCCAAAATCTGTTGTCAAATATTTCAATAACCTGAATAATTGTGCCGTTCTTATTTCAAGTTTTTTCTTTTCCTTTAAACATATTTCTAATGTTTTCTTAGGAAGATGAATGTTGAATGTTCATAGTAATCACATCTAAGTAAATATTATTGTATTGTTCAAATGTGTATTAGAGAAAGAGACACCAAATTTGTGATAAAGATGAAAAGCTATTGTCAGAAGGAAACAGTTGAGTTTCAAAAGAAGAGTATTTATAAAATGCTGTTTTATAAATGATGAAGTAATAATTTCTTTCTTTGGTTTTAAAAGAGAAGGAATAAAGAAAAACATGAAGAAAGAACATAAGTAGGGATATGAGAAGGGAGGGATGGTGTAATGAAATTGACCAAATCATGCTAGGCATATGTATGAATTTGCCATAGTGATTGCTGCCTTATGTATATCTGTAAAGTACTAATATAAAAAAAAACTGTAAATAAGCAGAAGAAAAACCAGTAGAGAAAAGGAAGGGACACAGGGGGAGGTGAAAGTGGAGGGAAAGATGAAGGATTGGGGACTGAGGAAGAGCAAATTATATTGGGGCAAATCATACATTCATGTATGATTATGTCAAAATGAACCCCTCTGTTATGTATAACTATAAATACACTAATAAAAATGTTAAAATAAATAAAATAAGGAGGGAAACATAATAAGGATAACTATTTTAAGTCAGTAGTTTTTTAAGTTAAGTTAAATAGGGGTTAAAGGTACCATCTCCAAGTACATAGAAAAGTCATTGTGTTCCTCACAGTTTGAAAAATCTAGAACCTACATGTGCTATTTTGCTGATATAGTTCAGTGATATACTGAGAAAAATCAGTATTTATACATAAAAATGAATATACTTATATTAGACACAGAACTTCTATTTTAAGGATTTTTTTCTCTTATACTTGCACAAGTATTCAGTGATTTATCTACAAATATATTTATTGCAATGTTTTTATTATAATAAAAAATTGGAAACAGTCTAACTGTGCAGTAATAGATAAGACTGATTAAATAAATTATTCTGAATCTTCTGTGCAGTAAAGTACAATGCAGCTGTTAAAATGAACCAGATGAATGAATTTCTTGCATCTATAGCATCTTTTATTAATTTTTATAATAAAAACTCATTTGATAAGATAGAAAAATGAGGATGTTATGTAAGCTAATACATGCATTTGCAGAATGTATATAATTGAGTACATTTGGGATATACTTATTATAGCAAAAATTAGCTCTATGAAGAGGTATTCATATTCCAATAAATAAATTTGTGGAAAGAGGTAATTTTAGAACTATGGATAGGTATAAAGGGTGAAAGACATGTTCACAGATAACTTTCAATCAATTAAAGAGTCATTAATATAATTTTCATTGAAAAACGCTTGAGTAAAGTTTAAACTCTGGTTATTAGCATTTACTCAAGTTATTACCTTATTTTCCACATATTACATCACATATTTGGAAAAACCTTTGTCTGATGACAGGAAAATCTGTAAGGACTAATTACACAAGTTACAAGCCATATTTTCCCAGTAAAATTTTAACTTTCCTAAGTGTTTTTTTTTTTTTTCAGTTTTATAGCTACTTCTGTTTACCAGATGATAAGGCAGCTGTTAACATAGACTATCAAAGATGGAATAAAAACACTTGGAATCATAAAGTTTTAAAACTGGAGCACTTTGAGAGATTATACTGAATGTACAGGGCTTATGTTGCAGTAAAGATTGTCCCTTCACATTTATATTGTAACTTGAACACAAAGTAAATCAGATTAGATTTATACTAAGGAATGGAGGCTAGGTTTGCAATATCTTATTACCAATTATTCGATGTGATGCATTAACAAATAATGATATAAAAAGTTGTCAATAGATAAATTACAACAGTGCAAGTACAAGAAATGACTGCTGAGGTATGTGCTCTGCCATTCATGTGAAAGCATGAGTCTGCTTCAGACTATTCTCAGTTCTGAACTTATCTACCCCAGCTATCAAAACCAGCTGCTATGACATATAATGATGCCAACCCTATCAACAGACCCTCTGATGAATTGCCCAATGGGATGATAGGCCTTTGGGTGAGAAAGCACTGACTAATACGAGGTCCATTTAGCATTTATAATGTAAAACTGACTTTCATTGAACTAGTCAGTCTTCCCTTACAGGCACCATGACTCAATACAATCTGCCTACACATACTTCTAGAGATACCTGCCTATTGATTTTCTTCTTTTCATCTGAATATTATAAATTCTGGGAATATCAATTTTTATTTTCATAATCACACAGCTAGTTTGTGAGATAGCTGAAATTAATATCTCAGTGCTCTGCCTTCCAGGAGTGTTCTTTGTCATATCCATCCAAATGTCCAAAGCACACAAATGTCAGATTTCTGAAAATTTTAACATGCTCGTTAGAAAAGTCATACAAAATATTGCTTTTTTAGAAAACTTTTCTAAAATATTCTGCAGCTAAGAGATTCTGAATGATTATCTGTTGTTGAATACTACCCAATGTTTATTGCGAGAGTACTATGCCATAATTATATCATAAAATAAATTGCCATAAAATAAAATATTAAAGCAGTAAATGTTAAAACGTTATTGAATATTTAATAATTATCAGGTACTCAGCAATATCATTGCATGCATTAATTAATTTGATAATATTAATAATGTAATAGGATAGATCCAAGTTAACCTTTAGTGTACAGATAAAGGAACTAAGCCTTTAGAAAGTTGCTATGTCCTTTCTATTCAAGGGAATGAACAAAATGATGATTCAAGTATTTCCTTGCTTTCAAGAAACCTCTGGTCTCACTGGGCACAGTGGTGCACCCCTGTAATACCAAGAACTATGGATACTGAGACAGGAGAATGGCAAATCTGAGCCACCCTCAGAAACTTGGCGAGACCTTCAGGAACTTAGTGAAATTCTATTCAAAATAAAAAATAAGAAGTTCTGGGATATATGTCAGTTGCCAAGCACCCAGTGGATTTAATCCCCAGGATAAAAAAAAGAAACCAACCAAACAACCTCTGGTCTCAACTTTTAATGCTCAGAAATATGAAGTTCTCTAGGCTAAAATTAAAAGTAGAGAATGCTGTTCAGTAGCCATGTTATAACACTTTATTCTATTGGTTGAATACAGTATAGTTTTTAGACTACACTGATTTTTCTTTTTAATATTCCTTGCTTGCTTTGTTTGAAAAGAGTTTCTCACATTTGCAGGAAATAGGTGTCCCCTTGAATTTGTCTGTGTCATCAAATTTTATTTATTATGTGATAGCAAAATCTATTGTCTGAAAATGATAGTAATTAAGTGAAAAGTAGAAAATGAGAAAATGTACGTCTGTAGCATGTGAAGGTACATTTGAAATCCAGTCTGCAAAAATCCTCTTTGAACTTAGCTCTAACATATTCCTTTATCATTATTGGAAATTGAATGCATGGTTTGGCAAAGATCATATCTGTACTATAATTGGAGCCAATGGAACTCTAATTTGGCAAATAGGCATTCTTGTTGAGTAATGGATGCTTTACAATATATTACTATTGGAACCTGTAATGCATTAAGTTTAAATTTTCAAGAGAGGTAAGCTGATTTCTATTTAGGGCAGGCAGTTGCTTTCTATTCCAGGGTAAAAATCTATTAAGAACAATTACAGAAAAAAGAAAAGGTTATTTGATATAATAGTGATGAAATAGTAAATTCATAGAATATGCTTTTATTACTTTTTTTTCTTTTTAGTGTGGGAACTTGATGATTAAAGGGCAACCTTGGACTTCCATTGCCATTTTCTGTGTTTTGCATGTAATTTGTTACTTTGGGGGATGTTCTTTCTTGCCTGAAAATCTGGATCATTGCATTCATTCATGCATGTGCCCTGCTTTGCTTTGGTACTATACCACAGGAAATAGTAACTATACTAATGGAGCACTCCAATATGAAGGGTACCTTGAAAATATCATGATTTCATGTATGAAATGTTCCCAGATTTTTGGAATGGGGTCCATTTCATCAGAAACAAGCACTTAAGCAGATAGTCTCACACCAAAATTCCTGTCACTTTACATAGCACTAATGAAAGAACAAGAGTTGAAATTCTTGGTTTTACCCACAATACATATGAATATAATTGATTGATTACTGATTTGCTATTTATATATGAATTTAATCTGGAGTGAACATTAGTTACTTTTGTATGTGTAGAAAACCAAAAACCATAAATCTGGTCTATCTCCAGATTTTAAAAATCACTAACTGAAGCTTACACTGGAGACAAAAGTTCCCTATGGAAGGAAAACTAAACAAATATGAAATTTGTTTGCCCAACTCATGTTTTTTTTTTCCTTAAAATTGCAAGCTAATAAAATAGTCTAAGTCTATGTCTCCCATGCTACATAGTTATGGGGTATGTGAAATTGGAGGAAAAGCATCATAAAACTTCTCAAATTTAATTGTATTTATATTACTTTAACATTTAGAAAAATAATGTTATGATAGTTCCACAAATTCAAAAATAAGGAGTGGAATATATTTTATCTCATACAGTCTCTCTTCAACTGTGCTCCACATTCTGTGAGGCCTCACATTATCATACCTGATATCAAGGAGATATCAGTCAACAAGTTTGAGTAGCACTGGTCAAAGTGGATGGGTATTATTATCATATTCTGTTCTAATGGAGGAAAGGAAATAGAGAAGGTTTAATTTGTAGAAGTAAGATGGGTAAGTTAAAAATTTCAGGAGACCCTAAAGTGACAAATACAAACGTAAGAAGGAAGAAACAATCTGAAGCAGGTCCATCATCACCATAGTTATGTTTACCCTAACTCAGAATTGGTGTAAGTGAAGAACATGTCTGGAATTTGACTACTTCTAACTGAGAGTGGTTTCCCTTCCTGTGTCAAGGATATTACTTAATGAAGTGAGTCCAAAGTTAAAGAATCTGGAGGAGAATTTCCGGCAGAAAAAGAATAAAGTTGAAGAGAAAATGGCTTTACATTGTCTGTAATGAATATATAATTCCACTCATCTTCATAAAACATAAACTCGTTTCGCCCCTGTCTGGTCCATGTGCAGCAGAGACAGTCAATCGTGTAGTTTTGTATTCATGTTGCCATGAGGTTCTGTTGTCTATATGGAGAATTGCACTGAAAAAACCCAGGTCATTTTCTTTGTAGACATGGACACTTTGTCTAGGATCTGAGTGAGCAGTCTATTGTTCTCCCTAACCAGTTGACCTTGAAGAGCAGCAGCTCAGACTAGTTAATATGACAAAGCATTTCCTAAAGATAATCTGTTTATTAACTTTGATAATCTAACCTTCATAAACACAAACTGCAAAACACTGGCTCCTTTTAAACATGCTTATAAAAAATAATTTCAAATAAGATATGTAGTCACAATTGAAGCCTGATATAAGAAAAAGCAATATATGTAATCTCTCTGCTTTATGTTACAGAGGATAATTTTGTTCTGGTATTCAGTACTCTGCACATGTAAACCCTGTCTAAAATGCTACATTTTCTTGAAGAATTGAAGAGTTTCAAACTTATATATGATGAGACTGATATAATAAGTTCTGTTTTTATTTGGCTTTACCTGATAGAATGCTCAGTGCTAAGTTAGTGTTTGAATATTATAACTGTTCCTCTTACCATGTGAAGAATATGCTTTTCTTGTTATTCCACTTTTATGTTTTTGTTTTATTCATCTTTCTTTGGATCCTATTCTACATCGCTTTTATTGTAAATCATCTTATACCATTCTTTAGACTAGATTATAAATCAATCAAGTTAAAACAAGATCAAGGACAGAAGATGATAGAACATATATCCCCTCAATAAACATTATTGATCATCTACTATGTGAAAGCACTACAAGAGAGCATGGGGTATGATCATTAGTAATAAGTTATCTCTGACCAGGAAGAAATAAATATGGCTGTGTTTAGTTATATTTTAAAAACTACATTACCATAAAAATTATCACAAAATTTATTGCTTTAAAGCAGTACAAATTTATTATCTCACATTTTATAGGTCAGAAGAAGTTGGGGTTGGTTTGAATCTTAAAAGGTCAATGTCAAGGCATTTTCCCATCTGGGCTGTTTTCTGAGGACATAGGTAGAATCCTCTTTCAAGAGCATTCATCCTGTTAGCACAGTGAAGTTTCTTAGGGCTCCTGGGCTGGCATGATCCTTTCAGGCTGGCTCTCAATTAGGGGACTCTAAGTTTTTAAAGCCACCTGTATTCTTTTTCACTTTGTCCCCACATCTTCTAAATAGCAAAAATGCACATTAATATCTCTTCAACTTCTCTCACATTTCTTCTGCTCCAGCCGGAAAAAGGCCTCTGCTCCTAAGGATTATGTGAATAGGCAAGGCCTGGCTAAGTCAGCATAGTGCAGGATGATGTCCATGTCATAAGGACATACTTGAATTTCATCTGCATGTTCAGTTTGACCTTGCAAAGTAGCATACTTCCAAGGTCCAGGAATGAGGGTGTGAATATATGGAAGGGTCATAATAATAAAACTACTTATGTAAACAAAGTGTGTGAATGGTAGGGAGTTGCAGAGAAAAAAGTAATTATAATCCATCAGTACAGGAGAAATATTTATGCACATATTCAAAATATAAAATCAAGTGACCAGAATGAATTAAAAGAGGCTTTCAATTTCATCCATGCAAAACATAACTTTATCAGAATAAGAGGAAGGTAAAACTTCTAAAACTCCTGGTCATGCCATGGTATGATAAGAATGTACTCTTTCCTGTGGGAGGCAATGATGACTGAACCCACAGGTGCTTTACTACTGAGCTACATCCCCAGTACTTCTTATCATTATTTTTTTAAATTTTGAAACAGGGTCTTGCTAAGTCGCTGAGATGCTACTCTAAGTTGCTGAGGCTGGCTTCAAACTCATGATCCTTCTGCCTCAGTCTGCTAGTTGCCAAGATTGCAGACGTGCACTACCATGCCTGACTAAGAACTTATTCTTGATATTCAGATAACCTTGGAAGACCATCTTTAGTCAAATTGGAGAAGTTTGTACTAACTTTGTCTTGGCTTGGTTTGGTTTGGTTTAACACAAATACTTGAGCAACTATACTTTCCCTTATAATGGTAGTAGTTGTTTTTCTTTGTAATTTCTCAATGTGGTCAAGAAACTCACCTTAATTTTCAAGGAACTGTGTGAGTTGCCAATAGCTTGGGTAAAATCAAAGCTTTTATGTTAAAGTCCATGCTCTATCAACAATGAAGTCAATTTTATATCTTTAAACAAGTGAAGTGTTTAATGAAATTTTCTATCCAAAATTGTAGGATGATTATATATTTTTTTCTTTACCCAATACACTATAATGTACTTAAGAAGATATAAAGAACCCTGAAACTCATACAAAGGTGCTATATACACTAGTCACTAAGTCTATGCATTTATACTACAAATTTTTATTTTTAATAGTATTTTTACTGGTAAATATATTTATGCAGACTGGTACATTTTATTGTGGCATATTAGTGCATATATAAAAAAGTAATTTTGTCAATTTAGCTCCCCAGAATTTCCCCCACTTTTTCCTCTTTCTCTCTCCATGATCACCTTCCTCTACCTGTGGTCTCCTTTTAATTTCATAGAAGTTCTATTTTGTTGCTGTTTACTTCCACATATGAATGAAAACATATGATACTTTACTGAGTCTAATTTATTTTGCTCAAAATTAGTCTCCAGTTCCATCCATTTTCCTACAAATGACCTAATTTCATTCTTTATGACTGAATAAAACTCTATTGTGTGTATGTACCATGTTTACTTAATCTATTTATCTGTTGACAGGCACTGCAGCTGCTTTCATATCTTGGCCTTTGTCAGTTATGGTCCAATAAACAGTAGTTCATGTTTCTTTAAAAGCTTTAACATATAGGTGCAGGCAAAGACTTCCTGAACAAGACCCCTATAGATCAGGATATAAGAGAAAGAATCAATAAATAGAATGGCATCAAATTACAAAGCTTCTGCACAGCAAAGGCCACAAAAGAGTGAAGAAACAACTGACAGAATGGAAGAAAAATCTTTGCCAGCTTCTCCTCGAATAGTTGATAATATTCAGAATGAAAAAAGAACTCCAAAAACCCTCAATATTAAAAAAAAAGATAGCATTATCAACAAGTGAGCAAATGAAGTGAATGAACACTATTTAAAAGAAGTACAAATGACCAATATTTATGGAAAACATGTTCAATGTCTTTAGCCATTAAGGAAATGCAAATCATTGCCATTCCAATCAGAATGACAAAAATCAAGAGAAAACACTGGCTAGGATGTTCAGGGGGAAAAGAACTCATATACTGTTGGTGGGCTTTAGTACAATCTGGAAGGAAATCAGTGTGGAAATTCTTAAAGAGACTAAAAATAGATCTTTCATAAGGTCTAACTATACACTCCTTGGTATTTATCCAAAAGAGTTAAAGTCATACTATATTCTTTTAAAGATTTCAAATATTTTTAATGATGCAGTTATTAAAGACTTTCAACAAAAGTATTTTTCACTACTATAAATCATCATTTAAGTTTTTTAAGTAAAATGTATCCTACTAGAATATATATATTTTTCTTTGATGTTTTATGTGTTTAAGGAATAAAATAGATGATAAATTATATAATAAGCACACATAGTATTACAAAACCTATTTTTAATGATTGTAAAAATTCATTTAGGTTTAGTAAATACAAATCTAATTTATTATTTAAGGTATAAATATTAATGATAATTGGTAAAGTGTATAAACCTCACTAAACTGCTGAGGATGGCCTTGAATTTGCAGTCCTCCTGCCTCAGCCTCCCTAGTCACTGAGAGTACAGGCATGTAACACTGCCCTGGGCCATTTCTGATATATATTTTAACTGTGTAATTTAACTCGTAGCAATCTGAGCCTGTTTGTTGTTTGTTTCTTTGTTTGTTTGTTTTTTGTACTAGGTATTGAATGCAGGAGCACTTAACTACTGAGCCATATCCCTAGCCCTATATATTTTTTTTTAAGTTGCTGAGGCTGACTTTGAATTCTCAATCCTCCTGCCTCAGCCTCCCAAGTCACTGGAATTACAGGTGTGCACCACCGTGCCTGGCTCCTATTTGCTGATATTTGTAAGAAACTTTTAAGCAATATTTAAAGTTGTTTCCTACAATTAATGTTCAGAATTTTTAATGAGGTAGTGAAATGTCCAGAGAAATGTATGCATAAAGTAAGAACAAATTTATATTTAAAACCTTTTGTTTGTAAGAGCTCAATATTTCTCAGTTTAAAATGATAATGTTTTCCTGGAAAAAAAAAAAAAAGCTTTTGGATTGACTTGATTTATAGTCACTTTCCAAAATGTGGAAAACACTACATAAAATAATTGTTTTTAATGGTTTTTATACTTTTAGCTTGTAACCACCTGATAATGTGACTTTTCCCCCTATCTTTCAGCCCTTTTCAAATTAGATGCTTTATCTTAATGGGATTTTTTTCTTCCCGTATTTTCAATAGATGAACATCTCTTTGTATTTATAACCACTGAACATTATCAATTCATTTGAGGTTTAGCCTGACTGGTATCTCTCTTGTTCTCTCTCTCTCTGGATAAACTTGGGAAATTAAGGGTAAAAAGGTTGTTTGTGCAGTGTTTACTGAAACAGTCTAAAAATGAGACATTCCAGTTTTATATCAAGATGCCAAATTCTGTCCCAACATTTCACATACTTGTAACAGCATTTGGAGCTTTCCAGATTCCTGAACACTGTCCATACTCAATACTTATTAAAGAATATATCACAGGTAATGGAAAATCAGCAAGAATCCATCACTTTTTGAAATTTAGCATTTACAGGATGCAGATGATTGAACCACCACAGAACAAATGGCAGAAAACATTTCCCTACACAATGTTGATTGCACGGTGTTCATATGAATACAGAACATTCCAGACAAATCAGTCTATGGTCTGTGATGTCTTACTTGGTGTATCACCTTGGTATTTTGCATAGTCAATAGAATTCACTTTGGAAACCCTGTGGGTGATTTTTCTCTCTACTAAGAGCAGCAGTTCTATCTCAAAATGTTCTGAGCTCTCAGTAGCATGACCTATTAGGGACATTTCCAAACCTTGGAAGTAGGTTTATGTTTTCAGCACATGGGATCTTTCTTCAGGGAAAGAAGACTCAGTTTCTGTTCACTTGATGACATTTACTGTTAAGTTGTATGGATGCTCAAGGAGTGCACTCACCTTGATGGATCAAGTGTGAGACAGGTTTATCTTACATGAATTGAGCTTAATTTCTTTCAGGTTTTTTTGCTTTCCTTCTTTCCAAAGAGCTTAAACTAAATCTCTTGTCAAATTCTAGGTCCTTCTCTTCCACTTTGGTAATTGTATGTACCCTGAAACAGAATTCATTTTCAATATGTTCCTCACTCATAAACATTAAATGAGAGAGACTATAGTTTTAGCTATTAAGGACTCATGGAAACAGTGAACAAACAGAAAAGTCTTGCACTTAACAGAGTTTACATCTCTTGGGAAAAACACAAAAAGTCAAATAAATTATGTGAAATGTCAGGTGGCAAAAATCACAAAGAACAACAAGGTTTTTTTTTTTTTTTCCATATGTCACTAAATTTGGTTGGTAGCACTCAACCCTGAGATTTTCCCCAAATAAAGTCCATTCCTGTCTTATGTTACATGTTTTCTGTGGGCTATTTTCAGTCAGTTTCAGTTCTCAGCATGTACCTTCTTCATTCTGGGATTTTGACTGCACAGATCATGTGAACTTTGTAGCTAGCTTTCAAGATATTGGCTTTTATTCCACAAGTGATGAGGAGACAGTGGAAATGTTTTGAGCAAAAGAGTGACATGATCCATTGTGTATTTTTAAAGGATCACCTTGCTTTTTATGCACCAAAGGTTGGTATCAAGAAGAACAGCTGAAGGTTAATACTGTAGTATACATGAAAATAGTGTGGTTGGTTTAGGACAGTAGCATTGGAAATAGAAAGGCCAATTGGTATGATATTGGAGATAATGAACGAAGAACTGAAAAATGTGCTCACAGTTATATATGAGGTATGAGACAAAAATGAATTCAAAGTGGTTCCTAAATAACTTTCGCTTGAGCAATTGAGGATATGGTGCTCTCTTTTTATTAAAATGGCTTTTGATATTTGTTATAAAAATCATAATGAATTCTTCAGTTTTTTTGGAGGTGAATATGGGGTATGCCTTAGAAACTCTCATAATATAGGAACTAAAAGTACTTCAAGTAATGGGAAGTTTACTCAAAGGGTACAAGTGAATGGGAATTTATGATAAGATCCAGTAAAGTCAGCAAAAAGGAAAACCCATCTTTACTGTGGAAAACAATCACCTCTGATTATCATCCTCTCCTAATCCTTTCAGTATTACTATGAAGTGGCTCCAAGGTGGATTAGTTCACTGGTTCATTCAAATCTTTCCATCCACATTCGTTTGCCATGGCTGCTACGACAAATTTCCACAAACCTTGTGCTTCCAAGCAGCACAGAATTATTTTCTTCCTGTTCTAGAGGACAGAGGTTGGAAATAAGTCTCACTAGATAGAGTGTTCTGTGGAGCTGCCTTCTTCCTGAGACTGCAGAAGAAGATTTGTTTCCTTTATGCTTTCCTTGTATTCTTTGGCCTAGAATCTCTTTATTCATCTTCAAAGACAGCAGTGAAGCATCTTCAGTTCTCTCTTTGTTTCTGTCACACTATGTTCTCTGCTCTGTGCTCCATCTCCTTCCTGTTATAAGGACACACATGATTACAGTCCACTCAGATAATCCAGGATCATCTGCCTATCATTTCCACAATAAAGAGTAGTTTTCTTTTGTGCTGACTTTAATCACAACTGCATGATTTCTTTTCTATATAAGAAAATATTCAAATGTTGCCAAGGTTTGGGATATTGAGACATATTTGGGTCCATCATTCATCCTACCACACAATCTTTCTATTTTGACTTCCTCAGCTCGTTGACTTTGTCCTCAGCTACCAACTCTGGTGACTGCATCATGGTTGCAAAGGTAGGAAGCCCATGTAGACACTAGTGTCCAGTTGAAGAGAAAGGGTTCATCTATATTTCTCTATTTATCAGCAAGGCAAACTTTCCTAGAAGCTCCAGAGGACATGTTTCTTCATATTTCAAGAATCTTCCTACATTCTCATTATTAAATCAGTCACTGAAAAGGGGTAAAGAAGGAAGATTCTGTAAACAATTGGGTTTGTTAGAAAAATGGAAAATCAAGCCAGGCATAGTGGTACATGCCTGTAATGCCAGCATCTTGGAAGGCTGAGGCAGGAGGATCATAAGTTCAAAGCCAGCTTCAGCAACTATGCAAGTCCCCAAGCAACTTATTGAGACTCTGTCTCAAAATAAAAAAATAAAAAAGTGTTAAAGTGCCCCTGGATTTAATCTCCAGTACCAAAAAAAAGAAAAAGAAAAAATGGAAAGTCAAAGTCAGTCTGTGTTATATACTGTCAATGTTAAACAACAAACATTTTTATAACATGTTGGGGATTTTTAACATTAGCCTAACATTCTAGACCAGGATGGTTTATTTCATTTACAAAAGTATCTGTAGGGTTTTGCATATATATTTGCTTTCCTTTGTTAAGCTAATTTATGTATCTTTTAATTATGATACCAGCTCACTGTAATTCCTTCCTAAAAGCAGTGACCCTTTAGGGTCTTGACCCTTATTCATTATACTTTATCATCTAAGAATATTCCCTATAGTTCTTTGACTTTAAACTTAATGCATGTCAGAAATTATAAAAGCAGTTTAAACATATTTTGAAACAGCACATCTCCCTATGGACTCCTTGTTTAAAACCAAGAATAAAAATAGCTTCAGTGTTAGAAATATTAATTCAATGTAGGAGTCAATAATATAACTCCTTACTTTTTTACTCCATTTATTTATTATTATAATATATATACATATATATACATATACGTATATTAGAAATTGTGATTTTTAAACATATGGAAGAAAGCAAAAGAGGAGCTATGTGACATTAAGCTGCAGTGTGTGATATAACTGCAGCTTTTTCATTTAGTGCGATAATACTGAAAGCAAATGCCTGACATTGTCATTCCTTAGTAAGAACCTGATTTATGGGTTTATGCCTGCACCAATGCCTCCTTTAGATCACTGCAGTATGAAAAAGAGTAAACCAGCCAGCTTAAGATTGTCTTTGTCAACAGTTCTGGAAAAAGAATAACCAGCCTGTCATACAAAGGGAACAAGAGAGAAGAGTATTGGGGGAAGGGTACAGAAATTCTGACCTCCATTGCCTCTACTGAATGCACTAACAATATTTTCAATGCTTTCTGCGTGTAATTTGCTATCAACTAGCAATCACCATTTACTGTGGTCCTTCTCACATACCTTTGAAGAGGCTCCTACATAATGATTTGAATACTCAAAGTTCAGTGGCATAATATGGCCACCATCCTATTAGAAGGAAAGGTAAGTTGACCAACTGCTCTTATTTTGGGATTTTATTATATGACAAACTTTTAGATCAATTCTAAATTTGCTAGAATTCCAACTTTTAAATTTCACTGAGACAAATGGATATATGAACCTTGAAATGCAACCCTCATCCTGATGTTCCCTAATAGTCACACACATGATATAAGGAACTCTCTGAGTACTCCTTGACATCACATCTTTACCTCTTGTTCCACTTGTTGCATTCTTATTATAATTTCTTATATTCATTTCTTATTTACTTTATTATATTTTAAACCGTATATGCGTACATTTAAATTGAGTGCTTCACACCTATTCAAATATATAAAGTACCTATAAATATATATTAAACAAATGTTTAACTGTAAATTCCATAGAATTTTCTGCCCAGTTGCGGGATTACAATGTTATAATTAAATGTTGTGATAAATAATGAACCTTTCTATGTTTTCTCATTTTTTGTCCATATTTTTCTTAATTGAAGACCAGATGAAATATTAGCACAAACTCGGCAGTGGGCAAGGAGAGCCAACCCTGCCAGGTCACATCCACTCTTCCTTCATATTTAAAAAGACAAGTAAATTTTTCATCATTGTGACCATAGATGTTTGGGGACAATCATTTAATACATCTCTGATATTAAGTAGTCATGTCAACTTGAGCTGAGTTTTCTTTTGTGCTGACCTTTATCTCTTCAGTACCCAGACTGCAGCCTGCTCTGTGTTTGATACTTAGTAGATGTTGATAAATAATGAAAATATAAAAGTTGATACATTGCTTATGTGAAATTAAGGGAGTTGTCCCAGAGAACCTGACAATAAATAATTAAGTGACATATAATAAATTACTAAATGAACAAATAATAGGGAAGTAGTTCATAAATCTTTCCAAAATTAAAATGAATACAGCTCATATCTGGGAGCTTGATACTTGATCACACAGACTCTTAAATTGCTTGCATTGTGGAAATATCTTCTTCAAATTTAATTTGACCTTTGGTTTTTCTGGGGAAATTAAGAGAGAAACAGAAAACAAGATTAAAAAAAAAACTCTTGTTGACTGAGAGCAAGTGAACCATGTCATGAATGTTCCAACTTCTGGATTCCTAACAAGCTCCTTATCTGGGCTTATCACATAATGGGGTTTTTCTGAGTATGGATGATTTAGAGATTGGACTTCTCTCTATTGTATGTATTTTTATAATCTAATAATTAAGGCAATGTTTTGACTTTCCTGATTCTAATCGGGGCTGTTGCTTTGTCTGTAGTTTAGAATTGGTAAAGTAAATGAGGCAGTGATAATGCCTCTTTCACGTCAAAGACGCTTTTAAATACCAAAAGCATGTCCTTACTGCCAAGCTTCATTTTTCATCTAATTCTTCAATTAGGATGAGAACTGTATCTCTTATGTGAATTCTCCTGCTGTCCTTTCCTGGCCTCTAGAGGATCTTGAATTTTTATGCATCATATTTTATTTGTAATCGACTTTTACAAATTATAGATTTTTGTTCTTCTATCTTGCCCTTGAACTAGAAGTGGTTTCATTCTGTGTTCATGAAAAACAAAAGATTGATTCTGTTGGTTCTGTAGTTAGGTTATTAAGTTAGTAGATTAAACTGATATTTAAAGACTGTGGAGAAGACAGAATAATCTTTGGATATATTTGAGAATGGGCAATGGTACAAATGTTTTAAGTAATGATCCAGCAGATACTTTAAGCAATAAATAAACCAACTAAATAAAGTTCCCTCTAAGATGGTTTTAACTGGATGATACAAATAGGTTTCTCCTTTTTCTTCTTCTATTCCCAACTTGATCTGGAAGTTTTAAGTTTGTTTGATTTTTACTTTTACTACTAGGATGACTAAGGCAAAATTAACCACTGACCTTTTCACTTTTCTTAAAAAGATTTGTTGAGTTCAAATTTGTATTTATAAATCTGTGTTTGTTGTCAAATTGTTAAAAACATCCCAAATTCTTGAATTTTTACTTGATTCATATTTGTCTTCTAACATCAAGTCTATAGAATTTCTCTAGCCAGTGCTGAATTTGAGACTTTATATGTTATCCAAACTTCTCAAAAGATAAAACATGCAGCATATGTATAAGAAAAATACACATTAGAAGTTAGGAGCTGAATGCCTCTTAGGAGAGGAAAATAAAATTCTCTCCTTGTTAAAACATCCTGTTGGTCATTATGGCTAAAGAATAACCTTCAGGATATTGGACAGTAATATAGAAGCTACAAGGAGATAAAGCTTCCCTGCCTAAGGGATGCTCTTAATCTGGGACAGTTGCTAGTAAATTCATTACTGCACAGAAGAAAGGAAGTCAAAGCAGCGAGAGAGAGCACAGAAATATAGAGGGATTGAAGCTCAAAGAAGAAGGATAAACACAAAGACCCAACCGCAGAAGAGAAAACAGACTCCACAGGCCCCTGTGCTGCAGGGTTTGTGGCTGCTGCTTAATGTCCAGATGCTCTGGAGTGGATTGTAAGGCCACATTTAGGATTTGGTTCCTAGAACTAATAGCATCAGTGTGATGTTTCTGGGGTGCTCAGATGCCCTGGGTGCAAGGGAATTTGATTAGAAACAGTTTCCCTGGCAGTGTGGATGCAGTGGGAGTAGGACCTGTTCAGAAACATTTCATTTCTGCTGTGGTTCTGTAGGATTTGCTCTGCAGTAGCACCCTTCTGAAGACAAGAGGGGTTTAAAAGCTAGTTTTGCTACACTC
The DNA here is from genome assembly GCA_020662805.1 of Glaucomys volans. Classification (NCBI taxonomy): domain Eukaryota; kingdom Metazoa; phylum Chordata; class Mammalia; order Rodentia; family Sciuridae; genus Glaucomys; species Glaucomys volans. The sequence goes on from JAJEJO010000427.1 coordinate 197,359, forward strand.
ACCAAAACATAGGGCTTTGTGTCTGTCTAGGTGTTAGGAAATCTTATCCAATGTGTCTGTACACACACACACACACACACACTCCATGTGCAAATTATTATGACCCTGCCCTTTAGCCCAAAGGTGGAATTTTAACAGCCAAACCATAGAAACCATGAATTTGCTACCGATGAGCTTCATGACCCCACTACTTGGTTGGTGGCCTGAGTAAAAGAATCCTTTGCATAAGGAACATTCTTCACCTTCTCTGTCTTGTCTTTCTCTTTCTCTCTTGCTACCTAGCTATAGAAATAGATTATGCAACAAATACAGACACACACACCCCAATTATGTATACACATAGCATAGCAAAAATATAGCAAAGAAGTGGCACTAGACCCTACAATAAGCTTATAATTCCATTTTTTTTTATTTATCAAGTTTAGATATTATCTGACTCCAGCCTGTACAAAATACATATTTAATATATCTATATTATCTTAAATCCTTCCCTCACTCTCCTAAATACTTTGATAACTTTTATAATTATACTTTGGTTAATTTTGCATATTTACATGACATTTGGAATTTAGTTTCCTATGCAATCAATATGTGCAACATATGGAGAATGCCCACTGTACTAGATGAGATTATGAATATTGCTACTTTATTCAACACTTCTCTTTATTTGCTACCTTGTTTCATGAAACCTCTAACTTTATTTTTGCATTTTCAAGTTTGTTAAAATTACATTGTTTTTCTACCTTGTCTGAGTCATCAGGACTTTGTGCATAGTTTGACCTAACCATTAAAAACAAATACTCATAACCACATGGTCATATGAGACTGCTAGAAGCAGCAGTGTGTAGACTGATGTGCCCTTGGCTTCAGGCTCAAAATTTTGCATCAGACATTTAAAAATAATAGTGTCATTATTTTTGTCTCTGTGCTTTAATACCTGTTTAGTTGTTTCCTTATCACTTGCACATGTGTGTGTACATGCTCACACAGACACACAAGAATGCCATGTCCACAATTGTTCTATGTATATAGGAACAAACATAACTATGATTTCACCTTGTGTAGAATCCTGCTGAAGCTGGTACCTATTATTAAGCCTATTTTATGGTAGGGAAAATGAGTCCCCAAAATGACATATGTGATATCCAATATCACTTAACTGCAAACAGTCCTGATGACACTGGGATTCAACATGGGCAGTCTTTCTTCAAAAGAAGTGGCTTTTTAAATTATCATATAAAGCCTCTGAAACAACAGTTAATTTTAGATACATGTTAAAATGTTATTTATGCATGTTTTGCAATAAAGAATGAGATTGAAAGTCAGAATATATACCATCCTGACAGACTGAACCCAAACAAAATACTTTTTGAAGTTCATATTACCAAGGATAAATAAATAAATGCAATTACTATTCAGATATTCTTTCCACACTTTTAATTTTTTTGTTCTTTCAAATAAAAACAAATTAATTGTATTTGCTGAGTCTTAGTTCATACTGTTATCATCATGCCAGATTGATGAAATTAGGTATAGTTAGGGACTGAGTTATCTTACATTTTAATTTGGGATCCTCAATTTCAAGAGATACTTAAACCTACTAACTGATGAAAATCTTTATTACAGTTACTGACCCAATTAGGTCAATTCCAAGTCCTGGTAAGCAGTTAATTTAAGTATTAATAACTTTCATAAAAGGTTCAAGATGACACCATTTGGAATACCATCCAAAGTAGAGTGCTTGTTTAGAAAACTCACATTCTGATTATGTTGCAGGATATGAGTAAATGTGGTACACAGAATCCTAACAAGAATTCCAGTACTTCCAACCCGTACATAATTCTCATCTCACAAAGTATAAATTAGGCCTATGACTATTTCTAAATCATGGAATATGGCAAAGTGAAGATATTTTTTCAGGTATAATTGGGAACTAATCAGATGACTTTAAATTAAATAAATGGTAGTTTATCATAGTTGGGCCTTGTCTAATCTGTTGGGACTTTTAAAAGCGTTCAGAAGTAAAAGAGTAGAAGCTCTGTGTGTGTGTGTGTGTGTGTGTGTCTGTCTGGCCATGGAGAAACAAGAGTTCATCAGTTGTATAGCTGCAAGAAATGAAAGTCAAAAACAACCACATCTGCTAGAAAGACGATCCCAAGCCTTGGAGGAGCTCACAGCCTTAGCCAGCACTTGGTTACAGTCTTTGAAGACCTGAGCAAAGAAACAAAGCCATGTTTGTATTTGTGAACCACAGCAACTGTGAGATAATAAAACTATTATTTTAAGCCATTAAGTTTGTGATACATTTTGACACGGTAATAGAAAACTAATACAGTAATATCTTATAGGAAAAAGAAGAATGATTCCCAGCCAAAAAACGAAACAAAACAAAAAACTCTTCTATTTTGATACAATTCCATCCCATGTATATAGACATGCATGTGTATGCAAATGTACATGAAATACTAGTGTATTAACTCCTCAGAATTTGTAAGAAAAAAAGTCCAATCTTGACAATTATATGTAGAGTTGTAATAATCATAGAATGGATTGGAGTTAAAGAGAGCAGAGCCCATGTAGTTTGTAGGGCACAGGCCCACAATAAGCTTCAGAGAGGAAACAGGGATGAATACTCAACCGGCTCCTCAGAGCCAGACTGTTTCCTTATGGTGTAACTTAAAAAGCTTGCTGGGAACTGCTGGGAACTCTTCTTTATGACATGCAGAAATAAGATTCTGTAGGCTTGTAGTACACAAGAATGAAAGGATTTTACTTCAAAACATGCACAAACCCAAAGATATTAGGTCAATCAGATGAATGTTCTTTTCCTATATGGCAGATATTGATGATTAGCAGTACATTTGACACCAAGGAGACAGTTCAAATCCCACCTACGTCAACTGAGATTTGATCTGTCTTCAATTGAATAGATTACAGAGCTCAAATGAATCAGGATGATTATAACATAGCAAAACTAATTCACAGAATTAGTTTACAATACCGATAGACACACAAAAGATGCTCAGACATACCAATAAATAAATAAGTGTAAACAGTAATGACAAAGATAATTTTAATTTTCATTAATTTATTCAACAAATACTGAGTACTTTGAGATTATTGGCACACTGTATTGTTTCTGCAGATAAATAGCAAAAATTTTGTCCTTGCTCACATGGACTTCATAATCCAGTGGTAGAGAAATACATGAAACAACAGATCACATAAATAAACCTACACTGAATCCATCTTTGCAATAAAAAAAAGAATGGGCTATGATCATATACACCAGGGTATGTGGCTTAGTTTGGGGGAGATCAGAGGGCACTTACAAGGTATGTGCCTTAAATTGTGAAATATGAACTGATTGATTCATTGGTTATATACAAATAGTCTCTGTGTTACCGTGGTTCAACTTGTGATTTTTTTCACATCATAGTGATGTGGAAGGAAATGCATTCATTAGAAATCATAATTTGAATTTTGATACTTTATTGGGTTAACCATATGACTCACAATAGTCTCTCTAAATGCTGGATAGTGACTGCAAGCCAGAGCTTCTAATCAACCATGCAAGCATTCAGGTAACAACTAATATTCTATAGTGTACTATGTTGTCGAGCTATGATATTCAGTGTGTCATGTGTATTAAATACATTTTGATTTATCATATTTTAATTCATGGTGGGTTTATTGGGACATAATCCTATCATTAAGTCAAGGAAACAGAGAGAGAGAGATAGGAGTGAAAGAGAGACAGAAAGAATGCATATTTGTGTGTGAATGTTGTGGAATTGTGATAGAAGACAAAGCTAAACTTCAACTTGTGATTTTTGTTCTTGAAGAAAGTACAGGATTGGAGTATTCATAATATGAAAATTATGCTAAAGAAGAGTATCAATACAACAAATATGGAAGACACTGAAGAAAGAAATTGAAGAAGATATTAGAAATTGAAAGTTCACCCATGTTAATGAATTTGAAGAATTAGTATTGGTAAAATTGCCATACTACCTGTGTAGTTTGGATTTTAAATATCTTCTGAGAAGTTCGAGTTTTAAAAGCATAGCCATTAAAACAGCATACTTCTCAGATGGGGTTTTAAGGTAATGATTAGGGATCTGACCTCATAAGAGAATTAATCCATTTGCTGGATTAATCCATTTGCTGGATTAATCCATTGATAGCTGAATGGAACACTGAGGGTGAAAAATGGTTGGAGGAAGTGGGTCATGTGATCATACCCTGAAAGGGTTTATCAAGTCTCTGAATCCTTTTCCCCTCTCTACTTCCCAGCTGCCATGATCTGAGCAACTTTCCTCAGCCAAGTCCTTTTGTCATGATGTTCTGCATAATCTTGGGCACAGAGCAGTGGAGTGGGCTGACCATGGACTGAGACCTTTGAAACCACAAGTTCATAAAAAAGTTTTCCTCCTCTAAGTTATTCTTGTATATTTTGGTCACAGTGATGAAAAGCTGACTAACAAAAATATTCCCAAAATTCATATGAAAACACAAAATACCCTTGATGTCCAAAGAAATACTGAACAAAAGAGTGATGTTGGAGGTTCACAAGACTTGATTTTAAAATATACTACAAAGTCATAGTAACAAAACAGCATGGTCCTGTCATTTAAATGTATATGTAGATCAGAGAAACAAGAGAGTTCCCATATTTAAATTCATACATCTTCAGCCAACTGATTCTTGAAAAAGGTTCCAAAAAATATGCATTGAAGAAAGGACAGTCTCTTCAACAAATTGTGCTAGAAAATCTAGATATCCACATGTAGAAAACTGAAACTAGACCCCTATCTCTCACCATGTACGTAAGTCAACTCAAATTAATCAAAACACTTCACAAAAGACCTGAAAATTTGAACATACTAGAGAAAAACATAAAATTCTTCTAGGTATTGGCACAAAGATTTCCTGGAGAAGATTCCAATAGCTATTGAAACAAGAGTTGACAATTGAAATTACATCAAATTAAACAGCTTATGCACAGCTGATGAAACAATCAACAGAGTTAAGAGACAACCTGCAGAATGGGAGAAAATCTTTGCCAGCTATTTATATAACAGATAATAAATATATAATTTAAGAAATGAACAAATGAATAGACACTTCTTGAAAGAAGTACAATGGACAATAAATATATTTTAAAATACTCCATATCATTAGCTGTCAGGGAAATGCAAATGAAAAATGCATTTAGATTTCATTTCACTCTAGTTAGAATGGCTATGACTTTATGATATATGGTATTATATATGTATCCTTTAGATATCTACTCATATACACAGACATATGTGTGTATATATATTGGCATGTATATAAAGGAAAAGAAGTTGGCATACAAAAAAGACACCTGAATAGCCATGTTTATTGTGAAAAATATTTACAAAAGCCAAGATATGGAATCAACTTTGGCACCTATCAGCTGATGAATAAATAAAGAAAATATGGTATATATACACATCGAGTATTAGCCATAAAAAGAATGAAATCTGTCATTTGAATGAAACTCGAGGGTGACAACATGTCGAGATAATTAAATCAGACCCCCAAAAATAATGATGTGTGTTTTCTCTCCTATGTGGAAACTGAAAAAGATAATCTCCATGTGGAAGAGGGACTATTTGGAACTGAGAGGGGGACTAGGGGAAGAGAATGAAAGAGGGTACAAGGAAGGGTGAGCAGGATCAAGGCACAGTATGTGCACATGTAGAAATGCCACAGTGGTACCCACTAATTTGTACAATTAATATACATTAATTTTAAAAGAATGCATATTGATAAAAACAATTTTGATTATAAACCAGCTGAGATTGAATGGTTCATGTGATATTCAAGCAGGTGGAAATAAGAAAACATACTTGGTGAGGGAATTGGGTAGGGTTTTCCAGGAGGTACACTTGTAACAGGAAATTCGTAGCTGAGAAACTGCGATTTTTGCTAATTCTACTTTTAGCTTCCCTTGGAGTTAGTGTATTTGTTCTTTAAATGGTGTTTCACATTCTTGACCACAATCACAATCACCATTTGACTTTAAAGATATATCAATGTTAATGCTCTTCTCAAAAATTCTGATTTAGTGTTTGGGGTGTTTGGACATTTTACAGCTGATCAATTGATTCTAGTATACAGCTAGGATTGAAAACCACAGACATTTCTTAGCTACCATTAGGGTAATTTATCTGCTACTGAATTTTAATATCATTCAAACTGGGAATTTCTTTGACTATGATAGAAAAATAAAATTAGCATCCCAGGAAATCCTCTAGTAAAACCGATCTTCATAGATAGGGAGAATGAAGGCTTATCATGCCTAAGTGACTTAGCTAGTCTGCAAAAAGGAGTCTTGTTTTATTTCAGTTTAGCTTATTTTAATACTAGTCCACATATACAATTCTGTGTTGAGCAATTAGCATTCATTCTCAAAAAGTATTTTAGTGTCCATTATGCGGGAGACCCTGTCCTGAGTCGAATAAGTTAATACCTGATCTTATAAGGTAGCCTTTACCATTTCCATTTTAGAACACCAAGAATATTAACAAATTCCCTAAATCATAGAGCAAATAGCTAGTAGAGTCACAATTCAAACCTAATCTCACCAGATTTAAAATTTACAATCATTGCTTGACTGCTTTTATGTCCTTATGCCTAAAATTACCCGTTAGAAAAAATTTGCTGATCTCTTCAGCATTGAAAGACCAATTTTGCAACTTTTCTTAAATTTTTAAATTACTTAGATCTCCAATATTTTTGTAATTGTATATTAACACAAGAGATGGTCAAGAATAAAATAGTTCTAAATAGGCTATATTTTATGATAAATGGAATGGAATGCTGATCCTTGTTCTAAAAAATTTCAGAATGTTCACTTAAAACATTTTGAGTCATTTTTTTAAATTGTAGTACTGACCTTTACTAAGTGTTAAACAGGTTTGTTCAAAATTTAATGAGGATAAGTTTTCATTTGATAGTCAATTTAATTTAGGGTATTACGAAGGATTCAACAATTTTAGTATAAGAGAGCAGAACTTGTTACATATGTATGGTCGATGACTAGCTCAGGCTAAATTTTGCATATCTATAGAGTCTAAAATTCAATTGGGATTACATCCAAATTTTTGTTTAAGTATCACAAGTAAAAGAAAATAGTCTTAAATGAACTGTGGTTTGAAATTCTGTGGTTTGAAGTGACTCTTCTCAGTCACTTTTTCCTCATGCATTGCTTCAAAATGTACCCCTAACTGTTGGGCTTTAGGTAAGATTTAGAAATTGACAAAAAGCGAGGCATGCATAGAGTGCTGCTACTTAACCTCATCTCATCCCTTAACTGTATGGAACTTAACAACCATCCATATTTTTTAAATATTACTTTAATATGGAGTAAATAAATTCAACTGAAAAAGGAATATTGGCATTTAAGTTGTGTTTACAGTACAATTAGTATCCAAACTTACCACCATTTTCCACAAAAATACTTATTTTGTTTCTTGGATAAATTTAATCACTCTTGCATGAACTTTCTTTTATTCATTTTCATATGGTCATTTTATTCCATTATTCATTCATCAGAAAATCATTTGGTCATAGAACACATTTAAAGTAGTGTTTTAAAACATATGTTTTTATTATAAATATGTTCTTATATATATACAAATATATAAATATGCATATACCAATGAGATTACACAGATAAATTCTAAAGAATTTTATGCATTTAAAACATCCATTCAGATTTGCTTTTCAAGACAGTCGGTCATGTACCAAAGCATAAAGAATAATGTTAACACAATAGACCTAGTAGTCAAGTGAAGAAACAATCAAATATTTAGTATGAAATGTGGAAAACAAATGAATATAGAATTTGGAAAATATTATCTTTCTAAGATGAATCTTTCAGAATTACCAGCTTACACCTTTAATTTAAAAAATCCACAGATATTTTTTTATTTTCTAAGGAGAGTATTACTCTGTTTGGAGATTTGAAGACTTCAAGGAGTTTACAATTTTCTTGGGAAAATGAGAACACCACAAATGAAGTAAAAATTACCAGATGAAGAAGTTTATATGTATAAAATTTGCTTCTTTCTAGACCAGTTCTCAACGTGATTCCTGAACCTGCAGCATCAACATGCAGGGGAACTTGTTAACCATGTACATTATGGAATCAGCAATTCTGGGGGTTGGGCCCAGCAACAGGATCTCCATTGATTCTAATGTAGAGTTGAGAAGCAGACACTGTTTTGTAACTTCTTTATCTGAATCTCCATTGTTCTAATTATTTAAAACATGCTGTATTGTACAGATTGTCTTGTACGTGATGGAGACTTGATCTATGCTTTCAGGCATCTTAGAATACATATTTTCTCTTACTTCATCCTCTTCTTTCCCTGCCAACTATGTTTCAGAGAATCAGGACAAGATCCAATCTTAGGAAATCAATTACTAGTAAATTTAACTAAATTTAATCTTGATTATAAATACTCTTTATTAATTTTTAAATGAATTAATGGGGGAATGGTAAAAAGGAAAAACAAAAATCTACACTGTTCAAGCAGTACTTCCTGATTTACTTATCTCATAGTTATGTCTGTATAATTTTTCATCATAATCAATATAAGTAACAATAGAATTATATTAAATATAGAACACAACTTTTATTTTTGTGGTATCATAAGACACCAGGATACAGGATTTTAAAAACTGAAAATTTGAAATAAAAGATATGGTCAGTATAAGAAATGTGGATGAGAAGAAATTCTCATTGGTTAAAAGATGGTAAGATGTTATAGAGGTGAAGATAAAAGGACATCCCTGAAAAATACAGGAATAAGTATCAAATCAAGATACTCATGGTAAATTACTTACAGTTCTTGATTGTGACTTTCAGGGTTACTTATATTTTTCTGAAAGTTTGGCTTTATAAGTGTCCTTCTTCAGGAAAAAAGCCTTTTTCTTCAGATTTTCACTGTGTACTCATCAGCTAATACTGTGTCTACTACACAGTAGATTTCTAGTAAAGGGTTTCCAATGCATATTGAAGAATGGGGTAGGCATTTGCAACTAACTTAGGTAGGATATTGATGTCCGGTTAGCAGAAGCATTTAAGTAGTATTCCATAGATTTTATCAATGATATGATCAAAGAGATATTGTGGGAATGTAGTTATAACAGGGAGAAAGATTTGAATAGGGAAATAAGCTAAGAAATCAAAGTGCAATTAACAAAGACTCATAGGCTAGAAGGGGCCTAAAGGCAAATAGTGTGGTGCATCTCTGTTCTGTCTCTTAAGTCATCAAACTATTTTGTCAATCATGATTAAAAAGTGATCCGTTTTCATGAAGGCAATACCCAAGTTTTTACACATTCATATACCCTTGAAGAACACTTGTCATGTGTTCTTACTAGTGACCAAAGTGGAAGAACAATTTGGGGAATGGTGAGAATTATGATTGATCATCCAAAGAGAAGTGAGGATTGAGGCACAGAATAAGAGTAAGAATTGTTTTTCAAATATGAAAAGTTTATACATATTTAAACCTACAGATTGGCATAAAATGATAATATCCCAGAATCAGTAGTAAAATTTGTTCTTATTTGAAGACTCATAGTGTTTTTATATGTTCTAGAGGAGGAAAATGTGAATTCCAAATCAGGGGCTTTAACTTTTTTTTGACAGTCATAATAGATTAATATGTTATTAATCATAACAGGTCATAGTTAATCATATTTATAAATGTATACTGTTTAAAAAGGAATAGCATTTACACTTGCCAGACATATTTTTCATTCTATCAAAAGTAACACTGCTTATGTACATGAATTCACAGACGCCTTACAATAACTCTACTATCCACCACCTCATTCCTGGAGGTCTTTTTGTCACATGTTGGATAATGTGCTCCAGACAAATTACTCTGTTAATATAATAATCTTGTAAAGTTATTGTCTAGCCTATACAAATCCTTCAGTGACAGGGAACTCACTACTCAAAAAATATCTCTGGATTATCCTATTAGATTTCCCTATCTGAGCTCAAGTTCCTATTACTTACATAACTTGCTCCTATTTCCTTAGGTCATGGAGACAACTCCAGACCTTCTTTATATGATATCTCTTCAAAAACCATAGTTGGGTTGGGTGTGGTGGCACACACCTGTAATCCCAGCAGCTTGGGAGGCTGAGACAGGAGGATTGCAAGTTCAAGTTCAGCCTCGGCAACTAAGATCCTATACAACTTAGCAAGATCCTGTCTGAAAATTTTCAAAAAGTTTTTAGGGCTGAGGATGTAGCTCAGTAGTTAGGCTCCCCTGGGTTCAATTCCAGTACCAAAACAAAAACAAAAGCAAAAAAAACACCACCAACAACAAAAATGTAGATGGTCCTAACACCTTCTCTGAGCTATCTTTTCTCTAAGAGACATTTATCTGGTCCCATGGAATATTTTCAGATTAGGATTTTCTTGACATTGCTAACTTTTAATATTTGAAGGTCTTGTGATGACACTGCCTATGAAGCCAATCCTCTTCCCCTTTTCTACCATCTTCTTTGACCCCTTTCATGTTCCCTATTATAACGGAGTATTTGTTCTCCAGACAGTTGGCAGTATGCCAGATCAGGGGCTTTAACTTTTTAAACAGCAAACACACACACTCACAGCCCTTGCTTTTCTGCAGTGGAATCTTAATTGAAATCTTATTACTGTGTACAAATCAGATGAATCTATAAGTTGTCTGATTGCAGAGCAGATGTAGTGGAGCAATTTTGAGCCTCTTACCCTGCTGACCTCCAGCTCACCCTCAGGTCCTCCTGAAACATTTCATTTGTACACAAGACTCTCAGGAAGCCAGAGAAACCTGTACTTTCATATTAAGACTGTATATAGAATATTGGATCTGCTCTATTCCAGTGAAACAAAAGTATGAGCAATGAGCAGTGGGTTTAATTATTTACCATATATATTTTTAATAACTTTCTTGATATTTGTATCTAGGGCCCACCAGGTGATCATAGCAACCTTTTAAAGTACCTTAAGGCTCTTTGTCTATAGACTAGTGGCCAAAATTTCCTTGATTAAAGGTTGTCGTTCTCACATAACTCCACTATGTACATGGTTCTGTGATGATTGGGCTAGGATTTACATGGGGTATTGTGATATCACAAATGAACATATTTTAATCAAAGTATTTCCCTCTTGTAGAGGTGGAGCTCAGGGAGGAGTGTTATAGAAGAACTGGGAAATTTAACTGTCAAATATAACCATATATTAGCTAGTATGTACTGAATGTTCTGCATCACATTCTCAAGTCATCATGATTATCTTAAACTCACAACCTCCTATGCTGGGTCCTGGAATTCTTATCTATCTACAAATGAGGATATTCATACTTTGAGAAAAAAAGGGATTTTCTTAAGACCTAGTGGTACAGATAAAACCTATCCTGGCTCCAGGTCAGTATTATTAATCACTGCTGTTTTCCATCTTCTGAAAAGATGAATATTAATGAAAAATAATTATCTTAGAAATGTAAGTAAGACTTGGATTTGTAAAAAAAGTAACAGATGATGTGTAAACTTTACTAATTTACTTTAAAAATATTCATATTGATTCTGAAGGTTGTGGGCAAGTTAACTTGCTATGAAGAGATAACTAAGGGAATAAAAGTTGGAAAATGCATTGCTCTAAATAGCCAGCAGTGAAACCAAGATCTATTTTTGAAATTCAGAGAAATGTTTCTGCTTTATATCATTCAATTTTGTACATTTTTGTACATCATTGTACATTTTTCATATTGAAATAAGCTACTCTAAGAGGTTCTAGTTTATAAGACTTAAGGATGATATTGCATGAGATATAAAGCTCTGTGTCAGTTATAACAAAAAGAGAAGAACAATGAAATGGAGCTTTAGAATGGCACCAGGGGGTGGGTGGCCCTCTGCTACCTCCTTTCCATTGTTCTCCTTCATCTTTGGCTATCCTTTGTACATGTATTGCTTGAAGTATCAAGAGTAAAATAATGTAATTACTTTTTATTCAACCATGGCTCACTAGCATATTCTTATCCTACATTTAGATTCCTTTTAAAATTATTTAATTAATTTTTCTCTTTCCATATTTTATTGGTGCATTATAAATGTACATAATGGTGGCATTTGTTGTTACATATTCACACATGTACATAATATAACAATATAATTTTTCCAATATCATTCCCAGCATTCCCCACCCCTCTTCCTATTGCCACTTGGTCCCTTTCCTCTAATGATATCCCTTTGATTTAAATTAGATCCCTCCCCACCTTACATTTAGATTTTTACTAGACCAAACTCTTTGTAGTCTATAAACTCAAAGTATAGGCGCATGGTGGAGATTTGGTCAACTACCTAATTTGTGTTGGGTTTTCTCTCCATGCTTACAGATTAGACCTACAATTTTGAATCCTGAAACTACTTTACTTTCTCCCCTGCCTGACCTTCTGCTGTTAAAGGATTAGGCTTACTGTTCCCAATCATAAAAGTCCATTACTCTCTAAGCATGTGCCAGGTGCAATATATGTGCTTTTTAATCAATTAGGTAGTTGCATGATATATAAGAATAAATTTTACAGACTTAAAAATTCATTCCCTTATCAGCCACAACTTTCTATATCATTTTATATAAGTACCTAGAGGCTAATGCAATGAATGTGTCTCAAGATTTGTTGCTCAAATGAATTTTTTACAATAACTTTAATGACTGTGTCTTGATTTACCAAAATGCTATGCACACTAAGTTCTGATCATTTCTTGGCTGGAATTAGTTATCATTTTCACCTCCATTCTCTTTTAATGAGAAAATTAGCTACTCTTATCTTGTATTGCCCTTGGGTGTAAGTGTTGTAAGGGCATCAAAGGAAAGAAGGAAAGTGCAGGATTGTGCATTTGTGTCATGTATTTGTTAATGAGCTGAACCCATGACATTTCCCAAGGAAAATTAAATATGCTAATGAAAGTAATGGCTGAATTTAGGTCTTTCCATAAGTTTAGCCTGAAATCATCTGCAGAAATTATTTTTATAAGTGACTGTTTTATAATACTCATCTTTCATGGATAATATTCATCCAGATGGCATCACTGTAAACAGCAGTCAGAAGTTTAGGTGGCCCCAGAAAGGCTGTGCTGGTAATTAATGTAGAGCCCCTAGAGTTCATTTGAAAGGGACTGGATAACTGAAAATATCTCAAATGGGCTCAGCTTTTCAGCCTAAGGGGCAAAATTAGTTTCATATAAAAGTACCCCAAATCATAGTGGTCCTAATGCCCCATGCACCATATAGATTTTGAGGTTCTCTTCTCTCATCATAATGTCCATGAGGAATGTTGCTCACAGGAGCTATCAAATGTGTTTCTACATCACACTGTACTTCTGGCTTTACAATTTCTTGGCTCTATATTGCATATCTCTGATTTGTCAAAATGACATTTTAATGTTTCTAATAATCAGCCCTACGGTTCTGGGACAAGTGGCCTTGACTTAATACCTGACAGATGTTAGAGTTCTATGTGACCTTAAAAGAGAGGGAAGGGATGCTGCCCTCCTTATTAGAAGTCTATCCCAGTAGTGGAGCAGAATCTTCCCTTCATTTGTTTCCCCAAAACAATATCAGACATATCATTATTTATACCAGATTACATGGGATACCATTTGTGGAATACTGAAATTGTTCAGGTATATTATTTTATCTTCAAACATTAGTACTTTCTTTTTAACCAAGGATGAAAATCAGCTTCAAAGAAGCTAAGTAAATTATCTAAAGATTTATATTTTGAAAAGAGGATATCTCAGATATACTACATCTAGTCCATATGGTATCTTTGTACCAATAGAAAAAGTTCCTTCACTCAAGACACTTCCAGAAAATTAACAAAATATAAAGACTTTTGTCAAAAGGAAAAGACACTTCACTGCCACCTACAAGAAAGCTTTGTTGCAGTCTAGGAGTCTATAATGGCTATCACCTAAAAATGCCCATTAGATGTGCTATCCTTGCAATGTCAAGAGTCTGCACAAACACAGCAGCTCTGTGGGATGTGAAAACAAGTGCTCTAATTTCTTTGCCCTTCTGCTTCACTGTGCCAGAAACTCAGAAATATCCATGCAAACCTAGTGACATCATAATGTATATTATCTATGCAAAACCATGCAATGCTTTCTGCCCTCAATCCTAGTCACTGCAGTACACATTGGCCTTCTATTTCATTGTGGTTACTGCTCGGGGCACATTCCCCTTGTTGCTTTTTCATTCCTAAATATCCTGAGGACAAAGAGAATTTTAGGAGAGATGACAGAAAATGACCGGAATTATGGAGAAATGTAAATCTGGCTTTTGAGTTATTTTAAAACCTTTACATGGACTACCTTTTCTTCTTTCAAAATGCACCACAAAATGGGAGAAATGAAAAAGAAAATCAAGCTCCATTGTTCCTCAAGCGACTGGACATTTTTAATTGTGAACCACACTTGAAGACAGCCTGTGAAAGGCAATGAGTACAGGTTCAATATTCAGGGAGTTTAGTGTCATTTGGAATTGTCTGTGTTTGTGCCAGAGTCATACTGGTTAGAAAATTTAAATATCAACTTAGGTCATACTAACTCAAACCAAATTATCTTTTTTTTTTTTTTTTTTTCTGCTTGATTTTCTTGCAGAACTTACCAGCTCTAATAGGTGCAGAAAACTATTTGGAGAATGCCATTTTTGAGGCACTATATTTAGAAATGGTCTCCTGCTGTCTTCGTGCCTCTGTTGAGACTCTAACCACCAAACAATTCAGTCACATGCTAGTTCTGACCCTCATCCTGAGGGAGTCCTAGCAAGTCATTCTCTTTTTATTTCTCCCAAGTCCCATCTACACAGGCAATTCATAAACAATTCAAACTACATTTCTATCTGAAATAAATCTTAATGTGACTTGTATACCATCTATATCTATGCCATGATTTTCACTGTGATAGAAGCATATAATGTCAGAGATAGAGACCTTTAGAGTTCACTTGGATGCCAAATCTTCCACCTAGAGTTGAAGAAACAGAAACCCACAGACATTAAAGGAGTTTCTAAAGATGAAGATCTCTTACGTGGATACAATTAAAAGTAGAATATATTGTAACTTAAAAAGATAGGATTTTTATTACATTATGTAGATATTACATTGAGTCAGTGAAACTTGTTTTTTTAAAGAAGCATGATATGTTTTCTAAATAAATATTCACAACTCCAACAATACTCTAAGAAACTTGATTGTTTTACATTTTATAAATGCTGCTATTTTAACTATTTTATAGAGTATCAAGAAATTAATGGCATACACACACCAGAGATTAGTTGCGTTTCTGTGGAAGCTTGGTGCATCGTTTCCTTCTCAGTAGTTCTCTGGATAAAGGAGACTTTCTATATTGCAGTTAATTCACAAAAGCAACTCTCTAATGGACCAGGTACTGTAGATTGTATATGGTCTTTGGAAAATACTCATACACACTTAGAATTCATAATAAGATATTTTTTTATTAAAGATTGTCTACTGCATCAGAATTTTTGGCTTGGCCTTTAGCGGGGTTAAGTAGTTTTATTTCTTTAGTTTTTATCTACCTTTAATATACCACTTCTAATTTAGTTTGCTACTAGAAAAGCTGTAATTTTGTAAAGTTTGCTGTAATTTGTATTATGAAAGTAACACAATTTTCTCCTTGGATTGTAAAAAATGTATTCTTAACAACTCCTTATTTATTTACTCAATATTTAAAATCTAATATGTACCCCATGATGTGGCAATATAAAACCAGTTATCTGTAAACTAATGAACTGAAGCGATTAAGAAGTGGAGAGTTTTATGTTGTCTAAAGGGACATTTCCAGTTCTTATATGTCATAATTCCTTAAGTCTTAATTTCCTTGTAAGATTCTATATTGTAACCTCCTGGGTACATCATTTGAAACAGGTAAGTTCTCTGAATACCTGAATTAATTTTTTTAAGTGTACAGAAATAGTGCCAATCATCAGCACATTTCTGGAAAAAGACAAAAATATTTCCTATAGGCTTGCTCATCAAGTATTCCTGAGTGTGTTTGTCAGTGACATCGGGCATTTTTCATTTTTACTGAATTGCAAGAGAAGAGTGATGGATAGATAACATTTCAGTTGCTCTCCCCACAGAAGAAAGATGTTTATTAGGAGTTAAGATACAAAGACTTCAAAGAATTCACACATTATGTGTGATGTTGTCTTAGTTCTCTTAACCATATATTAGAATTTTAAATAGAGAAATAGTGGGTTGAATTTCATCTTACTTATTGCTTCTTTTTTAAACAGGGTCTCAAAATAGGAGGCAAACCATCACTTACATAAGTTCAAATACTGGATACTGGTTAGGTTTGTGAAACAGAAAGCAAAACTTATTTTTTGAAATTATGTCTAACAAAAGACACAGCAACAAAATGTAGTATTGTCTTTTGAAAAATGAAATACATAGGTTTTTCTCATCTGGTAAGAAAATGGAAATTACGTGAAGAAAATAGGATACAAAAACAAAGTGTTTAACAGTGAGTTCTGTTTTCAAAAATCAAAGCATTCTGGCTGGGCATGGTGGCACACATCTGTAATCCCAGCAGCTCAGGAGGCTGAGGCAGGAGGATTGCAAATTCAAAGCCAGCATTAGCAACTTAGGGAGGCACTTAGCAACTCAGCAAGACCATCTTTCTAAATAAATATAAAAAAAGGCTGGGGATGTGTCTCAGTGGTTAAGCACCCCTGGGTTCAATCCTCAGTACCAAAAAAAAACAAAATAAAATAAAATTTTAAAAAAGCATTCTGTGTCTGAGTATATACTCAAGAAAAATGAAACTATATTTACACACCAAAATTTGTACATAAATTTTCATAGATACACTATTAAAATGTCAAAAAGTAGAAACAAATGTCCAACAAAGTGTGAATGAAAAAAATATGGTATAGCTATGAACTGAAGTAATATTTGAAACTAAAAATAAATGAAGTACTGATGTATGTTCCAACATGGAAAAATATTGTAAATATTAAGTAAAATAAGTCAGTCACAAAAAATAATAAATGTTATAAAATTGCATTTACATGAAATGTGCAGAATAGGCAAAGAGATACAGACATAAAGCAGATTAATGGGTGCTTACTTCTGGGAAGGGCATGGGGGAAATGATGAGTGACTAAAAGGGTTGGGTTTCTTCCTAGGAAGACGAAAATGTTTTAAAATTGTGGTGAAAATTGCAAAAGTCTGTGAATATAATAAAAAACATTGAATTGTACTTTATGTGAATTGATGTTATAGTGTATGAATTACATTACAGTATAGTTGTATTAAACACTGCCCGGAAGACATGGGAAATTCAAACACAGAAAGAGAAAAACAAAACAAAAAATATCAAAGAAGTATTCTTTATCAAAAGAAGCATTTGCGTTTATCAGTATTGCTTATTGATTTCTGAGGGAATACTTGAGATGATAATGTAGAATAATTTTTCCTTGTTCCTCTTGTAAAGTTCAAGTTTTACAGAAACATGTTCTCAGAAGCCATCAAGTGATGGCTTTTTAAGCTCTTCTTCAATTACTCAAAAATCAACATCAAATTAAATGTAACTTTTGTTCACTCTTACTGTTCAATAATATTTCAACCCCTAAAAATATTAATGTGAACTTAAAAGCATTATTTTCTTTTCCACCAAAAGGCATGATATTTATGAAATTATATTTTATCTGAATTTTTAAAAGCAAACATTAAAGAAGCTTAAATGTAAATATGGAAAATCATGGTTTAAGTACTTCTATCCTTAGTAGAATTTAAATAACTTTAGGAAAGAGTTTTACAAAATAAATTTCATGTAATTTCTCATAAGTTCATGACATAGTCCACATTCTAGCTAGCTAATGTATTTGAACAAAAAATGTATCCAAGATATATTCAATATGCACAAAATACCATATTTTTATGCTGAAAAATCCTTCCATTTAAATTTAATTGTCATTATTGCATCTGAAATGTTCCTGAGGAGTTGAAGATCAAATAATATATCTGGTATGGAAGACAGGTTCTTATTTTGGTTTTCAATGGCAGTTCTGCATTTTACATCATATTCAAATTAAGTTTTCTCAATATCTGGCACAACTCTCTCTGACAGATAAAAATTGCTTTGTAAAATTATAGGAAGCAAAAAATATATACAGCAAGGCTCATTAGGTTTGCTTTCAAACCCCTTAACATCCAATTTTGAAATTATGTTTCCTTGATGTGAGATGAGTACCCTTAACCAGAAAAGCATTGCTTTAACACAATTCATTTTTAAAAGTATGATGTAAAGTAAAAGCTATATTAGCATAATAAATGTTTTATTTCTGAAAAAAGTATTACCATAATTTTAAAAAATTGTTATAATAATTCTTGTGGATAATTTGCAGAAGAAACTTAAAGATTAACAAAAATTTATATATTTATAAAATCCTCCATGTGCTTATATAAGTGGTTACACTTCACACTGTTTAAAGCACACACACACACATATACATACACTCACGTATAAACACACATAAAAACAAAAATTCTACTCTTCAGAAATCAAATTTTTATCTTATTATCAGCAATGCTTGAACACAAATGTAATATATAGTGCCTCCTCTCAAAAAGCTTATCTTCAGCATTTAATTCTATGTTTTCCTATTTGTATCTTATTGTTTCTATCATATTCTGCTTCTTAGTGTCTAGATGGCAAATTTAATGTTCATTGATTTAAAGGAAATCAATGAAAATTAAGCACAGATTTCTAAAGCATATCTTTATGAATTGTATTTTACAAGACATTTTTAATTGTATTCTTTTTGTATAATTGTTATAGGCCTATAAAGATACAATTGTAAAACAAATCATGAGAACATTTTATTCTCAGTGATTTAAGAGCATTTCGTAAGTTATGTTGTCCTTTAAAAATCTTGGATTCATAAGGGACTGTATATTGAACTTCTTAAGAGGCAGAACTTTGGGAGCTGTAGGTGAATAAACAATGTTGAAAACACATTGCTTACCTTTAAATTGTGTTTGGCATTGGAAGCAGAAACAAAATAAAGTTAGGAACAGTGAAGCACCCTCATTCACCTAGTGTGAAGCATCCTCTTTCCTCAAGTGTTTGAGTGGTACCAACTGCTACCCTTCAGGGCAAGGTAGGTATATGGCCCAGCCCTTGCCTGTTCAAATGTTCTCTTGCTTTTGGTCACAGAACTGGTGAATTCATGATTAGAGCAGTGAGAGATTGCATCAGACTTGTTATTTTGAACAATGAGTTTAATATTTGTATTTTCCTGAAGTGGTTAATCTGGTTGGTGTGAGCTCTGGGACTGGGGCTGACAGTAATCATTTTTTTTTTTTCAGTAAGAACCTTTTGGGTGGAGATATAAGAGGTTCAAGAATGTGATTTTAACCTTTAGTTCCATTAAACGTCCTTCTAATGCACTGGTTCTCAGCTGGGGGTGATTTTTGTCTTCGGAAGATACTTGACAGTTTCTGAAGATGGTTTTGGTTGTGAAACTGGTGTTGGGTGGGGCACTGCTGGTATTCAGTGGGCTCATAACAGAGCCCCTGTTATGATCTGGTTGTGAGGTGCCCCCCCCAAAAGCTCATGTGAGGCAATACAAGAATGTCTGGAGGAGAAATGATTGGGTTATAGCCTTAGCCTAATCATTGCTGATGGGCTTAACTGAGTGATAACTGGAGGCAGGTGGTGTGTGGCTATGGGTGTGTATTTGGATCTGGAGAGGGGTATCTCCCTGTCTGCTTCCTGTGAGCCGTTTTCTTTTACCACATTGTTCCTCCATGATGTTCAACCTCACCTTGTACCCAGAGGAATGGAGTCTCTGCTGTCTATGGATTGAGATCTCTGAAACTGTGAGCCCCTAAAGAAACTTTTCCTCCCCTACAATTGTTCTTTTCAGATCTTTTAGTCACAACAGTGAAAAAGCTGACTAAAACAGCCCCCACCCCACAATATAATGTCCACAGTGCTGAACTTGAAAATCTCTTCCCTAGAGGAATGAACATATTTAGTCAAACCTCATCCCCCTTCTTTTTCTTCACTTTGGTAAAATCTACTATAATTTGGGTTTCTATCACTCATAGTTAAAAAAACGGCTTATAACAGAAAATAGGAGTGGATAATAGAAAAAAGGATTTAAAACCAGGAAGGAGACAGAAACAAGAGAAACATGCTGGAAAAATGAAACTTAGCAAAGGCCCTGGACTGGAGAAATACAAACCTATGATGAAGAAAGTGAGAACAGTCCATCTGCCTTACGTGGAAAGGAAGAGAGAGAGAGATGGAGCCAAAATCACCTGGAACAGATTTGTACCACCACTGAGCATCAAAATAAGGAACACTTAAAGGTTCTCACATTAGAAAGAATAAGATTGTATGACATCTTTATTTATCCCTGTAAAGTTTTCAGTTCATAGTTGAAGATTTAGAAAATTTAAAAATAATAATGGAGAAAATACTATCACTCAGGTTTAATCACTGTCATTTTGTTGGGCATTAATATTATTATTATTATTATTATTATTATTATTTGCAGTAGTGGGGATCGAACCCAGAGTCTCATACATGCTAGGCAAGTACCATTTTAACATATGTTAGGGCAAATTTTTCTCTATAAAAATATTTTATGAACACAAGGTCAATATGTATGTGTCATCTTTACATTCCTCTTATCCTATTCACCAAATAGTAAGTTTCTCATGAGTGCTGAAACCATTTAGAATTTTCAATGACCCTATAAAATCTGTTAATGCATATACCATATTTAATAATTCTCTTATTGTAAGTCTTCCAGTTGTATCGATTACACATTAAATATAAACATAATGACCATCCTTATGCATACATTTAATATTTATTTAATAAAAGAGTTAAACCTGTAAACACTAGTGGTTCTTAATAACAAAATAATATAAGAAACCTTGTGATATTTCATAGTCCTTTTACCAGTTTAGAAATAACTCCTAGTTATTCTTAAAACTTAAGGTAATTTATGACTGAGGAATGCCCTGGGTGATAAATTTTTCCCTTTCTTGTATTGTGTTAGAGGTTCCAATCATTTGCTATTTTGACTATAAAACCTAACTACTAAAAAATTAATTCTGATTCAATCCATTTGTTCATAAACCACAACTCTAATGAAATAATCAACAAAATTTTCATTACCTAACCTGTAGTTGTTTCTTATGTAAATCTGATTTTAATACCTAATATCAAGATGTCACTGTTCTTAAGATACTAAGTGTCTATCATTTATACACCTATTTTTTAATTGTATTCAACCCACTTCAAAAACTATTTAGTATAAGTTCATCTGGGCCATCTCCAACTACTCAGAAAGGTCAGAATTATTTCCTAGCTTCTTCATGAATTTTCCTGATAATAGTTTGACAGATTCTACAATGTTCTTAATGGCCTTAATACTCTGCATTTTTTAAACCAAGTAAGTTATAGCAGTAACTTATATAGGTTAGTTTTTTGTTTGTTTGTTTGTTTGTTTTTTACTTTCTAAAATCAGCATGCAACAGAGCTATTGTCTTCTTAAAGTGCAGTTTTCTCTCAAGTTCAATTTGTACTCAGTTCAAATTGTACTTTTTGTAAGTGTTCTCTATCTTTCTACTCTTTGATCCACTTCTTGCGTTCCTCCCTCTTCCCCCATCACTCCATATATTCTTGATGTTATCAATTCACTTCCACAGTAAAATGCTTCACCCAATTAATAACATCAAATGATTTCTTTTGAAATATATTCTGCATACATATTTGGCATATTTGGGTCAAAATTATCCTCATTCAGCATTTAATATCACACGACTCTTTTAGAACAACCAGGTTCCTTAGCATCATCTATTCTCTTTACTCATATTTTAGAGATGCATTTATAAGTGTCACATCATACAAAGTGCAAAATTTGACACTTTTTATTTAATATATAATATATATAATAAGATTTTTTGCAAACTTTTGGTTTCCTTATCAAACCTGATTTTAATTCTTAACATTCATTAGATTTGTAGGTTTTAATTTGACTTGGCAACTATGCTTTATAAAGTATACCTAAGTAGTGCCTTTCAAAGTTGTGTTCTAGCTGGGCATGTTAACATAAGCCTATAATCCCAGTGACTTGGGAGGCTTGAGGCAAGAGCATCACAAGTTCAAAGCCAGCCTCAGCAATTTAGCCAGGGTCTGAGCACCTAAGCGAGAACCTATCTCAAAATAAAAATAAAAAGGGTTGGGAATGTGGTTCAGTGGTTAAGTGACCCCGTGATCAATCTCTGGTTACAAAAAAAAAATAGATTGGATTCTAACTCATTCAATATGATATGCATGGTATGTGTCTAAGCACACATAGAGATGACAGAGCCTACCTCATAAGCATTTTTGAACAGTAATAGAATGAACTCTGTATTAACATAGGACCAAATCAGTGTAGGTATTGAAAAAAGGTGAGGTGACTTCATTATTCTAATCCTATGTCATGTTTCACTGTGCTTTCTTTGTGCCTTCAACATTTTTTACCATTTATTTCAAATTCCAAATTTGGTTTCTCTGTGGTTTTGTTTGCTTGATTGATTTCTGTGTCCTAATTTCAGTATCTCACCAGGGTAATTCAATTTCAAATTTCATGAAATTAACAATACCAGTCATTAAAATAATTGACATACATTATTACTTCAAATGCCATTGGTATTTAATTTTTTCTTCATTTGAGAAAGTACATGGCATGTGAATCACTAGGTTCATTTGTAAGCATGTCCTCTAGTTTTTAGAATCATTTTGTTTTGTCTTCTGCAGTTGTTTTGATCATTTGAACTAGTCTGTAACAGGTAATTTCACTTTTGTAACAGAGGCTATGACTTATTTAGAAAAACGACAATCTATATTCTCTAAGTACTATATATCCCATGAATGCCTAAGGATTGTAAAGAACAGCAAGGAATCACACTTAAAATTTTAGATTCTTTCCTGAACTGCTGGCAAGGGACAAACAAGGCTGTCAGTTCAGACCTGTGATAATGTGCAGTGTAATGCCATCCTTAAAGGAAATTTCCAAGTGCAAATATAATCACCATTTTGTTAATATCTTAATATGTGCACAAATGGTCTGTCTCTGTTATGAAAATCTGGAAGTATATAGAATATACTCAGGTTCCCAGGGTAAGGATTACCTTGTGGTGACATGCACAGACACTAATGCACACATTGCACACTGATGCATTCAGAACTCAACTTCTGATAACATGGAAATAAAGGGTATACGGATTTAGGCTGACAATATCAGATCTGGAATGATATTTAGAAATGCTAATATTTGAGGGCAAAATAAATCTCAGTTGGAGATTTAAACTTGGAAGACATTTTATTTTTGAAACTACTTATTTGAAACACTGTGTCTGGTGATGAAAATAAATAAATAAATACCCTGAGATCTGTAGTAAAGTCTTGCAAAACTTCAAAGCTAACTGCTAGCAAAACAACTCAATTAGGACAAGATTTTGAATCTGAAATTACACCAAAGCAGTTTTTGTTTTGTTTTATTTTTGAGTTGTTTAAAGTTCTGAAACTGCTTACCAAGGGATTCTGTTAATTTAACTCTCGTCCCACATTTTATACCTAACTTCCTTAGAGATGACCTAGGTCTAAGTCATAATCAAGTCACATTTATGATCACTACACTTAACACATAAAACACAGAGTACATAGTTAAATTTGAATTTTGTATGAACTTTTTTTTGCATAAATAGGTGACAAAATCAGTTAGAGCACAGAGGTAACTTTGAAATGAGGTCTATAGACACCAATACAGAGGTCACCTGGAAAGAGGAAATGGGTGTTGTTGCCTGGGAACTTGAGAAGTTTAACTCAGATCTCCAGGCAAAGGGAGTTTGGTTGAGATTGTGTCCAAGGATGGGGTCATCATGGCAGGGGGAGTTCATGCTACTGGCCATTTTCAGTAATGTGGCATCACAAAGTAAATTCCCAGCCTGGATCTTTGGGAAGCAAGAATAAGTATATGAGAAAGGGAGCTAATAAGAACCAAGCAGGTAATCAGAATTCAGGATTCAAAGTATTTCTGGGCTATTTTATAGTTGAAGGAGTGTTTGATGAGAAAACTATGGCAAATGAATACTTTTAATGAATTAGGTCAAAATGTTCATACTTAAAAATGAGTTATAAAGAATTAACTGATGAGGAAAAATTATTATCAGATTATATTGTGACCTTCAAACAGTTTGTTCAGTTTATCTCAGATACTGAATTGGGTTAATCCCAAGGTAAGAAATTGGAGAAGCTCCAATTTGGAGAATTCTTAAGTCTGGGGAATCAAGAACAGGAGCAGAATACTTTGAGATGTTTGTAAGAACAAGAAATTATCCCTGGGTTTCATATGAAGGATATTTTGAAGTCAGTAATCAAATTATGATCATATTGTGAGGATGACAAAGAATGTCAATGTCAGTCACACTGGGTATTTGTAAAGATAAGAAACAGATATCTTCAAGGTATAAACAAGCTCAACAATACTTTCTTGAAGTTGAATTAATCATCCTTTCATGTGTAAAAATCCATTCTTCATCAGACAGTAACTGCTTTTAGTGGGGTATAAATTAATATGAGATGTGAGAACTGATTATTCTGTTGTTTTC
This sequence comes from Glaucomys volans, assembly GCA_020662805.1. Classification (NCBI taxonomy): domain Eukaryota; kingdom Metazoa; phylum Chordata; class Mammalia; order Rodentia; family Sciuridae; genus Glaucomys; species Glaucomys volans. The sequence continues at coordinate 222,105 of JAJEJO010000427.1, forward strand.
CCCCTTCTTTGAATTTTTAACTAGAAATTGTTTTTTTTTCCTTAGGGTGTGTATGTGTGTGAGAGAGAGAGGAAATCAACACCTGACAAAGCTGAAACCACATCCTATTATCTATTTGTATATTTTTTACAAGTTAGGTATTAAAATATGTAGGTGCAGGGAAGTATACAGAAGTAGCTATCCAGATGATTGCTGGCTTGCTGATATCATGCATAAAAATTATTACTTTATTGCTGATTTTAAAAGTGTTGCTAAAAGAAAGTGTTGTATAAAAAATGCCTAAATTGCTTACATAACTTGCATCAAGTTTCATGATGATCTAAACACATTATTAGTGATTACCATTCTGTGGTATTGTAGCAGGATAGCCTATGACAACCCTTATGTTCCTCTGTTCTTTTATAATGAGCTACCTTCAGGCTTTTTCATGATTCAACCTGGTGAAAACACATTAATGAAACATTTCTAACCTCCCAAAACCCTTACGTTCACATGATCATGACCATGCACAGGAAGCCAAGTGAAAGGGCTGCCAAGATAAAAATTCATCAGACTCACACCCTAGTTTGTTTATTTAATTTCTCTCTCTCTTGCTCTCGCTCTCAGTTCTCTCTTAACCCAACTACAAGAAGTTTAACCAAGAAGATTGCAACATTGGGTTCACATATCCAGTCCTTGAAAAGGGCAGGAGTAGAACTGGATGAAGCATGCCTAGTTTTAAGCACAGGTGAAATCTGACAACTTACTCTCTTATTTTCCTCTCTCAGCTTTTCTATCTCACTCTACTAATGTATTCCTTCTTCTCACCCTTCTCTTGACTTTTTACACACACACACACCACTCTCTAATGAGTGCTTGTTTCATTATTTTCTGCTATGTGAAGATTATTGTTTTTATATACTTTTAATACAAATGCACACATATGACCATGAGCATCTTAACATTTTAGCTGGGATGTAATCAGTTAGCCAGTTACCCACATCCTGGGTTTTCGGATTTTCAAAGGAGAAATCAGACTGGCCTGTCTTGAGTCACATGCCCATCCATTCCCAGCTCAAGCTGGGAGGGACTTGAGTACCAATGAGTGGCTCAGGTTAGGTCAGGTGTCTTTTATCTCAGGTCATACAGCTCTTCCACCAAAGAGGAGCAGGGGAATGAGGAATTGTATGGTCGCACCATGAAAATAATTGAATTTAGGCCTTGTGATTCCCAGGGACATTTTTATCACTTCTCTTTCTCTTACTTCCGTGTTCACCTAAGCAATTGGATGAGTCATTACTGTTTTCTTCCTGGCTGCACTTTCATCTGACTCTTTGTCTAGCAGCTTTATCCAGTATGGTGTACCTGTGGTCCTGTGAACCCTTCTCTCCAGGTACTACCTCCTCAATTGGAGGCTTATTGATTAATTACTTAGAGAGATGCAAGTGAAGCCAACAAAATATCATTGTGCTGTGATGAATATATAGACAAATTGTGAGAGAAGAAACTTTTTTTCCTTGTATCTTGGACAGTTGAGGAGACAAAACCTGTCTAAACTAATACATATTAACTTCTCAGTCATTAATTAATATTACTAGGCTGATGACATTTATTGAGCATGATGTCAGCAACTCTATGACGTGGAGAGAAGTTAACAGTTTTCCCCATTCCTATTGAGCTTTTAATCTTGAAGAGGAAACAAACACTAACCAAAATTCATTTAAATATATGCACCCAAGGGTATGGAATTTGTTAATATGGTAGTGAACGTGAATAGGCATTTATCATATATGAACATGATAAAGGAAGAATGAGAACTTGATGGAGCTATGATGTGAAGAACCAGCAAATGTAATGTACAAGAATTAGTGTCTTTTCAATAAAGCAATGAGGGAGAGAGAGAAGTCCCTGGAGGAGAAGCAACCATACAGAGGTGCTGCATCAGCTGGGAACCTTTCAAGAGACACATGAAGGAGAAGCCTGCAGACCCATGCAGGTCATGTTAAAAATTCTGTCCTAAACTGTGGGAGCAACAGTGGTCCCTAAGGTTTTTGATGAGAAGGAGACTTGTTCAGATTACCAATCAGTTATGTGATAACTGATTAATTAAATCTCTAATAATCACTGGAGCAAAGTGTGAGGCAAGGATTCTTCAAAGGAAATAATAAGAAAAAGAACAACTTGACAAAATTAGATAAAGTCACCACATGTAAAGAGCCATACTTGAGGCCAGTTGTTAAAGTGCTTTGTGCTGTACCTGCCAAATTAAAGAATTTTGCTAATCATTATTTTGCCTTTCCATTTTTTCTGTCTATACAACAATGTTTTCTTAAGATACAGTAGAGCTACATGAATTTAAAAAATAATACATGGTTTATGCAGTATATAAGGAGCAAGTGAAAATATTGTAAAACTTAATTTAATTTTTATTTTTAAGTCAGAGAACATAGATTTATCCTTTTGTCTATGAGAGAACAATTGATGATGTTTGTCATTGGTCTCCTGAGAGAAAGGGAGCATCCAGAGCAAACATGTGAACAGTACTTTATTGAAATTCTGTCCACATGTGGGTTCTTGTGACCTTCTGAGCAGGAAAGGAAATGATGTCAGGGTATGGGTTCAGAAGAACAGCACTAATCTCATTCTTTCCTTGCTCGCAATCCAAGTTTCCCATCTTTCTAGGAACATTTTACTCTGTTTGAAATACAAGAACTGTAAAGATAATTAAAAGTCTTCTGTCATCCTGATTGTCACCAACCATGGACTTCCTCTAACAGAAAACTGATGAGGCTAAATCATTTTTATGCTTTATTCATTTGCTGTCTAGTAAAAATGTTCAAACACACACGGAGATGGCCATCAGCCTGGCAATGGTCAAGAATAGATAAAGTCTTGGCCATTTGACAAACTCTAACATTCACCCTGAATAATGAGAAGTTGGCCCAAATATTCTACAGAGACATTTCCTTATGTAATTCATATTGTTTATCACCAGGGGAAAGATTCAAAATGCTATTAAGCACATTTGATAAATCAAAGCCTTTCACTTATTACTCTTGGATTTTAAATAACTTATTTAATATATTCAGTTACTTGCTTTCATGTGCATCCACAAATGATTTGCTGGTTTAAAACAAATACTCATATGTAAATGATAAAATAAAAACAAATAGCAATTTAAAAGCAAGGCAAGGGAAGTATATGATTTTGAATTGGACTTGTTCTCAGTGGAAAGAATAATGACCAGCTAAAGCCCTTCATTTTTTGGTTATTTGCTACAAAGAGATGCTTTCTTCAACATTAAGCCTAAATGGCAGCATTTTATTATCTTTAACATAATTATATTTCTATAGCTGTATAATTAAGGTTGATTTATCTTATTTAAAGTAGGATGTTCCTTCCTTTGACAGTTTTTCTTTGTTTTTGTTGTTGTTGTTGTTGTTGTTGTTGTTGTTGTTTTAAGAGCTGAATTGGGGTCGGGAGCATAGTTCTATGATAATGTACTTGCCTAGCAAGCATGAGGCCCTGTCCTGGTTCCATCCCCAGCCTTAAAAAACTATCCTGAAAAACTGAATAGATGAATTGCTGGTAGGGTTATTTTTAATTTTGTAGAGTTATCATGGATTTCTTTCCTAATTTAAGAATACTTCCTCATAGCCAGAGAAGAAATTAATACTATTTCATTCCCTACAAAAATTGTGGAGTTTGCCTCTTAAAATACATGTTTAGCCCTAGTCAATGAATATCTTTTCTTTTTTCTTCATCTATGTAATTAATGCAGTAAACTTCTCTCTTTACCAAAGTCCACTCTCTGGGGACAAATGCTAGTCAAGCAAATGCCACGCTTTGAGACATTTTTTTCTTTGTCCAACAGATTTTTCTTGAAATAGTTAAAGCCTCTAGCCCCTATATATAAAGCTGAGTGATGCAACTGAATTATAATTATCATCATGAATTCAGACACCAGTACTATATTTAAATTGGAGGAAAAGGATTGGCTTTTAGTTTTATATGTTAAAAGAGTTGGTTGGTTATATCTTTTTGAGCAGCTGAGCCCCTAAGTAAACAGTTATCCTCAAAGTTTCTGGACAATTTTTATTTGAGTATGCCTTGTCTTCTTTATCAATAGTCAGAACCTCTTTCAGCTCATCCCAGAAGAGGAAAATCATAAAATCCCAAGTACTATGGCAATTACTGCTGGTAATGCTCTTTTTTCTTGACTTTAGGGAGAACTCAATTTTGTGGGGATCCACAGTCCCGTAAGACATGTATTTGCCCTCTTAATTCACAATCTTATGGCAAACATTTTTCTGGGTGGAGGTAGGTCATCCCCTCCCTTTCTGGGTGACAGGGGAAAAAAATCATTAAATTTAATTCAGCATCTCTGTATTTTAATAAGTCTGTATGTTTAGAGAGAAAAATATGTGTTAGTTCTGGAACATATTTAGTCTATTTTTAGTAGTAGTAGTAGTAGTAGTAATAGTAAAATCGTTGGGAACTGTGGTGGTTTTCCATTGCCATGTCAGAAATCATCCCCTCACAGTAGCTTAAAAGGATAGTGATCACTGATTTTCCTGGGAGTGAGGGGTTGGGTGTGGAATTTTTCATAGAGATGGAGTGAGACTCCTAAGGAGGATACTGATAATCAAAGTCTTTCTCACTCTTCACATGCCTGGCAATTGATGCTGGCTCTTGCCTGGGAACTTAGCTTGCCCTATTGGTTTGCCCTATTGGCTTCAGTGTCTGTGCATGACTTTTACCTGTGCCTATTGTCCACGCTGGTGACTTAGACTTCAACAGAAACAAAAGAGGGGAGGCAAACACATGACAATCATTTCTTTGTGGTGAGAATGTTTAAAACCCATTCTTTCAGTGGTTTGAAAATATGCAATACATTAGTATCAACTTAAAGTCATCTTGCTGTGAAATAGATCATCAGATCTTATTCCTCCTGTCTAGCTGAAACTTTGTGCTTTTTGATCAATATATCTTTACCCCGCCCCAACCTGCTTAAACTGGTAACTACCATTCTATTTCCTATTTCTTTGAATTCTTCTTCCTTAGATTCTATGTACAAATGAGATCCTAGGATGGAAAAAATGGCAAGGTCACATTGTAAGATAAGTAGGTGGGCTATTGTTATGACCATTTTAGGAAAAAGTAATCTGCCACAGTGACCCACTAAGGACCCAGAGATTTCTAGTAACATAAGTCCACTTTGTGTACTTAGCATATACTATGCTGCTATTCTATAGGATCTACATTTGTTGTCATTCAGATCTCAGGATCCAATCACATAATGTGAATGCTATTGTTTTCTGCATTTTAAAAATTAGAAAATAGAGTTAAGCAACCTTTTCACAATCACAAAGATCAAAAGGGCAATATTCTGCATATACTGAGACTTCTAACCTGGATCTTAGACAGTTTCTAATAAAAAAAATAGATTTGGAAAAGTTTATTCTCTTAATTTAGAGTCCTACTGTCTAGCCACATGAACTTAGTTTACTGAGTTTTCATCCATGAATCTTAAGAGATTCATGCCTAAAATTTAGAGCAGTAGCACTGAAATGATAGAAAGATTGTGAAGGGTAATTTATAATGTAGAAGGAAAAAAGGCTGGCATTGTACTGTCAATATGCTTGTTGACTAAAATAAGATGTTTTGAATAATTGGTATTTAACTTATATTTATTAATTTATTTAGTTTTGTTTCAAGTCATTTCATATTGATATATATGAACAATATTATACTCCTTTATTCTATTCAAAGTCCTTTAATTAGCCATTGCAATTTCATTAATTGGTAGATATTGCATTTACATTTCTGACAAGTGAAAAATTATACTTTATAGCACTAAGTTTTGGTACAGCATATTGTTTTGTAATCAAACATTTTTCAGGAAAAAAGTGGACCCAAGTATACAAACAGCTTTGCCTCTATAAGGCAAATTTGTAAATTAATATGAATTAATAATTTATAATCATCATGAATATATATTATAAATTTACATTTATATGTAGATATAGCATGCATAGGTTTGTGTGTATATGTTTTATGTATAAATGAATACAGCATAAATACATGTACATATAAATAACACATATATAGTTTGTTCTCTGACCCTCTTTTGACTCCCTTTTATTCTTCAGAGCATGTCTGGGGAAAGGCACAGAATATCAATCTAAGTGAATTTATTTTTTCCTTAGACTTGCATTTGGTTTTCTCTTTTGTAACTAAAATGCTGCATGTTCAATAAGTATTTGTTGATTGATCAAAGGATTTCAGATCTGAGATTAAACTTAAAGAGGGATTATTTTGTAATGGTCTCCTTCTAAAGATCATTTGGGGAAAAGCTTGAAAATTACCTCACCCCAGTTGAGACTCCCAATTTGATCTGATACTAATCTAAACCTCAGACTTACTAGGTCTTTTGACATTGCAAAACTTGGTTTCATTACATCTTGTATTGGCAGGAATCCAAAAGTGTAGAAACTGTTCAGCTGTCTTATAAAATTATTGAGGTTAATTTAATATTTGGTTATATAAATGAATGAGGGGTCAGAGAACACACATGGCATGTATTTTATTACCCCAAACCTGAACCTTGAAAGAAATGACTTCCTTTTTCACTTTTGGATAGTCTCTGTTATTAGAAGTTTTCTTCCCCATCTCTTAAAGTAAATGCTTTAAAATAATAGATTTTTAGTTTATGCTGTGCTAAAGCTATCATAGTTCTCAAATATATACAAATAACTTTCATTTAAAAAGTACCAAAAATGCCGTAACTAGAATAAAAACTGAGGTTCCCCTATAATATTCTTTGTAGACAAATCTATGGTAGATTTAATATGACCATTTTTAACAGTGCACATCAACAACAAAACTAACATTTTTATCAATTGACAAATATATGCATAACCTCTAATTGTGTGTAGTGGAAAATATTTAAGCATTTATTTTTTTGAAATATGGCAATAATCTCCATATCTTATTGCATGCAGGCCCTGTCATCTATAGTCATTAATGCTGGCACCTAAATGTGCTTGAATTCATGGATAGCTATGTATGAATGCATTAAATTTATTATCAGCCCCACCAAATGCATACATATATAGAGACTTAGATTTTATATTCTCCTGTGTAACCCTCATGTATGTGTGTTTGTATCCTTATATGTATGTGTATATATGTGTGTATGTGTGTGTACACTGTGTGTGTATGTGTAGTGTATAGGAACAATAAGGAAAGATTCTTAACATAAACATTAATATTTGTCACAAGCAAATGAATGGGAAAATGTTAGGAAAAATGAAAAGATATTTAAAATGAGAACGTTCAGTTTTAAACCTAGGTCATGAATTAGATTTTTAGGTAATTTACTCTACATACTTAATAGTTTGTCAAATGTCCAACTTTCAAGTGGCCATCCTTTTCTCTTGACAAAGTAATTACATAGCTTGCTTTTGCCTGATGGTATTAAACTAGCCACAAGGAAGGGACATCTTGAGGTCCAATCTTGGCTATTACCAGGTCAAAATTTGAACATTTTCTCATGGCTCCTGCAGATCTTGAAACAAAAGAGAAGCTGAGAGCTACCATAACTGTTAGTAATGGGAAAAAAATCAAGTACAATAATGTCTTTTGTGTTGTGGAGAGCATGCTGACTCCAACAGGAAAAGAGAACTAAGTTTACTTTTTACAAGGGGAACAATCACTTGATCTTTTCTTCAGTGACTAATAGCTCTTAAGTTTCCTCTTGCTACTCTCCAGGCAACCATAGCAGGGGAGATAAAAGCAGAGAGATCTTGAAATCACTTTTAATCACTTAACTGGTGGTGAAGATTTTGAAATGCTTTTCAGATTTGCTGATTTATAAGATATGAAGAAGTAACATCTTTGCTTGAAAAAGAGCAGAGAAACAGTAGGAATACAATGCCTGATTTAGGGGATCAAATTTCTAAGCTACCACACATTACTGCCCACTTAATACAAATTACTTGTAAAAGACTACAAAACTGCATTTGAGTAGAAATCAAGCATCTATATTGCTCAAAATCACAGATTTCTTATGGACAGAATAAAATTCTGGTCATTTCTTTATCCCCAGTGCCTCTTACAAGGTTTCTATTGTTATTTCAATCTGTCTCTCACTATATGGGACAAGAATTTGCACTCAGCTTAATGAAGGTGTGTTGAAAGGTGTGTTCTAGAGAACTTGGGTCCCTTGAAAAAAACTCATGATGAAGATTTGGAATAACCATCCACTTATTAAAGGTTCCTAGAGTTCCTCTCCGGTGAAGAAAGTTTGATTTCACCTAACCTGTAATCTCCAAACTAATTTTTTATGCATAAAATCTTGTTTTGACACTTTTCCCACTATAAGTATTCTTTGATGGTATGTAGAACTAGTGTTTTATATGGCACAAGTTGGAAAGGTAGCATTTCTTATTTTGCTAATCAACTTCTTTTCCCCCTTTCTGTTTCTTTTGCAAGCTGTTCTTCAGTAAGTGCTTTGTCTGCCAGTTTTCCTAACTAAGAGTCAGAGGCCATGGTGTGGCATAATTCTCTGTGTTTTCTTGAGTATGAGACATAATTATTTTAAAAATTTCTTAAAATCACCCAGTCTACACTGAGTCAGAGCCTCAGTCCCCTTCCCTCTTGACTGCTCTTCTCTGCTCTATGCCCCTTTCCACCATTCCTTTGCATTGTGTCTTCTCATTCTTTCTTCTTCTACCATCTAGACCACAATCCTTTTCTCTTTCTACCTCCTGGTTTCCAGGGAAGGCAACTAAAACAAAATGCAAATAAATATGAAAAACAGCGAGATGTATGAAATGTCTTATTTCTGCAATCCCATAAACCAACATTAAATGCACAAACAGCATGAGGTCATTTAGGGGGAAATATCTATGGAAATGACACAAATGTGACAGCAACTATAACTGGGAATAATGCTGAATCCATAAAATGTTGGATCATAAAATGTTCAGAGTATATGGTAATGTGTGTATAAATTATGAAAATAAAAATTCCACTAAAACATGTTTAAAAGTTACTGTATAGAAATAGAGTTTGTCCCTGACTTAATATTGTTTGGGATTAACTTTTCAGAGAATTTCTAGAGATTTAACAGGGATCTTATCCTGTTTAATTTTTAATTTATCCAGGAGGAAAATTTGCATAGCTATCTTTCAATTTTCAGAAGCGTGGATCTTAATCATTTCTGATTAAGCATAGCTTGAAACTTCATGAGGTTTAACTTTGGGAGTACCACTTAGGCATGGGATTTGGCATTGTCCCTGGAGGTATATAGATTTTACATTAATAAGGACAATTAACAATGATGACTAATGAAACTACCTTAAATTATGTAGTCTTTTAATCAATTGTTTAAAATGTTTAATTCTCTAGTAAAGTTGCAGTTAAATTTATTCATAAAAAGGTATTTTTTTTAGAACTTTTGTCTCTGTACTAAGTACTCATGTAAGTAAGGAGTATTCCCTTTGTATTCACAGTACATCCACCAGCATTTACTACCTTAGACTATGTTCTAAAATGGATCTGACTTCTGCAGAACACAGATAAACCACTTCTTAGAGGAGGGAGATTGTTAAATGATTATGATGATAATGATGATAAGAAAGAAGGAAAATAAGGAAAACTACACTTTCTTGAGGGCTCAGTTCATGTTTGTTATTATTCTGGGGTCTTTCAGATAATTCTTAAAGCTGTCAAGTGAATTAAGTATTTATATTCCATTTTATAGATAATGGGACTTGTACTTTAAAAAATTAAGTGAATTTTTGAAGCTCATATACCTAGTACATATACCTAGTACATAGCTGCATTTTAAATTTAGGTTATTCATATGTCACCCATTGTGAAATACATAATTATTAGAGGTTTAGAAAGCAGAAGCAGCAAAAAATATGCTCAGGAAAACAAAGAAAACATAAAACAGGCAGTTTCCATTTCATAATCTGTATACATTTCTTTAATGTTCAGTGCATTCTTTTTGATAATGTTCTATCACTGAAGTGGCTTATAATATGTCAAAATTTTATTCTTCAGAATATCTCTTATGCCATTTAATTCTTGAATTTTTTTTTATTTCCCAGTCTGATGTCATCTCCCCCTTATTTGAGTTTATTTAACTTTGTTTTTTTAAAACTGTCTTACCTACTTGGTCAATCTTCTTGCCTCATTCACTAACCCATTAACCCCTACACACACACACACACACACACACACACGTGCACACCACATTTAAATGCCTTCAGTAGAAGACTGTATCTTCTTTCATGTTTTTATTCATTTATGTCATTCATTCATTTATTCATACACCTAACAAATTTCTACTAACTATATACAATTAGGGAACACATGACTCCTTAAATCATAGGAATTTTTTTCTTTTGTTTTACCAGTATTTTTTAATTAAAATTATTAACTCATATCATTCCCTTGTACATTAATAACTGGTTTTCCACCAAATAGAGTTCTCAGCAGTTTTGCTTTAGAGACCCTTCCCCATAGCCAAAGTAGCTGTCAAGGCCTGTTGATTCAATGTCTGGATATTTGCTATGGGTTCCTGGAGACAGGCAAATGCAGGGGACCTTTGACTCACAGTGTAGCAAGCTCACTCAAGACCCTCTCAAGATGGCTCCCATTGCTATTGTGATTGTATGCTGGGAAGTGGGGAGAACTTCCTCAGGGCTGGTGTGCCATGGGGATTCCAGGTCCATTACTTATTCATACTGTACCTTATGTTGCTGAGTCATGTGTTAGTTGTTCTCTCTGGTTCCATCCATCTTTTCTTCAGCTCTTCCCTTATCTTTCGCAGAATGGCTGTGAGTTTGGCACTAGGGAATTCTGTATCACTCTCTGTTCCACTAGCCAAAGGCTGGGTGGTTTTCCAAGTCTCTATTTACAGTTGAACTGCAGCATGTTACCACAGTCATCCTCTTCAAGAGCAACTGCTGTCTGGTTGGTTTGGTTCTATCTCATGAAGAAGTTGGTGAGTACTAGGTCCTATAATATATGAAATTCTCCAAAAGTTGTCCTTTTGCTCTTTCAAGGTTTCTATCAAGGTTTATACTTCCTAATGGAAGGAAAAGGCTAATTACATCAGTGTTTATAATGTAGTGTTCATGGGATCACCTAGCACAGTTTGCATGTAATAAGCTATATTAATTGAAAAATCACCTAAGCCCAGAGTAAGTAATTGTTTTACTGAAAATGCTATCATAATTGTATTTGGGAATTCATAAGTGATATAATTAATGTGCTTAAATACTACTAATTATTGATTATTTTGATTATTCAATCACATGTGTGCTATATAGTGTTACCTTATAAACTTAGGTCATCCTTATATAAAGGAACATATATTCACCTCTACAATACCTGACTACATGGCATTACTTAAGAATAAAATTGGTTCAAAATATATTGGAATCTATATGTTTTTTTGGGTGAGCAATGATGGAATCATTATTTTTCACTATTCATAAGGTAACAGGTATGTTAACAATACAGAAACATCAAACTTTAAATTATGCTGTGCTTATAGGTACAGCTTCTATTTGGGCAATCAGAAGCTCAGTGATAATGTTCTAACATGCTTTCACTAATTTTTTTATTTTTATTTTTAATTATTAATAAATGGAGGATGAGAAGTGTTTCTTAATATCCAAATAATGAAAATAAATTGTGTGAAAACCTATCAAGCAGATTTATGTCTGTAGTTCAAAAATTCATGCCTTGGGTTTAGCCAACTCAATATAGAATCAGCTAGAGTATAGGGTGTTTATCAAAGTAGAGCCTGATAAGAAGGGCATGCACTGTAACCTTATTGTTCAGTTGAAGAAGCAGCAAGCAGAGTTTTCTCCTTGTTTTAAACATTGTTTGTACTTTGGTCCCTTCGGCTGATCTTTTCCATATGGTCCATTAAGTTTTCAACAGGAATTTTATGATTTCAACTAGTTTGGTACATTAATTTCATCTTGTGGTGGGCTGATTTTTCTACATGTGTCTAGAATTCAAGAGGAATATTTGTTCCTATTTAATAACCAACTTTGAAATAAACAGAGAAATATAGACTATGAACTCAAATCTTTTATGCTTTTATCTCCAAACTGTAGGAAAGTGCTCAGATGTGTTCGCATGCGACACACATCACCACATTTGCAAAGATGCATCCAGCATCCTGTATCTAATAGACATTTATCAGCCATCCTTCCTGTGCAGGGCATTGTTGCAGGCCCAAGAGATGAAGACTGAAGAAATAGATTGCATTATAGATTTCACTGTAGATTGCAACAGTGAGGGGGGCAGTAATTAGTAGTTAAAAACGATTGAGGAACTTTTATATACCAGTCTTAGCCTATGCATTTTACACATATTGCCTTATTCAATCTTCCCAAAAGAGTGAAAGGGCATAATTATCCTGATTTTGAGATGAACAAACTCTAGGAAAGTAAATTTCCCCAGTGTTTAGCAATTTGGTACAAGGATATGATTCCAGGAAGGAAAAAATATGATTAGTTATGGACATAAAACATGCTTACCTGTACCAAGTCTGGGTTTGGGAGGGTAACTGCTCAAAGGGAAGGTGACTGGTAAATATGGCTAATAAAATAAGATCAAGAATAAGAGGTTGGAGCAAGAGTGTCAACGGTTTTATGTTTGTTGTTACTGCAATTACTATGTATATGCCCATAAATGAGAGGATATATATTCTTATAAACATAGGATAATAGAAATATTTGGTATCTTTTAGAATTTTTAAAAGAAATCAGGGCAACATTATGAATTGTGGACTTTACAGACAACAGAGTACCACACATTGATTGGAAATCAGTTAAGTGAAATATTTCATTGATACAGGTAGGAGGATATTGATGAAGATTCAAATTAAAACACTAAACATAAGTCTACAGTATTAGGGAATACTAATTCTGACTAATAAATCTTTTGAACAAACCTCCACAGCCAAGAAGACATTTTGCAATACACAAACTAAACAATGTGCTAAGCATAAAAACGCATTAACATTTAAGGTGGATAGAAAATTAATCCCATCTCAAAAGTCCTAGCCATTTTAGCTGTGGCCAAATGCTTAAACAAGACAGAATGTAAATGTGAAAACCATTCAGTTTTCATAATCAAAGGAAACTATTATCCTTAAAGAAGAAAATACTGGAAGAAGTAAGCAAGACATTAAAGAAGCTTCTCTTTAAACAACTACCTTCCCAAGGGCACATTTCCTTAGATTTTTGACAGGGATTGGGTAAAACTTCTTAAAGTGCAAAGGAGCAGTGGAGACTAAATTGCTTCAGGCTGTGTAAATGGAAGTCCTGGTTTATGGAGAGTTATGGAACCAGAAATTTATATTGACTTTTAAACTTACATTTTTAGAACAGAACCATTTCTTTGACACTATTTCTCTCTCTCTCTCTCTCTCTCTCTCTCTCTCTCTCTCCCCCCCCCCCTCCCCCCCCCCATATTGCTCTCTCTCTCTTCCTCTTTCCCTCAACTCAAGCATAGACACAATACATCTTAATTTTCTGGCTAATTTTTGGTAGAAAAATATTATGTCAAATCTCATGATAACATCTAGAGAGAAGTAGAAAGGTTGTAAAATATAAAGCCATTGACTCAGTTAGAGGTGAATTGTATAATTTCCTCCACTACCTGATAGGAGTTAGTGTTAAAAATTCCATCATTCCATCCAAGTCCTAGAGTTAGACATTTTTCAAATTGATTAAGTCCTCAAACCAATTGATACCCTATGGCACTAAAGTAGCATCATGTCATATTCAGAAATGTAAAGATAAACTTGGAATCAATGATTGTTAGAGGAAAGAAAAACAATACTTACCACCATATCACTTATCACTGAATGGAGTGGAGTGCCTGGCACATGGTAGGGACTCATATATTTCTGTTGCATGAATAAGTGAATGAAGAGCCTCCTCAACTTGCAATAGGAGTATGTCCTGATATACCTGTTGTGTTGAAAATGCACTGAATGCACCTAACCTATTGAACAGCATAGCTTACCAGCACAGTGCACCATAGAATATTGATTTTCACCTTTCTGATTGCACAGATATCTGGGAATCATGGTTTGCTGCTGCTGCCCAGCATCCAAGGAGGGTATTATAACCCATATTGTTGGTCCAGGAAAAGATCTAGATTAAAAATCCCGAGTATGGTTTCTACTGAATGCATTTTGCTTTCACACCATCACAAAGTTGAAAAATTGTCAAACCTTTGTAAGAGGTTGTGTTGCTCTAGTAATTTACATCATGCAAGTCTCAGTATTATATCCAAATCTGTTGTGAAAATTGATTATACACAAAATTATCTAAAACAAGTTTGGCATTGCTCTACTCTAATCTCTCCTTAGGCCTAGAACAAATATCTTCAGCATTTGAGCCTACAATAACTTGCTTAGTTGACTTTATATGAGAATTAAAATAAACTTTAAAAATCACAAGCAAAATTTCTATTAATGTAAAAAGGTAAACAATAAAAATGAGTCTTTCCATTGCCCTAATTCCACAGCAACTGCTCATGTGGTTCCAAAAACAAAAAGAAAGTAAAAACTAATGTTAGAGCAAATATTCACTATAAGTTGATTACACTCTTCTTATACTGTCATGTATTTTCAGGTTTTCTTTTTTCACAGATCATGGTCGTTAATAGTTGACAAAATTATTAGTTTTCCAGAATGATATGTAAATGAAATTGTGCTGCCTGTGCTATATTTCTTTATGGTTTCTTTCAATCATCATCATTATTTGTAATACATGTGTTCCTCAATAATTTGTTACTTTTTGTTGTGGAGTAGTAGTCCATTGAATGGATATATTATTGTTGTTTATCTGTTGATTTTGAAGGATTCTGTTATTGTCAGTTTGGGGCTATTACAATCAAAATTGTGTAAACAAGTAATTGTAAGTCTTTGCATGGATATATTCTTTCATATGTCTTGGGTAAATGTCAAGGAATAGAATGGTTGGATTATGTGACAGATGTATTTTAAATTTTTATGAAACTGTAAAATATTTTCCAGACTTGCTGCACTACTTTACAGTACCTCTGATGCTATCTGAACCATCCAGGTCCTCTGTATCCTCACTAGCATTTGGAATGGTCAGTTGTCTTAATTTTATCAAATGTTCAAAGTGTGAAATTGTAGCACAATCATGATATTATTTTGCATTTCTTTAATAACTAATTATCTGAGTACCATATAACTAGTTTATATATAGTCCATGTATCTTCTTGGGAGAAGTGTCTGTTCAAATTCTTTCTTCATTGTTTTTCCACTTAGGTGTTTATATTCTTATCAAATTACAAGATACAAAGACTTTGTTGTGCATATTTTACAGATACTCTCTCCTAATTTATGTCTTCAAGAGTAAAAGCTTTTGATTTTGAAGAAATGTTTACTTTTGTTTTGATGATGTCTAATTTTAATTCTATAGTTCATGATTTTTGCATCTTACTAAGAAACTATTGACACCTTGAAGGTCACTAAGATGTCACTTCTATGATTTCTTCTAGATAATTTATAGCATTAATTTTTATTTCTTAAGTAATTGATATTGTATTTGTTAGACACTAATATTCAATCTGAAACCAGATTAAGATTTAAATAGTAAAATATTTTATATGGCACTACTCATGCCATATTTTAACACAAAATATAATTTGTATTCTTACATTTATGTGAATTTGTGGTAAATTAATTTTGTATATGGTATTAACTAAACATTGAGGCTTATTTATTTTATATGTATATATGTATATAATAGTTTCAGCATCATTCGTTGAAAAGAGTGATTTTTTTTCCTGTTGAAATGCCTTTGTTGGAAACAATAGACCATATATGTTTATCTTTCTTCTCTTCCATGAATCAATATTTCTGTCTTTCTACCAATACCACACTGCTTGCTTATTGAGATATTATAATTTATCTTTAAACCAGGTAGTGCAAGTCTTTAACTTTGTTCATCTTCTTTCAAAATTTTTGTAAAATTCTAAATATTTGCATTTCTACATAAATTCCAGAAATGGTTTGTTGATTTGTATTAAAAAAATTGAAATCACAACAATACTATGGATAAACGTTGTGAAAATTGACATTTTTATTATTCATCAACATTCCAACTATTGAACAATTGTATCTCTCCCTTTATTTTATTTTTTTTTCATTTTAAGCAATATTTTACAGTTGCCAATATATAGTTCTTACACATTTAATTTTTTGATTATTTAATTTTATTGTCTCATAACAATTTCTGATTGTTCATTGCTAGAATATAGAAATAAAATTGATTTTTATATATTGATCATGTATCATGAAGTCTTTCTTTTTACTTAGATTTAGTAGCTTTCTTACAGATTTTTTTAAGTTTATTTATTGTTTCCTTATCATAGTGGCTAGAAACTTAATACAAATTGGATAGCTGAACAATTGACAAATTCAGTTTGAAGCAGTGTATTTCTAGATATAAAACAGATTGCTGTTTTATATTAGTATTAGTATTAGTAGATTTTATCTACTATTTTAGATGTGATTTTTATATGTATATATAGTCCCATGAAGTTGAGCAGATTTCCCTTTCTGTGGGACTCTGATAAGTTTTTATAAATGTAAGGAAATCTGTGGATATGCTGTGGATAGCTATATTAAAACAATTCTATATCTCATATGAAGTACTACAGAACTGATTAATTAATTTGTTGTTATTATTTAAGAATCAGAGCCCATACTAAAAAAATCAAAAACAAAAAATATAGCAAGGGATACTTTGTACCTTTGTTACAGTTAATAGGCAACAATGTTGGAAACATGATTTATTTTATTTTATTTATTTATGTATTTTTATTTTGCAGACTGCATTTTGATTCATTGTACACAAATGGGGTACAACTTTTTGTTTCTATGCTTGTGCACAATGTAGATTCATCCAGTATAATTTAATTTTTAAAATAAAAGTTTCTTTTAAAAATATGTGGTGAGTTATCATAAGCTTATTGATACTTCCCTTCTATGATATTGTTTACAGAGAAGTCTTTGCTTGTAAGAATCTGGTCTGCAATGTTTCTCCCCACAGCCCCTATAGCTATATGATGTCCCCTGGCTCTTTTCTGGATCTTTTTAAAATGTAATGTGTTTCTTGTCAGGGGCAGACGAGATGCCAAACAGATCTGCAGCCATAGGATGAAGAGGGACAAAGAAAGCAGAGAAATCAGTAGTGTGCACTTCAGAACTTAAGGGAATTAAAATTTTGGAGAATTTTTGTTCATGTCATGTTTCCCTTAAATAGTGAAGAATCTTAATTAGGAGGCGTTTTTAAATTTCTAATCACATAAGTAGCGTTGACAAATAACTGTCTAAAGTCTCTTCTCTCCCCAGTGGTGTGTATCCCTTAAGATTTTTCAGTCACACTTTCAGGAACTTCCTCTGTAGGGTAAGTGAAGAACCACTGATCTTGAAGAAAGTACAAATAGCATCAGGAATAAAGGTATTAGCCCAGCAGAAGAATAATATCACATTAAAAATAAAAATGATAAACAGCAGTCTGCAGTTCTAAGTTTATAAAGATTGCTTAAGACTATTTTTGCAGCAGTTTTAGGTTCACAGCCATGAGAGGATGGTACAGAGATTTTTCATGTACTCATTAGCCCCACCCATGCCCCATCCCCCATTTTCAATGTCCCCCACCAAAGTGATACATTGTTTTGAGTGATTAATCTCCCTTGACACATTGTGATTGTCCAAACTCCATTAGGGTTCACTCTTAGCATAGGATAATCTATGGGTTTGGACAAATATATAACGACATATGTCCATATTTTCAAAACCCTGAAAATCCTATGTACTCTACATAATAATCACTGCACCTTCTCGAGAGTTAAGTTTTCAATGTCAAATGGTCTACTCATTTGTTAGTGGTTCACAGCCATTTTTTACAAATTAATATTTAAGTATTAAAATATTATACATAATTATTGGATTGAACAATATCCTAACTAAAAATATATATTATGAAGTATTTTAATTGAAACATAAAGGTTTATTACAAAAAGTATTAAGCAGTATTAAGTTTGATGTTACATTTGTGTTTAGAGTATGGTAATAGATTTTTCAGTATTTTACTGAAAAGTTAATTGTTTCAACTTTAAATAAAGGATACTTTAATTTAATAGTTCATGATTTTTTTATCTTTAAGAAACCACTGCTGAACTCAAAGTTACTAAGATTCCTTCATGTTTTCTTATAATAGATTTATACTGTCACCTCTTATTTCTTATGGCTTAATAATTGGTTATGTATCTGTTAGGCATTAGAATTCAGATGTAAACAAAAAATTACATTTAAATATCAAAAACCTTACACATAGTTACTAGATCATTCTATATTCTAATGTAAAATTATGTGACAGTAATATATCCTAAATGCATAAATTTTTTAGTGCTAGATTTTGCAACGAACTCTACCATGTAGAGAATATAACATCCTAATGTATGTTGTGGGTACTTTTCAAAGTGAAATTCTAATGGAAACTTCATAGACTACAAATATAACATTTTGGGAAAATGCAATTAATAAAACTGTGGTAGTCAAGCATGCAGATTATGTCCATTTGTTGAACTAACTCTTGGGATAATATGGAATTGATGGGAAGAAGTGGATGATTATTGTTCCTATCAGAAGTCATCCATTTTAAGACTACCTGTGACAATAAAGACTCTTTCCATTCTTAGTCAGAATCTTTCCCTGATCTTAATGACTTCACAAGCACAAAAAAGAAAGCAAGAACTAGAATAAAGTGAGACTGAATTTCTTTCATTAAATCTGCATCTAACTTGAGCTAATTCATCTCTCAAAATGACCTTGGCAATGGCTTAGTTTTCTTCAATTTTTTTGTAAAGTATAGGTGTATCTATTTCCCAAATAAGCAATGGTTAGGACCTAAAACAGGTTGTAGCATTTTGAAAAGGTCTTATTTTTATAAGTTAGTTGTTCTGGTAGAAATTCATTAAATCACAGCTCTCCTTATGAAGTTCTAGGTAAGACAGACACTGGAACCACCATGTTTGAAGACAAAAATAGGCTCTGGACTGCACAAAAAGGTGTAGGTCTTACATAGAGAAAACATACACCAAAACGAGAATTACCCAAATTATCTTTTAAGTGACTTAATTGTGGATTATATTCACATTAAAATTTCAAGATTAGCAGTTCATTAATTGCTGAAGCATAGGATGTTTTTGTTCTTATATAGTGTGTAAAGCACAATCACCAGTGGATAAAAGTTTAATGACTTTCTCAAATGTAAGACATGTTACGAAGCTCTAAGAGCTCATGAATGTTAGCTTTCCTGGTTCCCTTTTGTGTCACCATGTGTCTTCCTACAGGAGTCCAGAAATTGGATTAAGTGATATCACCAAGTGTCTTTTAAATTTAGATTCCTTCATAATTTGTACTGGTTAATGGTCAAATGGGGTGTCATAACCTTCCTGGTTCCACCACTTTCTACTTGAACAGCAAGCTGTACTCTTTAATGTACTGAAGTTTTCAGATGTACAACATGGGAATTTTTGTAAGTCAATGAAGCACAGTGATGATGGTTTATAAGTGGTCCTAGTACATTTTGGCTTGCCTTAAATGTCTAAAATTCTTATCATGTAGGACCCTTGGATTAAGTGATGTCACCAAGTGTCTTTTAATTTTAGATTCCTTCATAATTTGTACTGTACTTAACATTGTACACTGTACTTAACACTGTACTTAACATTGTCTTTTATGTACACTGTACTTAACATTGCCTTTTATGTCTACTCCTAAACTAAAGTTACACAAAATCAGAGGCTGTATATGAAAAATAAAATCCACTAAAGTATAATGTGTCATTAACAATCTGCAATTAATAAAATTAACCTGTGCAATATTTAAACTTTTATCATTGAAGTAATATGTCCTCACTGCTGAACCAAAAGAAATTATATAATGTGTAAAAAGTAAGGGATATTTAGAAATTAAAATCAATGACAATCTCATATTCAAAATGTAAAATATTTTATAATATTGTGTAATGATGGATAATATATATATACACATACATAAAACAATAAATGATATTACGTTAAATATTTTAATGGTTTAACTGTATTATAGTCATGTTTCTTAAATTAGAAAAATATATCAAGGATCCTACATGATAAGAATTTTAGACTTTTAATAGTGAGTTATTTAAGCTCCCAAATTATATTTGGAATTATGTTGTGATCATTAATATATATTTCAGTTTAACTTAGATTGCTATAAAATAGTATTAACTTCATTTTCTGCTATGCCACATCTTAATCCAAGAGGAAAAATAGATTATTATTTATTTTTTAAAGTTTAAACAATGGTTAAACATTTTGAATCAACAGTCAAAATGTTCAAAACAACTACTAATTAACAACAATTAGAGGTTTGCATTTGTTTGGTACAGAGTTCATCTATCCAATAAGGCTTTTTGTGTGTTTGTTTTTGTTTCTCTGGGTACCAGGGACTGAACTCAGTGATATTCGACCACTGAGCCACATCAACAGCCCGTTTTGTATTTCATTTAGAGACAGGGTCTCACTGAGTTGCTTAGCACCTCGCTTTTGCTGAAACTGGCTTTGAACTTGTGATACTTCTGCCTCAGCATCCCAAGCTTCTGGGATGACAGGCATGTGCCACATCGCTTAGCTGAGATCACTTTGAAAGTGGTTATGTAAGATAAAGATTAAGAGAGGAATCTTCATATATTTTAGAATTAATACCTTTCTCAATGGAAACATGTATTGTCACTAGCAAAGACATGCATAGTCAGATGTTTCCCAAAATAATTTAAAAGTTACCATTTGGTATTCCACTAATAAAATACATTCCACAACAGAATTGTTGGAAACTCCAGCCACATGAAATTACAACTCCATATGTTTTTCCTCAAGAGAGTTGCTTGTCCTTAGGCATTTTAAAATAAAGGTACATACTTTCATTGGATTTCTGTTTATTGTTATGACTATTGTTATCAAATAACTCAGCACATATCCACTTTTGACTTTATTCATTCTTATATTTGTAAATATTTATGAGAACCTTCTGTATCTTGGAGCTACACTGGAAAAACAGAGATAGGCAAGTTAGAAAAGGACTAGAGAATTATGAAGCATCTATGATTATGCTCTCTTGGTTTTTTGTTTTGCTTTGTTTTTATTTTTAGTTGTGCACTATCTTCTAGACTTCATATGTTGGTGCAGGTAGAAGTTGAACGCATCTGACGATAATGGGAGTGGGGGTGTTTGGAATGTTCTTAGGCTTGCCTATGTGATGTTTCTTTATCTCCTCGGTTCAGTCAGCTTCAGCAATCTTAACACACACATCCAGAATTATAATAACTTCTACCATCCGTTTTGCTAAATCTAAATGAGTGATAATCAGAGTGAAGTACCTGGACCACCTCCATCAACAGGAAATTCATTAAAAATGCAAATATTGATGGCAACTGTAGACCTGCTGAATCAGACACCCTGAGGGTGAGACACAGGAATCTGTAGGCTAACCACCTTTTAAGACAAGTGATACAAAAGCATGCCAAATTTTGATATCCACTGGTCTAAACTGAATATTAATACTGTCTTTATCCCAATTTCTAATGAATGCCAATTCCACAGATGATATTTCATAATTCTACAAGCAGTAGTGTCTTGAGTTTCTAGAATACATTCATCCCAATAGTGAATCATCTTGCCATCTATATTGTTTTTTGCTGCATTGCCAATGATTATATCAACAAAATCAGATAGAACTAATTGTGACCTATCCATTGCCACAGAGAAAATACTAAAATCACTCATCAATGTTTCAATGCATATTTTTAAGCAGCAAAAGCCCTTCCATATTTATTGATGTTAATACTTAACATCCAAATACAAAATGAAAGAATATAATTAAATCATGCATTAATTGAATACTTTAACACCTATTTAAACATTTAGTCAATTGTGAAAGATAAATTATTAGATTGATTTATTAATTACTTGTCAATTCCTAATATAAGCAAATCTATACAGGAAGAGGAGCAGTTGGGGTATATGAAATCATCAATGTCCTCAAAACCTACAATATGGAATATATACACATCACTTTCTAATGTGAGACAGAATGTAAAATATTTTAAGATGTATACTATGAGATCCCCAAGAAAAGAGAAAGCTGAGTTGTACCTTCTGAGTTGCTTTACTGTGACAATGTCATTTGAACCAAAGCCACTTGGCCTTCAGTGTAATTACATTTATTTTATTTTATTTTTTGTTTGTGAGTACTGGGGATTGAACCCATGGGTGCTTTACCACTAAGCCACATGCCCAGTCTTTTTATTTATTTATTTTGAGATAGGATCTTACTAAATTGCTCAGGGCCTTGTTAAGTTGCAGAGTCTGAGTTTGAAATTGGGATCTTCCTGCCTCAGCCTTCTGAGTTTTGGGGATTACAGATGTGTGCCACCACACCCTGCAAGAGTTAATTACACTTTGAGAGGTATAAGGGTAGAAGAGTATTTTCAGGAAGAATAAAGGGCATAAGCAGAGAAAAGTAGGGAAGAAAGCCCATCACTCTGTGTTTGGAGAATATCAAAGAATGAGGCTCATTAAAAATAGAAGTAAGTGCCTAAAACAGATGGAGATATGCTCCAAGCTTGAGCTGAGGACTTAGATAACATAATAAGGAATACAGTAGAAATTTGTGTGCTATTTGAGAGCTTGGAAGTGAAAAGCATATGAGCCAATTAAATATAAAGAAAAACCCTGAATATCCTTTCTTATTATATAGAAAGAAACAGAAGAGCACATAGTTGGAGACAAGTTGAATAATTAAGAATTATATTAATTCTGGTCTAAGGAAGAGGAAATGAGACCTTGAGCACCAGAGGGAGGGGCTTCCATGAGGGAGAAGGGAGGTCAGCACAAGAGGCCAGAAGTAGCCTCTAAAAGTTAAGGTGAATGCCAAGAGTATTGAAAAGTGATGAAGAAAAATGTATTCACTTACAGAAGACTCCATTCAGGGTGGGACAAATGATGATTTTATCTGGGGATTTGTTAATGTCACTTTGTTCCTGGAAGTGGCAGGATGAGGAACAGTTGACAAAGTATAATTTATCCCGGGAGAATGGATGAAAGTTAAAGGGACACCAGGGGGACTCCTGTGAGTTTCAGTAATGCTATGGGTGCACAGAAGTGCACCACTCTCCACAGAGGTTTCTATTCCTTTGTTCACAATGACACAGGCACTAGCTGAGGCCCTGGAGATGCAGCAGTAAGGAAGACCTTGGGTCTGACCTCATGTTGCTTATACTCCAGATGGTTATTAAGAGGAAAGGAATTAGAAGAGTACACACAGGTATTGTTTCAGAGTTTCTAGATTAAGATTAAACATTTGATTTGTCCCTGAGACCTCTTTCTAGAGCCACTCACTTTCAATACTATAGATTGGTCAAAATCAACAATCTTTTTAAATTTTTCAGTTATTTAAAATTGTCCAGGTATTGTTTTGGTCACTCTGATTCCTAGATTAAGAATGTCATCATCTGAAAAATTATCTTAAGGTTTTCCAGTGTCCTTTATGACAGAACTAGAAATGTCTTTATAGTGAACTATAGATTTTATGGGTAGCATAATTTTTACTGGCAAGTAAGATATAATGAGAAAAAAAAATCTGTCCATTCCTTGGTAAACTATTGCTCATAACTTGGCTTTGGTGAACAAAAATGTTCATATTTTATTTAATTTGATTTAAAAAAATAAAAGAACTGAAACCAAAAAAGAAAAGAGAAAGAGCTCAAGCTGTTGGACTTTGAAATTTTGGCAGAGAATTATTTTATATGGAAAGAAAAGGATAAAATTCAAAACATCCGCCTCTTTAGTTCTGTTTAGGCTTCCATAATACTGCTTCAGAGGACACAAAACAATGAAAGACCTAGCTTATCCTACGGAAAAAATCATTTGAAATTCTGGCATGCAAGCAGAGAGAATTCTGGTGACCCTTGTGTGTATCTAAACACCTCATTCTCCTTCTTAGACCTCAATCGCTATCATTTCTATGAAACCAACAGAATTCTCAGCATTGATATGCAAATGAATACAACAACAGTAGCCACAGTATTCATTTTCCATGTGCTTTGCTTTCCAGAATTTTGAAAGGCTTCCAGTAATTTAATAGTCTGCACGTCAATGAATTTGACTAAAAACAACCAGTTTCATATACACTAGAGTAGTTTGTAGGGACCTTGACATATTTTGGATGACTGTTTTGTTTGAATTTAAATACCACTGAGTGTTTTTTGTGGGGGTTTTTTGTTTTGTTTTGTTTTGTTTAATCTTTTAATGGCTGAAATGGTATGGAGGCAGAATGGAACTTTTAAAATCTTTGTTTTGATTTATGTTCTTTCAATACACATTAAACCTATGGCAGAGTTGACATTTGAGATGTAAAAGCAAATGG
Source organism: Glaucomys volans (assembly GCA_020662805.1). Classification (NCBI taxonomy): domain Eukaryota; kingdom Metazoa; phylum Chordata; class Mammalia; order Rodentia; family Sciuridae; genus Glaucomys; species Glaucomys volans. The sequence continues at coordinate 246,643 of JAJEJO010000427.1, forward strand.
AAAAGTTTGGCCCTGTATTGTGTAAGTTGAATTTCTTTCTAAGAAGATATAGACTACGCTCATTACCTATCAACTTCTTGTACTCTTCTGAGAATAATGAAAATTGAATAAATGGGATGCAGATTATGATAATGGAACTTAAAAGGAGGGGAAGCAGAAGGACATTACTCATCCTTCTCTCTCTCTTTTTTCACTATTCTCCTAGGTTTGTTTGTTTGTTTTGGTACCACGGATAAAACCCATGGGCCCTTAACCACTGAGCCACATTCCCAGCCCTTTTTTATATTTTATTTAGAAACAGGGTCATGCTGAGTTGCACAGGGTTTTGCTGAATTGCTGAGACTGGCTTTGAACCCAAGATCTTCCCACCTCAGCCTCCTGAGCCACTGGGATTACAGGTGTGTACCACTGAACCCTGCTTCTTCTCCTAATTATTAAGTTAATTATAAGACTCAGGAGATGTGAACAACGATCTTTATTATCTTCGCAAAACGCCATCTGCTTGAGGCAGATTTTGCAAACCAATAGGGCCTGAATGTAAGAAAACGCAATTTAGTAAAAGTGATGTTTGGTTGTACTGTTCCTTCATTCAAGTGCCAGACTTTCCTTAGGTATCCCTATAGGTCTTTTTCTTTTCTTTTTTTTTTTTTTTTCATCTTAAATTCTGATTTTACTATAAATGATGCCTTGGTGACTGTGATAACTAAAGCATATGGTAGTGCTGCCACTGGTGAGACTCAAAATTCTGAATTGAAGGAATTAGAGACTTATGGTCAATGCAGGCAAATATCCCTCCCATACTGGCCAAGTGAAGAGGCATCCAATGTCACTTGTTGGTCAACTTGAACTGTCAAAATGAAGCTTTCAGAGACCTAAAGGTCTATTTCTAAGGAACTAAAAGACAGGTGGGAAACATCTAGAGAGACATTTTATTTCCTCCTACCTCCACTGTCATATTCATCCTTTACTAATGCTCTAGAACAGAATGTAATTTCCAGATTGGTGTCTTGTTCCTGTTATCTCACTAAGAACATTTTTTCCAATGATTAGGTCAAATTTAATATCCATGAGTGGCTAACCAAAGATCATTCACTCAAGAAGCATTTATGAAACACTTGCTGGTCAACATGCAATTTGCCTAAGTGCTGAGGATATAAAAATAAACACACAGGCAAACAGATGTGTGCACTCTGATTTCCTCACCATGCTCCAAACATTCTGCTCTCTAGGAACTCACCACTGAAATCAGCAGAGATTATACAATAATTCCCTGAGACTTACAATAAGAATAACAAGACGTCCTCTCACTCTTAGCTTGACTCTTTTTAAAAAAGGAATTACAATTTTTTTTCTTTCTCTGTCTTCCTAAACCTCTATTTAGTTATACCTTCCTATGAAACTTACTTCTTTCTCTTCTTTTTTACTCCCGCACAGGTTTTCTTTTTTCCATTTGCCATTAGACATGCTTCATTCTCCAATCTCTCCTTCTCCTTTTGGCCTTCTATCTCAATGTTATGTTTTCCTTCTTCATCATACATGAAACTACTTATTTCCAGGGCATACCTGTTTTAAGAAATCTAAAAGGCATAATAGAATCAACTGATAATTCCAGTTTATGGTTTATCTAGATCAGGTCCTCTGGGAATTATCAGACTTAGCTTTTGAAGTGGTTCATCTCAGATAGTGTTTGCTGTCTTCTTGAGTCCAGCGCTTGGAGTGATTTGTAAGGTAAATGACCAAGAACACCAAGCCCCCTTCACAGGCATCTGAGACACCAAAAGGAGCCCCAGTCAGATAGGCTCTGCAATAATTTACCACCATGTAAAATGAGGTTTAAATACTATAATCCCTGTGGGCTAGACCACGCTCCTTCAACAACTGACCCATGTAAGGGTCAAAGGTAGAGTTGAAAGGTTTCACCTGTTTTGGTGCACTTACGAAAAATGTTTTTATGTTCTATCCATTAACCTAAAAAATAGAAATAAAGAGAAGACACTGAAGAAATTTTAAAGAGAAGACACTGAAGAAATTTTAAAAAAACAACAAACTGTTAATTTGGATTTTAAGCTGAAAATAGTCTAGCTTCATTCAGTGTTCAGGTCATATCAGGAAGAAGAAAATTATGTATAAACATTAAGGCCTAAGGAAATTAAAATGTGACTCTGAGACTGATTTATCTATCTACCTGCGTACCTATTTACCTAGGCACACACACACACAAACACACACACACACTTATGTATGTGTGTGTGTTTGTGTGTGTGTATAATACATATATACATACACACACACATATATATATTCACACAAACATATACATACATACACACAAACATATATACATTGCACATGTGCAAACACACAGTGTGTATGCACACACACACACAAATATACACTCACACCCAAGAGTATTTTGGTTTGGAAGGACAACCATCAGGGTGTTCTCAAGGTTCCACACTGTGTTAATCTATTGGGACTGCCACAACAATGTACCAGAAACTGAATGATTAAAACAAATTTATTGTCTCACACTTTCAGAGTCTTGAAGCCCAAGTTAGAAAGGTATTGGTAGGGTTAGTTTCTTTGTGAATGAGAAGTTAGTTTCACCCTTTTCTCCTAGCTTCTAGAAGTTTGTTGGTAATCTTTGGTGTACCTAGGGTTCTGTGGTATTACTCTGATCTCTGTCTTCCTCTGCACATGGTTTTCTCTATATACGCATTCTTGTGCCTGAATATCCTTTTTCAAGAATACCTGTCATATTTGATTGGGCTCCTGTAGGACTACATCTTAAATTATTATGTCTGAAATAGCTATTTCCAAATAAGTTCACATTCTAAGATAGTAGAAGTTAGTATTTCAGCATATGAATATTGAGGGGCACAAATCAAACCTTAATACCTATCGGTCTCCATACGGCCATTAAAATGTCCAGCCTGGTAGGCATGGGTAACACTGAGACCTTATCACTTAGTAGAGTGGAGACCGCCAACAACAGTCATCAGTAGCTGATCACACTGACTATTCTTGTTATCAGTTTATACATGGGCAACATTATTATGAGCAGAAACTGACGATTAAAATGTATTAAAAATATATAGGAAAATATATATAGGTTTGTCATCAATGGGCAAAACAAAAATGTACACCAGTAAGTTAATTAAATAGCATTTAAGCCCAAAAAGTACAATTAAACACACTTTTCTCTCTTTCTGATATCAAACTCAAAGCTTAAAACTATTTGGTGCTGATCTCATGTATGAACAAAATTTCAAGCTTTGTTCTGCATCCTTCCCAAATGTCAACCACTGAAGAATTCCATCAATGCCTCTGTTAGTGTGTTTATATTCCTAAAATAGATGTTATTTCATAATTATTTTTTGAAAATATTCTGAGGTCAACTTAACATTTACTTACTTTTGCTTTTTTGGGGTTTTTTTGGTATCAAGGATTGAACTCAGGAACACTTGACCACTGAGCCACATCCCCAGCCCTATTTTGTATTTTATTTCGAGACAGGGTCTCTCTGAGTTTCTTAGTGTCTCACATTGCTGAGGCTGGCTTTGAACTCATAATCTTCCTGCTTCAGCCTCCTGAACCACTGGGATTACTTGCATGTGCCACCGTGCCTAGCATTTACTTATCATTTTAATTTTAAATATTCATAAATGAGGATAAATTTTATATATGTGACATATAAAATTATAAGAGAAAGAAATAATATTTTATATAAGGTAACAATTTATAAAATAATCTCATGAAATACATAATTTATATATATAATATTCTTTACATAGCTTTATTTGATTTTATTATTTTAAGTACCCATTTTATCAAAAATACAGAATTGATGACATGGTAGAAAACAATTCTACCTTTACAAGAATCATGAAGATTGCAAATATTTACTTTCCTCTTGGGGTAATGCTAATGGATTTTCTTATTTGTGAAATATTACTTTCTACCTAACAAATGTTTCATGTTTAAAATAAGTTGTAGTTGTTCAAATTTATGTTAAATAATAGATTAATGCCCACTGTTAATCAGATAAAAATATTAACTTGAAGACTGGCTAACACTCATTATTCAATATATACAAATGTCTGTATATGTGGGAATATACCTTCTCAATCTTGAATATGTCTTCCCTAATTGATTTAAACTGTGAAAACAAAATATTCAAGCACTCTCCGGAAAGCTTCATTGAGGTTTAATGTTGGGCACAAGCCCAGTTCTTGAACAGTAAGTTCTTTCTTTCTAGCTTCAACATTAAAGCATGCATTTTATGTTCCTTTATATTAACATCATAGATAAATGCCATCTTTTCTTAATTTCACAATATTAGGGTATATTATTCAAGTAAATTTTATTTTACTATTCACTTTTCAAAATAAATATATAGTCAGAATCAAAAAAGAAAAAGCTAAAAACAAAAGTTTACGCTATTGCCAAAGCTGTGTAATTTAAAAGAATTTGCTTCTAAAAACAAGTTGCCACACATTATAAGTAAAGACTTAAGTAAAAAAAAATCATTAAAAATGGCCTACAAATGATAAATCTTACAGAAGTACATATTCCAATTTCATAGAAGAGAAATAAACATTGTCCAATGATCAAAAAATTAGAGGGTAGACAAATTTTTATCATAGTATAAATAGCACCATTCAAAACTTGCTATCATTTAACTACTTGTATTTCCTCAAAATTAGCATATTATTATTTAATTAGAGATTGTGTTTTCTGTAAGTAAATATAATGATTCAGGAACAGATAAATTTTTCTGTTGTGATATGGAGCAAAATGTTGAAAAGTCTAATTTTTTTTGTTTTCATTAGTGCTTTATAGTTGTATATAAAATTGGGATTCATTTTGACCTAATCATAGATACATGGAATATAATTTGCTCAACTTCAGTCACCAGTACTTCTTCTTTCCCTCCCTGAACTCCCTGTCCTCTACTCTACTGGTCTTCTTTCTATTTATCTATAATTTTTAAAGAATTGGAGCTGTATCAGTATTCATAAAAGTGAAATTTCACTGTGGCATGTTCCTATATGCATATAGCATCATTTGGTAAATTCCATTCCACCAGTCCTACCTTTTTCTATCCCTCCTCCCTTATCTTTTCTCTCTCTCTAATCCACTAATCTCCCTTCTATTTTCATGAGATTCCTCCACACACTTTTTTTCTTATTTTAGTCTTGCATCTACATATGAGAGAAAATATTTGATAAATGTCCAAAGATGCACAGTTCCCTCTTCTTCCTTGTCAATGACAAATGTTCCAAGGTTTCATTGGAAAGCAACTTACCTAGAAACTGTGATATTTTATCTATTTTTTTTAAAAAAAGTCTTAAAAATGTTTTCTGTAGTGAGATTTTGAGGCATTCTAAATCTCATTAAATCCTAGTAAGCTTGAAAGTATAGTAAATAACCACCTATGTTACAACGGGATTTTTTACTTTAGCCTCTAGGTGATTCTATCAACGTGAATAGACAATTTGTAGACCTTTCTGACCATATGCAAACATAGACCATAGTGCCTGGGAAGGTTTTCATTATTCATGGACTGTGAAAATATGAGGATATGTGGGGAAATGCCTGCCAATCCTCATTTAGGCAGGGCTGGGGAAAGTGAATGTTAATTCTGGCCTTAAGCGGAAACATAGGCTTATCCTCTCATTCATTCATTCATTTATTCAATATGGAATGATTGTTTTTCATAAAACATACTGCTAAAGACAGATGATTCAGAAACACATGAACAAACAAACAAGAAACATTGATCCATCTTTTCCATGAAGTTTCTGAGAGTCAAGAGTAAGAGAGGATTATGAACAATCATAGCCTAAGGTGCTAAGGTAAATGAGATATTTACTCAGGACAATGCAACATGGAGGAGGGTACCTTCACCTGGTCTGTATGGGAAAACAGGTAGCTAGACAAAATGAATAAAGAAAGTGATTTTTAAGTTGAAACTTGAATAGCATCACCTAGAGGGATAGTAGAGGGACATTTAAAAGTTTATTAGGGAAAAAGTATTTTTGTAAGTGTTATAAGTTGAAATAGCTGATAGAACTGACTTAAATTATTTCTACTATGATCCTTGGAGGAAAATCTGATCATTTGTTTGGGAATTTGTGTAGTCCCTTACAGTATAATTTTGATCCAACATCGTTCTTGACCTTTCATTATTTCAATAACTTTGTGGAAGCTATCACGCTACTTCTCATATCATTTTTTATAGAGTGGTTCTCGACATGCAATTTTATATCTTTTCAAGTCACACTAGATCATAGGTGATAGTAATAATAAACACATCTGAATCAATGATTTCCACAAGAAAAATACCTATAAATGTGATGGGAAATCTTTTGACAAACTGAAATATTCACTTGCATTTATAAATTTTTCTGTAAATTTCTCATGTAGCTATTAGAATTGAGCTCAATAACATATGAAAACATGTATAAATGTTTTCATTGTCTCTTTTCTGCTGAGACAAATGTTTTGATAGGCTCGCTAAGTATAATATATTTTATCAGGCTTCCCTAATGAGTTTTCATTATTTATATTATATATACATATACATACACATATATATATATCTTAATTTTAAAAAATATTTACCTCAAATAAATGAAAAGTTAATAACATTCTGTAAGAAATTTCCCCTTATGTTTTTTATAGGTGTTAATTAGGCAATAGATGGTAAAAGACCCAAGTTCAATCTTAAACTCACCATACACAGACATGAGTTTGATTTCATGCTGACAAATGGAACACTGAAGAACTTGTTCACAGGCAACATGGGAACAGGGCTGACTTTGTGGGCATGTGGACAGTGTGGTCACACAGAGTTTTATGCTTACTATTTGGGGTTTATTGCTCTTTGGTTGTCATCTTGAAATTTGAAATTTTTTTTTGTATTTATGTTTAATCAGTGAAGTCTTTGAGAGAAATGGATCGTATGCTGGGTACTTGGAGCTTCCATCATGAACTTTTATACTTCCTGAATCTTCTCTGTTCCCTGTGATCTGGGATGAGTTCTCTGTTGCTTCCCCATCCTCACCCTCCCCTTCTCTCAGCCTCCCCTTCACTGACCCTTATCCTATGACTGCTGCCACCTTTTATCTGGGAATGCAGTAGGAGAGAAATCTCAGTTTCATAGCTGCCTTCTGCTCTCCTTGGGTTCCTAGACTATAGGAACAGAGGTGGAAAAATTTGAGCACATGCCACACAGTATTTCAGAGAAGGGTAAGGTTATGACCATCCTACCCCTGAGCCAGAATCCAGTCAGCAGGTGGGTTGGTAAAGTCCTCTTGCTCACCCTTGTCCAGGTCCTGAGTACATCCCAAGAGGAGATTGCAAGCTCTTTGGAGTCCTCTGTCCACCATAAATTGAGGTGGCAGCACACTAAAAAGAGGATATTGATTTCCCCATCCCAGCTGGAGTCATACATTTTCATTTATTAAACTACACTGGAACTTACAAATTATGTAGCAGGTTTTAAATGGAAATTATTCACATTTTAAATCTTAGTCATAATTAAATAAGACACATACATAATATCAAGCGTAAATTTTGGCATATAGTAAAATAGGTGCTCTTCCCAATGCCCCATTCCTTATTTGCTTCCATTGACTAAATTAGTCAGATCTATATTATTGAATAGAAATCCTTATTCCAACCTATCCTAATTAATTTTCATGTGTTACATTAATTAAAAATTATGAATATTATCTCTTAAAGGAAAAAGAGCATTTTTTGTTATTGTCTTTGGGATTCATAGATACGCTTAAGGAAAGTTCTTGCCATGGATGGCTATCTTCTCTGAAAGTGGTAAGTAATGGTATGGATAATGTACCTCTTAGATCATTTCTTTCTTCCGTCCCCCACAAGATTTCCATGTCCAATTCAATATGCAGAAAGAAAAAACAAGGAGTTGAATCAGTTCTCAAATGCAACCAACCTATCAAGCAGGCTGTATACCACACAGTAGTCTCTGACTATTATGATGATATGTCTTCTCTGGCTCCATTCCCTAGCCAAGAAAAGCAGTGCCATTTCTTCATTTCCATGTCACCCACTGTGCTCTTATATCAGAAACACAAGCTAATCTGTCATAATTTCACATGCCTGAAATACTCATTAGAAATGGACTGCTAATTAATATCACCTCCTTTATCATGCTTAAGAAGACTACATGTATTAAACTAAGAAAACAAATCATGTATTCAGTACTTCAGGCATGAAGTAGTTTATTTTGATTTATTAATCTTTACAATTTATAACAATGACAACTATGTCATACAGATACTATTCTGTATTCCTATTTTTAAAAAGGAGATTTCTTAAAAATGTCAACCCATTATGCTGATTACAAAAATGAAGTGTGTACTTAAGTTTATATATGTAGATAAACTTTATATAAGCCTCACTTTTGGTTTAAGTATAAAAACATAAAATACAAGGTAAACTTTTGATTTGTGTTATAGAGTCATGTTATAGAGTAGATATACATTATTTTGTAAAAAGAAATGATCACATTTTGTAACTACCAATGTTATATAAAATGTATTATTTTATAAAAGAAAACTATCAATGCCATATAAAAATAATTACTGACTTCAGATTTTAAAATGTCACAAGTGGAATGGCTCTCCAGAATTTTGATTATTCTATAATTGTTTAGTTAGAGAATATCATATGATAATTTAGATAAATATTGCCTCATTGAATTTTAAGTTCATATTTTCTCTTATTTATAAATAGACAATGGTGAGTTCTGGAATTAGACATGATTATGAATCTGTAATCTAACTCTCACATTCATATAAATTTGTGAACTTTTGTAAAATTTACTTGAATGTAATGTACATCTGTAATATCAACCTTGTATAGTTGTAAATGGGGTAATAGTGCTTGGTGCAATGTAAGCACTCAATAAATAGGGAGTTGTATGATTATTTATAATTGATACTTTGAGTGGTTTGTTTTATTCCCAGTAAGAGCAAGTTTACAGAATTACCAGTATATGAGAATTTTCCCCATTTTTTATTTTGTTTCTGAAGTTATGATTCAACCTATAATTTCCAAATCAATCTTATCAAATCCCATAGGCTAATAGAATTCTCCAATAAGTTTCTGGCCTATCCAAAGCCATTGGAAAGCCTAAATCACTATGTATTTTGTGTATTTAAGACCAGTATGAGGACTGGGGTTGTAGCTTAGTGGTAAAGCTCTTGCCTAGCACATGTGAGGGATTGGGTTTGATCCACCGCACCACATAAAAAGTAAATAAATGAAGATTTTGAGTACATCTACAACTAAAAAAAATATTAAAAGACCAGTATGTATAGAGTATGTTGTCTAATTTTGCTTATAGCCTTTTCTAGAATTTGCAGTGTTTCTACATAAAAGTTGAATATTAGTACAAATCAATAATTTTATATTATCGAGTTTTTATTATTTGTTTTAATGAAACCAGGTGCATTAAATACTGTAGTGACCATGATTAGTAGGTGGTTTAAACTTTTAATCTAGTTTTAGCTGAATGCCTGGGTCTGTAAAGAACAAAGGGATTGAAAGTAAGAGTGAAAAAAAGAGGAGGAGGAATGAAAAAGCAGAATGGAATAGAAGGAGAAGGAAAAAATAGTTCATGGAGAGACCACAGTTGGAAAATGCAGAAGGAAAAGAAGAAATCAAAACAAAACAAAAGGAACACAGTAGTCTTAAAAGAAGGGATAATGAAAAGGAGGAATGGAAAACGTTAAAGAAAATTAGCTACTTTTCTGTCTTAAATTTTTTTACTGTCATTCTCTGTCTGGTTCTTTTATTCTGGCTTTAAGCACAACTCTGAGACATCCTTTTCCTATTCTACCATCTCTGGCCTCCACCAAACACAGACAAAACCCTGTTTTTGCCTCTCCTTGAGACCAACCAAAGTATTAGTGAATACAAATCTAATGAATAGAGTAAGTGCCCTGTCCTTCTTTTCTTCTTATTTCTTTTTTCCTTGTCCTAAACTGCTTGTCATTTCAGAACACAAAATTACCACCTACTTTTGTATAGTACAGAACAGTTTCTATCAAGAAAGAAGTCATTTGATTTTCATTTTTGAACTCCTGTTTGTACTTGCTTCCATGAGCATTTTGGGCAAATCTGCTATGGTTTCTGTGGTTTGAGTTAGTATAACGTAAGTTTAGGATATTAATGCCATTTTGATAAGGATGATATGTGATCCTGAAAGGAAAAGACATTCTAAATTCTAAGATGTTCCCACGTAGGCATAAGTGTCATTTCACTCTATTAAAATTGCTTGATAGATTTGTTAGAACGGAAAAGACACACTGATAAACATACAAAATATTAATAACATTGTTCAGATAACTGAGGTAAAGTTGACCAAGAATATTGTTCTATTTGTTTAGTTTTACAAACAGCAGTACATTTTCTATTAATTTTCTATTTCCATAGGTTTATGATACTCCATTTTTATAATATAAAAATGATGAATATAACAAGCAAGTAGAGCAAATAGCTTTACATAATACTGTTGCTGTGTGAAAAATGATCTTTTCATAGCAGAAAAAGTCACAGATGAGAAGAAAAAGTCTGAATTAAAAATAATTTTATACAAATATGTTCTCATCTATTTAATTCTCAAAACATTCAGTTCCAGTATTAAATGAAAACTAGATAATTTTGCACACTGTGGTTTCATTGTGATAATGGTAATTTACACTTCTGTAACCTGAAAGTTTATCTGGTCCTCTTTTTTTCTCACAATTTTCTGTTTCTGCTAAAAGTAACAAGTCTAGTATGTTGAAAAACAGTGTGTTTAGCCTCTCTAATTGTGTTTATTGCATGATTTTTCCAAGTTTAATAATTATACAAATAATGTTTAGAGATCAAGGAATTACAAAGCATTTTGGTCCTACTGCTCAATACTGGCTTTAGAAATTGCTTATACAAATACAGCAGGTGGGAAATGAGATAAAGAAAAACAAGTGCTTTTTAGTCATGAACACTGGTCTTATAATTCAGTTACTATGTATTGCCTTATAAAATTCAGAAAACCAGTTGGTTAAAACAGATTATGCTTAATGTTTCTTTAAAATACATCTATTTATATGCACCAGGTGGCAACAATCCCTTAGCCCTAATAGAAAGATATTATATAATGTATTCATTCAATAAATACATACTTATGGATTCAGGGACTCTAAGTAATAGTGGGTAAATAATAAATTTTTGTTACTATTGCAGAGCTCCTTACAACCTTAAAATCTTTTGTGTTTAGTATATATTCATTTTCTTGACACTGAAAATGAAACAAGGGCCTTCAATTCCCTAGAGAAAAGAATGGTTCTAGAATTCATGTTTTCTAATCTATTATAAATAAAAATGATATTGAGTATATAAAGGTGTTTGTGAGCGTGTGTGTGTGTGTGTGTGCGTGCATGTATGTATCTGAGCTGTCCTTATGGGCCCAAATTCCATGACTAATTTCTGTATACCAATGAGTGAGAGACAATTACAAAGGGAAAAATACACCCCCAGTCTTGCACATTTGTGTTCCATATAGGAAAACAGTGATAGGGCAAGATTTTGCCAACTTCTTTTCCTGGCAAGTTTGGACTCTCAGATGACACAGACAATGCACCTCTTACCGAATCAGAATGCAGGACAAGAAAACTGTGGTTCAGGAACTCACTAAAACTCTCCTTACTCTTGGCATACGTCCTGCTCTTCAAAGTGGCTTTCTGTGTACCACTTCTTTTTTCCCCTTCATCTTTTTCTCTCTTATTTTATTTATTTGTTTGTTTCCTTTTGCCTACTGTTTCCTTGTGTTTTTAAATATTCTTTCTTTTCTTCTATTTTCCACTGCCTGGGCATGGCACTTCCCAAACACATAAATCTAAATGCCATTTAAAACCTTTCTACATTTAGCAAAAGCTAACTTTCTGACTTCAGATAATAAATTACTGTATGCATCCACCAGCACCCAAACAATGTATGCAATAGCATTATTTATTGTGTGAGATGCTCCAACATGTGTTATACTATATATTATTTTGCAACGCACCATTATTGTTAGTATGTAGTTCTACAATATTGTACATCTCTTGGACAAAATTAGAATGTATTTTCTTCATATAATTTACAAACAATTGTTGCAGAACAGTTGTCCATTCACATTTCTTGTTTGTCATGACAAGTTGTGATCTATTAATTATTTGGTTCAAATGCTTCACTATTTGCCTTTTGCAAATATAACACAATAGGTAAGAACTGGACCTACAGCCATACTTTTCTGAGTACCATTTTCAATTCCACCAATTATCATGTAAAGTCGATTAAAGCATTTGTTCTGTTTTTTAATTTAAGAAATGGATATACTTTCAATAGTTTCTAAGGTTACTGTTGGGACTGTAGTAATTAACACAGGTAAAATTAATGATAGAGCCAAGCATGCAGGAACAAATCCTCATAATTTTTATAATTTAAATTAGATTATGATATCATGCTACTTAGTATTGTTTCAATTAATTATTCACTACATTTATAAGTGAACAAAATCCTAAAAATATTATTTAAGTTAATGATTGCTAACTCTCTAGTAGTTATTTTTTCTATATGTTGAGATAGTAAGATATACACATCACTAGTAACAAATATATTATATAAAATCACTTTCCTATCATATATGAAGTTAATATAAAAGAGTTTTGTTTGAATTTTGGTTTCTAATTTTGGTTTCTATACTTCCTTTATTTTTAATTACCAATTACAAATAGAATGGGGTTCTTTAGCGTATATTTGATATAATTCCAAGTACTTTCATAGGAATTACTGATAGTGTTCAGTGTGACCAGTGCCTTTAATTTATGATTCTAAGAACTCTCTGTCTCAGCTATAGAACTGATATGCTTTCCTTCAAAAATAGAAAAAGGGAAATCTTCAGGAAATAGAGAGGTATTGTTAAATGGAAATGGGAGCAAAATAAGGAGTAAGACAAATTAAAGGGAGAAGATGAAGTTAAGGACAACCAGGAATATGGCTACAGGAATGGAAATTTCATCACTTGATATTTTCAACACCAGACACAACAGTAGCCTAGAATTGTAGTTTTAGGTTTAGAGAATTCACGAAAGTACTACAATGTCTGTCCCATCTCCAACAAAAAATATTAGTTGTTTATACTGTGTTCAACTAGAATACATTATTATTGATAAGAAAAGTGAATAGTTTTCTGATCTAAATAGAGATTGTAGAAGAAATGCAGATCAAATAAATGAGAGATGCCCTGAAATTAACTTCACTTTTAGTGTATTAAAGACATTGGGAAATTTTCCATTTTATCTGGTATATTTTCATAATTATGGGAATCATGTATGATACAAAAATAGCCTGATGCCTTTTTAAGTAAATATAATACATTGAGTCCATTCTCATAAGAAGGTTTTGCCTTGTGTCAAGTTTTCAGAATGGCTGCATTAAAAGTCATCCAACACTATTGTTGAAATAGGCCAAATTCCTGTTTCTGTTGACTTCCTGGTGGAGACCTGGACTGTATGAAAGGAGAATTCCATAGTTAGTCTTTAGATTTTTAGGAAATAGTTTCACAATATAGTTTCTTCAAAGCTTAAGAAAAATAAAAATTCTATCAGCAAGGCATAAATTCAATATTTGTTTCTTAATTATTTGCCAATATAATATAGACTAAATTATGAATGTACCGAAGAATTAAATGTATCTAAACAGGGCAAGAGAAGAGGTTCAAGACATAGAGACTCACGAACAATATGAATTAGTTCACAAACTTTCTAGTGTTGACTGGATAAAATTGTCATATTAAGAATGAAGACAATTATGCTGAACAATATGTCTAAGAAAAGAAATTGTAATGTGAATATTTTTGCAACTGTGTAGGCAGTCCTTCTAGAATGAAAACCAAATTAACTTTAGTCAATGTTTAGAACTTGTTTATGTTGAACATTTCTGTGTAACTCTTTTCCTTTGAAATTGAAAAGTAAGATTTGTTTTGTCCTTTTAAATTCTTTAAAGCACTTTTGGATAACTTTTGGGAGACTTTTTTTTCAACCTTTGGTTTTTCATAATACATTGATGTGCATGTCAAGTTGTAAATACAAATATGTCACAATTCTTACATTTACTACTGAAGTCTTATTTTTTTTCTTTTTTTATTAGTTCTTTTTAATTATACATGACAGTAGAACCCATTTTGATATAATTGTACCGGAGGGAAAATATCTTTTTTTTTCACAATGTGGATTCACATGATTCATATAATCTTACATATACATAAGGTAATACTGTCTCTCTTAGTCTACTATCTTTCCTTCCCCCACCCCCTCCCATCCCATTTTCCTCTACACCATCTATACTTCCTCCATTCTTTTCTTATCCCCCCTATAACCCCCCATTGTGTATCAGCATCCACTGATCAGTGAAAATATTCGACCTTTGGTTTTTTGGGTTTGGCTTATTTCACTTAGCATGATTTTCTCTAACTCCACCCATTTACCAGCAAATGCCATAGTTTTATTCTTCTTTATGGCTGAGTAATATTCCATTGTGTATATATACCACGGTTTCTTTATCCATTCTTCAATTGAAGGGCTTCTGGGTTGGTTCCACAATCTAGCAATTGTGAATTGAGCAGCTATGAACATAGATGTGGCTGCATCCCTATACTTTGCTGATTTTAAGTCCTTTGGGTATAAACCGAAGAGTGGGATAGCTGGGTCAAATGGTGGGTCCATTTCAACCTTTTTGAGGAATCTCCACACTGTTTCCCAGAGTGGTTGCACCAATTTGCAACTCCACTAGCAATGTATGAGTGTGCCTTTTTCCCCACATCCACGCCAACACTTATTATTGCTTGTATTCCTGATAATAGTCATTGTAAATGGAGTTAGATGAAATCTTAGGGTGGTTTTAATTTGCATTTCTCTAGTTACTAGAGATGTTGAGCACTTTTTCATATACTTGTTGATCACCTGTATATCATTTTCTGTGAAGTGTCTGCCCAGTTCCTTAGCCCATTTATTGATTGGGTTCTTTGTATTTTTCATGTAAAGTTTTGTAAGTTCTTTATAAATTTTGGAGATCAGTGCTCTGTCTGAAGTGTGTGTGGAAAAGATTTTTTCCCACTCTGTAGGCTCTCTTTTCACATTATTGATTGTTTCTTTTGCCGAGAAAAAGCTTTTTAGTTTGAATCCGTCCCATTTATTTAAATACTGTGGTATATCTATATCACCCTGCCACATCTGAATTGGAATATTAAGTTAAGAAAATGGAAAAATGAATCCATGGACTATTGAAAATATGACCTTAGAGACCTATAATGTTCCTTCATAAGCCAATTTTATAGTAAATTAGTTGGCCACTATGAATAATCACCTTAATACTGACAAAGATGCCATTTGGGTGACAGTGGTGAACCTGGATAGTGAGAGGTAATTATAGTCTGACTGATGAGTCCGAGAACTCAAGCAAGTATGTTTAATTGACTAAATTGTTATATCTGTATATATTCATTCATTTGTTCATGTATTTACTTATTCCAGACTAAATTCCAGGCACTGATTCAGTATACCATGTACCATCCCACTTACTAAGATTAAGAATTCAGAGGTGATAGTGCCTCTTCTCAAGATCAGAAATGGTGTAGGAGATGTATAAGGAAAGAAAAAATGACAGAATGCTATGCTTTTATTTCCAAGGCACTGTGAGATTGCAGTTAAATAATTCAGTATTTAGGACAGATAGAAGAGGTAAGGAATAAAGAAAGTGAATGGTAACTGTAAAGTTTTCTTAAAGAAGTTTATGCTCCTTAGAAAGCTACTAGTAAGTCAGCAGGCACGACTGTCATGTTACAAATCCTGTTTGCCATTTGAATCTGTATTATGATATATATTTGAATTTTTTTCTGTGCAAATCAAATTCATTATAAAATAAATACGATTGTCTTTAGCTATTAATAGTGATGCCTCGTAATATGTGGTAGTCCATAGGTTGTATTTCCATTTAAATTTATTATAAGATATTGCTGTTTTGCTTCATTCAAATGACTTAATTCATTTTTGTTCATCAGGTATTTCTGTTTTGTTTTTTTCATTCATCGCCCCTGTGCAGTTGAAAATTGTTAGTCACAAAAGAGTAAAATAAAGGAAAGGAAATGCAATTTTTAAAAAGCAAATTTAGCAATTGTGCTTTATATAATATAGGAAAGACATTAAGTTACAACTGAATAATCAGAGATTTAGAATTACTTATGATTTTATATATGAACAAACCCAAAAAATTAACATTTTTTAAAAATCTGATTAATAAGAAAGCAAGAATCAATTTAAGAAACCCTTTCTGAAAGCTTATAATTAAATTCTTCCTAAAACCTATACAAGTTACAGGCAGTGTAACTCCCCCCAGTGTTTTACCTGAAGGAGTTAACTCTAAGTGAATAAGCCAGAATTCCTCCCAGAATTTAAACTGCAATCTTTTGGAGGCACAGTAAGCAGAAAGGGGCAAACACAATTATTGCCAATGATTTCAGCTCCCAAATTAGCTCCCAGACCTCAGTTTGGGAACAGATTCTTCAGACGGACCCATGTCCAGGAAACTTCCTTCAAAGCGGACAGGCCTGGAGGAGTCTTTACATGTAAGGGCTCTTAGTGCCAAAACTTAGAGAACATGCAAGGAGATTGAGGATAGACTATTTCAATACTCTCTTCTTAACTATAAATCTTCACATGTTATGGAGGTTTTCTTTTGTTGGAGAATTCCTTTGGACTGCATACATCAAGTTTTTCTGCACTTCTATCCATTTTGTTGTTGTTACCTGAGAGATAAATTAAGATGCCTAGAGAATCTTTCTTCATCCTTTCTGATACATTATTATTTGGTAACATCTTTGATTAAAAAGTTACAACTTCTGGGGCTGAGGATATAGCTCAGTTGGTAGAGTGCTTGCCTAGCATGCACAAGGCAAGTTATAACTTCTGACAGAACTTTTAATTTGGGCTTTATTCTTTCATATGGTGCCCCAGTTTGTTATTAGCACAAGGTTAATGGGTAAAAAGTGGCAATGATTTTTTTTTCACTCTTAATTTTCTCCCTGGGCATAACTAATAATGCCAAATACAGTATTCAAACTACATTGTTTAACTTCAAGGCTCATATTGTATTTTGTTCTGTAATGATAACCTTATTGTTTTATAATGAATAGATGACTGGCACAAACAATTAAAGTCACACAGGAAAGAATAAGAAAAACAGTATAGATCATGAAGTATCCCCATCCATAGATAACCAATGAATTTGGAGAGCAAGATTCCAGACATTTCTGTATGCATATACATAAATTCAACACTAGTTATTTTGTGAATGGATTCAGACTACATATTCTGGTGTGTTTTTTGTTTATTCACTTCAATCCAAGGTGTGCACATTTATCTGCAATCGTGAAAGGCAAGCATTTGGCTATGCTTATGAAAACCCCTACAACATGCATTTATACTGAATAAGTTTTATAAAATTCATTGCCTCATTAACATAATGAAACCTAGAAGTTTAAAAGTAAAACATTAAACTGCTTCTTCAATGTATAGACTGCATTTAATTTTTTTGTCCATAAACCAAATTTTAAAAATAAAGTAAATGAACTATTTCCTTCAAATTTCTTGGATCTTAAAGATAAAGTCAATATAGTTTAGATAAGATAGAAAGGTACAGAGAAAGCATACATTTCTGTTTGTCAACTTTCTTGCTTGCTTTTCATATCTATTATATTGTTAGTGTGTTTAAGTCTACCTTTACCTAGATCCTATATAGGAAAGATTGTCCAGAAGTAAGCAAAGTCTATTTTAGAAAGTCTACTTTTCTATTTTCCTTCTTGTGTTACCAAAAAAGAAAAATCCTGGTTACATTAGAACTACTTAAAATAGGTGTTTTAACCCAATCACTCAATTTATGATACATTAACAGAAAATAGAAATAACCGCACAAGAACACTGCAGGGTTTGTGTGTGTGTGCTGACTTAGTCATGTCCTCAGCCTTTGTACATGAGCATCTAATGGAAAGTCACCTTTTCAAACTGCTTGGCTGGTAGGGAGCCCTTCCTGCTTTATTTATAATGTCTCCAGGGTCAATGGAGCATCTTCAAAGTTCCTGAACCTGCTCCACTTTCATAGTCATGGCCTTTTCCCACCGTCAGTGCGTCCCCTTCCATGGAACTCAGTGTTGACCAACTGTAGGCACATTATTATGACATGTAGCTTAATCATGTACTTTAGAACTAGTAGGAAGACTTGATTTGACAAGAAACCTCAGTATTTTAAGTTGAATGAAACTTCCTTTTTCTTCTTGGTCAGAGAAGGCCATTAGGCTCATCTCTGATATACGCTATCGGATGAATTGGTAGTGGCTTCACGCACAATGTTTTGATGCTGCTTTTTCTGGCTAATGGAAGGAGTACTGTGATCAATTTTCAATGTCCGCTATGCTGAGAAACAGGTAACAGAAATATATTTACTCCTGTTCCAGGCCCTCCACTTTTGCAGCACAAACCACTCACTAACGTGCTTCGACGTTTAGAGGATGAGGTTGGGTTGCTTCCAATTCTTTCAGTTCTGAGGTTAATCTGTGTGTGTGTGTGTGTGTGTGTGTGTGTGTGTGTGTGTGTATGTTGGCCTGGAAGAACACAATAAATATAATGTCAATACCAGACATTAGACATGCCAATAGCCAAGTAAGACTTAAATACAAGCCATTATTTTTTTTTCAAAAACTAATATGGTTTATATTGACATTTGGGATAAAGCAAAGAAAAAACTCTTAGAAAGCCATTTCCAGTAATGAAAATTCTTATCATGCCACTTTGAGCACTTAATAGGAACAAGGAACATGAGAACCAAGTGAAGGAAAAGGAAAACAAAGCTACACTATATTGCAATATTTATTGCCTTCATTATAGGATTACAATTGCCTGGCCATAAACAATAAGGAAGGAAGAATCATACAATGAATGTTTCCTGGATTTTCATTTTTTTGACCTAGGGAAAGAAAGAAGGGAAAACTACCATTGGAATGAACATCAGCCTGGAAGACATAACTTGAATTAATGAAAGACTTCCATCCTGCTACTAGTAAGATAGCTAGAATAATTTGGTAATAAAAGAAAAAAAAGTATTACATTTGCACATCAAGTAGTTACTTTCCAGGATTCAGAAATTAATAAACCAAAGTTGGAATGAATTTATACCTTACACTTCTAACACCATCATAAAAATTCAAGGAAACCCTGGTGATCAGAAGTGCATTGTGTACTACAACAAATACACAATAGACTTAAAAGAAAGCATCGTGATATACCTTTATGTTAATGTCCTCTTAATGTGATACTATCCAGTTTTTTACAACATGGATATACACTATTACCCAGGAATTAGACATATAGGTCTATATGTATATCAGTAAATAGGTAGGAAGTTTTACATATGTGTATCAGTAAATAGGTAGTTTAAATGTTTAAAATATTCTTATTTGTAGCAGATACTGAAAAAAATTAATAGTCAACATTAGAAAAGCTAAGTAAATTGAATTGTATTTGTTTAATACTACGCATATAGATATGCATAAAATTAAACAGTATAATTTGAAGAAAAGTGAAAATTACATAAGTGAATATATTTCAAAATATGATGAATGTCAGGGATGATGCTAGATATCCTAGAGTGTACAGGAAATCCCCTACCACAAATTATTTTTTGGCTCAAATATGAACAGTGGTAAGATTGAGGAAAAGTTTTCTAAAGAAACGTGAAAACATAGTTAATGTAAACTTCTATGAAATGTTTAAAGAAAGGTTCAGGCTTACTGATTTTTCCTTTCAAATTTCCCTTTGTACTGACACTGTTTTTATCAAAAATGTTATGCCAGTTTTCATACTCATGGGCATGGATGAGGGTCATTTATTGTTCTGTACTCTTAAATTAATGTTGTCAGTCTTTGCAAAATTGTGTCAGCCTGGTGTGTTTTGAAATGTATCTCACTGGATTAAATCGTTTTTCTGAAAGTGAATGTGGTTGATTATCTTACCCGTTTTTATTCCTTCTTCAAAATGTCTAAAGTGCTCTTTAACCCATCCATTAAGTTTACCCTTCATATTTTATTTTTCATTCTTAAAATTCTTCTGAACTTTTTTTAAACCTGCCTAGTCAATTTTCTTGGTATCTTGTTCCTTTATTGTACCCTCAGTCTGCATGGGTCTTGTTCTGTTGAATTTTTCCTCTTTTCTACTAATCATCATTTGTGGTGCTTGATTTCCTCATCTGTTTTATAATTTTTTACAAGGATATACGCTATCTTAAGTTATTTTAAGAAAAAAAATGAATGAATATGTATACAGATGACAACACTGCAGTTGCATGAGGGGTCCTGAGCTAATGTTGCTTCTGTCTCCTTCCATCCAGTTTCCTCATTGCCACCCCTATAACATAGGAACCTATCATGAGCATTATCCGTAGATACTCAAGACATCTTAATGTGTTAATATGTATTTCTTAAAATCCTGTTTGATGATTTTAATAGGATTTATGGTCTGGTATATGAATACAAATTACATTTTTATTCACTTATATGACTGATAAATATCAGATTACATTTCTGAATGCACATGAAAAAGTGGAAAAATTTCATGCATAGTTATGTTTTAGGAAAATATTTTCACTTATGATGCATAAACTCTCTGGTACAGACATACATTAAAATTCTGAGGAAGAAAAGATAGTGTTTGGCAGTAAGTACATCTGGGGAACAGGAAAAGATATGCTTTAAGACCAAAGTATGGAATCAGTTTCTAACTGCATTAAGCAGCATGCCCATTTCAAATATCTCATCCAGCACTTGTCCATTTCCTCAAGGTGCCCTGGAGCTCAAACTCCTGTAGATATTCCTGTGTTGAATAACCAAAATGAAAATCTCCCTACAGGGAGATTTACAATGTACAATGTAAGAACATCTACACATGTATTGACCTAGCAGAAGAGGACTGAGTTTAATATATTAGACTAAAGTTTAGTGTATTAGCAACGTGTTGGTTGCTCATACAGGACCAATAAGACAGATACAGAAATGTTGCATTCTGGCAGCTCCATCCAATTTGTGACTCTTCATAAAAGTTGCTTTTCTGCAGCAGGAATCTAGGATTTTTTTTAAGTGGACTTTGTGTTAGGTAAACAATGTATTTGTGGAACACTCCACCTACAATTTCCACAAATTAAAGCAAATTTTCCAAAAAGAATTAATAGTAATTTAAAGAGATAAAAAGATGTTATTAACAACTGCAGATAGAAGCTTCCATGTATTTCTATATTTGCCAATATAATTTATACATATCAATAGAATTAGAAAAGTTAAAACTGAAATTAAATTAAACTACACCAATAAGTTTCTTTTTCAAATGAAATACAGGGATATACCTGCAACATATATTCCTTTTGCACATACACAAACAAGGCTATTGAAAAATTTTATGAAGATACACATTTATAGTTATTGGTGGACATGTGTAGTGTTAAAGGAATTGAAGTAAGGAAAGAGGGATTCAGCAACTGGATAGAATTTTCCCCAAAAATGATATACTGTGAATATAACAACACTTTGATTCCCTTAAGAAAAATATATCAATTCATATAAATTTCGCTTATTTTATAATATTTTATTTGAGAACGATATGTGTATCTATGTGTGTATATGTATGTATATACTCATATACTATATATATGCATGTATATACATATATGTATGTTATATATACATACATAGTTATGATGACTACTCTTGAAGATAAAGTTTCTGTTAATAAACAGGAAAATGAAGGTCAGACACTAAATATTACTCAACTTTTATAAGAAATGTATACTAAATCTGAGGTTGGTACAAAATAAACTAAATTTTTTTCACAAAATAATTGATTAAAACCTCAAAAGTAAACAAATTTGTCTGAAATGCAGTTCTGATTCCTTACATGCCTCTCTCCTCACTCACAAATGTACCTCTAAATAATGGGAAAGAAAATGCCAGCAACACTATTCTGAAACAGGCTTCTCTGATGGTGGTGTTAACTGGACAAGAAGATACACGCACATAGCATCACTTATGGAAAGTTCATTTGAAATTCTTTAAAACGTGGTCCTTAAAAGCTGAAGACGGGAAGAGTGACTCTTGAAGAAATACCATACTCAGTCTCTCTGGATTTGCAATCCCAGAGCTAATTTGGGCCATCTTGGTTGCTTTGGTGACATTTTTAAATCTACCTTCAAGAGATAAATTTGGTGCTATGTATTTTTGAAGTACAGAGGAACCTAAATGCTATTTTTTAATACCAGAACATATCTTTGACAAGATTATGGATTTAGAAGTACTTTGAGAGTGCCATCTAGTGAAAACAGTAAAGAAATCCAAGTGAAAAGAAAGCAGTTCTGTTTAAAAAAATAAAAAAGAAAGGAAAGTAACATTTTTCAAGATACAGTGAATTTACCTATATAGTGCCAGAGGTATATTATCACTTTAACATGTCTTTCTTTGTTATGCATTTAATAGCTTCCTAAAAGCCAAACAATGATATAAAATGTAACTATTAGAAAAATGGTAGGTTGAGCTTACTTTGTGCAAAATTCTAGTAATAACTTCATTGCATTCCTGAGAGAGCTGTCTGAGATAAATAGCTCTGTCATACACATCTGTTGGCATTCCTTAATAATCTCAGACGTGCAATCACTCAAGCCATGTGGGAAAGGAAGAGTAGGTTACAAAAGTAGGCTTGTTGATCCTGAGGGTGAAGCCTTGTAGGACTCTCTGGCAAGTTCCGCTGTGAAATTGCTGTCTGCCTCTTGACAATAACAAGATTTTAAAGTGTTTTGAACCGAGGATATAAATGGTGACCTGATTATAGGGAAAAGATAACAGCACACATCCAGAGAGTGATTAAGAGATTACAGAACCTTATTTTCATGCAGATAACAAAGAACAATACTATATGTACTTGGGTTTTTTTTTATTAAATATTTGTAATATTCACTCTAAAGGAAGTTGTTTTTACTAGAATCAGTAGGTTAACACTCCTGGTGGGAGGGCCCCCAATATAAATTGAATAAAGCAAACTATTTAAATTTCATCTTTAATATTTTCATACTGATTTGATGATATAAGGTACACATATTCTGCATTTTTTTGATCTAATAAACTTTTTATCCTAATTTACTTTTTTTTTTTCTGATACCAGGGGTTGAACCCAGGGGTGCTTAACCAGTAAGCCATATCCCCAACCCTTTTTTATATTTTATTTAGAAACAGGGTCTCACTGAGTGCTATGTGCCTCACTAATCTGCTGGGGCTGACTTTGAACTTGTGATCTTCCTGCCTCAGCCTCCGGAGTTGCTGAGATTACAGTGTGCCACCACACTTGGCCTAATTTACATCTTATTAATAGTTTTAGCCATACATTATGCTCTATATTTGCTGATAAATTGAAATACATTGATACAAATTTCCATGTGTTTTGCTCTTTAATGTCCACTTCCTCCAATCTAGGGTTGCTTTTACCTATACAAACAAGCTGTGCTTCTACTTATCTAAAAAAAGCTACTTGATTTATGATTTGTGGGCACATTAAGTGAGTATCAGGGCTCTGAAAACTTCTGAAGTTATCATTGAGAGTAAAGTACCAGGTACAAATTACACACTGGCTACTAGATAGACTAGGAAAGGCCATTCCACTGGTTATTGTCCTCTAAATCATGTTTAGTCTTGCTAAGCAACATCTACTCCTTAAATTTCATCCTGAAACTCGATAGCACATGCCAAAGGTGGCCTGACTTATCTTTAATGAGTTGCTCTGGTGTGTTCTGCATCATCTCTGCAGGCAGAGAAGGAGCAGAAGAAGATCTATGGAGGTTTTACTTTCAGCATATTTATTGAGTGACTCATACTGATATGAGCATGTGATGCCTCGCTGCTTCATCCTTGATCGTGCTCTCAAGAATTGCTGCTCCCAGGTCAGCTAGAGATGACCAGCAGCATGTTTGAAATTGAGGAAAATCGTCTTTGAATGATTAGTTTAGTCTAAGTCATGCATAAAATTTTTCATTATTACAGATATGTCCTCAGATGCATTTGCCCTTGAAGATGTGTTATTTTTCTTTGTTTTGGAATTTTAGGTTTTTGCCTTTGAAGCACTCTTCAGGCATTTAATCAAAGCCTGTTATTTCTGTTACTATGAACTTCTATTTCTTCCACGGATGGCATTGTAATACAAATAAAGGAAATAAGAAATTAATTACTTACCCCAAGGCATCAGCTATTTTCATTTTTTACCTTTACTGTTTTCCCCTTTTCCTAAGCGATATTAAATATAGAGATAATTGTATTCACATAGTAGCCACAAAATTGCATTCCATGTCTTTCAAATATATTGTCCTTTATTTTGCTATATGTAAGCTTATTGTCATTTATTTGTACACTACTACATGTGGGTATGTTTTACTAACAAAGTAACATCAGCTCTGAACATATAGACCTAGATAAAAATATTACAACACTGTAAGCACTCAACTTTGGCTGAGTTAGTAGTTTAATTACGTATATAACTACAGATTAAATGTTAGAATTGAGAATTTCTAAATATAACCTTATAATGAACTGAGTAACTCCACTGAAATTCCCAAAGTAATTTTCACTGATATCTTGTAGGTAATGGAAATGGATGAAAAACTTCACAGAAATACTTCCTTGGTGTACTTTCCCATTCCCCAAGAGATGGATTTATTTATGTTGCCTTCTAAGAGATCCATATACTGTCTGCAAGAGGCTAACTTCACTACTGATTCATGAATAATCAGGAATTGTTTCCATACACCTAATAAAATGTCTCAAACATATTTTTATACCTTTTATCTTTTTCAATATGTTTACATATTTTATCACCTTTGTCTGAATTATCCAACTTTTCTCTCTCCTCAATAAGGTTTTGAGAAGCCACATGTATATGTGGGATTGACCAGGAAATTACTCTTTTGATGTCAATTACTGAATCCCCATAATGTAAATTGCATATGGCACTTTATTCTTTTTTTCATAGTTTCGTTTTAATGGCCAATGTATAGGTCACTTGAGTTGATAATTCTCCTAAAATATTTTCAAATTTTTGGAAGATAATATTGTTAGTAATTTTTCTACCATGTATGCATATTTTTTATCTTTTATCATTTTTTTCCTTTCGTATAAATTCATAGGAACAAATATATTAGATTGAAGATTTCATGTTAGGGTGGTTTTTGATCTCATTGTTGCATTGTTTTCTAGAAAAATTGTGCTTATTTGCCCTAATCAAAACAAAAGTGACAGATTTATGTAAACATTTCTGGATTTCACTTTTCTCTAATTTGGGAGGAGTAAAATTTTCAACAGTATTTTCATTTGCCTTCTTTGATCACTAATGTGGAAAGTTTTTTGTTTACTTTCTAATTGCATTTCTGCATGTGGGTTATTCTGCATGTGTTGTCTTCAAAGAACTTCTGTTCTCACTCTTTTCCTTTTGAAATAAGTAAAATAAGTAAAAGATATGAGATCGAGGGCTCCATGTATACTCTACAAAATTAAATCTAAGTGAAATCACATAGCACAAAAAATAAAGTCAGGTACAAAAGTTATAACAACTGTAAAAAAAATGTTTGAGAAGCTAAGTATCAACTATCAATCAATGTTACTGAATCCAAATTTATTTGAAAGTGCAGGGGCACAAAGAAAAAAAGTTTGAATTGATTGACCTGTCCTCATGGCCCATTATCAAATTCTCTAAATGAAGAAATTTAATTGCCACTAATCTGAGAAGTAGAAATTAAGAATGGAATGGACTGCTCATCATAGTATCTTGGAAGAAGGCTTTTAAATTTTATTTTTCATTTCAAAAATTTAATGTTATATAGATCTTGCCAAAACCGTGAATTAGTGAATTTGTGTTTCCATGCATTTTTCTCTCTCCAGATCTTTTACTTTTTCCCAAAATACTTGCTATCATAATAGACTCTTTGGAAAATTAAACCTCATGCTTAAAGCAGGGCTACCTACATGGCAAATCGTATCCTACAGAACTTCATAAATAATGTTTTAGTCATAGAGTTTATAGTGGTAAAAATCATGAACTTCAGTATCCATAAAACTTTAACATGAAAGTCAGAGTATTCTGTAGAAAAACAGGTAAAAACAAATAGTGTTCACAATTTAGAAAACCAAAATCTTAGCTCTCCCTATCATTTTGTTTTGACACCATTTCTAGTGCAGAAGTTGTCTGTCTGTTGCATAATAAATAAATGGACTGGTAGGATAAAAGCTGTCTGCATTCCTAGCAGCTAGTGCAATGTGCCATGGTGCATGGTGTCTTGTCATCACCTGCCCACACTTAATTAATAAGCATCTGTTTCACTTTTATAATTACTCTAGATAGTGGCTTCATTTTGTGTTCTTGATGTTCTGCTTATAAAAAATATTCTTATTCTCTTTCCTATTCTTTTGCAAGCTTCTTATATTGACCAAAACTCAGGAAACATTTGTTTAACAAAATGGGGAAATAAGACAATGTCAAATAGATTGAAAGCTCTAGAAATTAAAAGATGAAATAATAACTTGTAGATAAATTACAGAACATGTGGTTGCATTTCAGCTGTTCACAATTTTTTGTGGGTTTAGTTTTAGTCTTTTACTACACCACCAGATGTAGAATATATATATATGGAGAGAGAGAGAGAGAGAGAGAGAGACTGTGACAAATTACAAGATAGCACAATAGTTTCCCAGAAAACACTAAGAGCAAAGGCCCCATTAAATAGATTTTGTTGTTGTTACTCCTCCTGGGAACCAGGGACTTGACAGCCTGGAGCTATATTTAAGTTTATGATTGACAACTTCTGATGTTCTCTTTGTATTGTATATATGCAGGTCCTGTGGGTAAAATGTTTATAATACAAAACTTCTCCAAGGATATAATGCCAAATATGTGGGGATTGATGTACTATTGATTGTAGTAACACAGGTACATTATATTTTATTTAACTCAGATTTATTTGCTTCTATATAAAAATACATAATCCCTTTTTCTAAGGTTTTCCAATTTTGAATAATTCTTATTCTTAATATCTACTTTTCTACAATGAACTTGAAGAACCATCAGTAATTTAAGTACAGATTATAATGAGAGAATAAAAAGTAACAAGATATGAACTAGTTGGTTTTTATATATCAAGAAATTTGCTCATAGAAAGTTATTTAAAATATGCAAATATACATTCTGTGTCAAGTGATGTTTTAATTGAGCTACTATTTTATTAGAATACAATTACTATTTAGCTACTGAAATGAAGTTTCAATAATGCAGTTTGTAACTAAGCAATATGAAAGTATGATCACACTTTTTTTGTAAAGTTTTCTTTTTATTTTGATTCATTGTACATAAATCAGTTACAGTTGTACATCTGGTTGTACATGAAATGGAGTCACACCATTTGTGTAATCATACATGTACATAGGGTGATGATGTTTGTCTCATTCTGTTATTATTCTTATGCCCTCCCCAATTCCACTCCCCTTTTTTCCCTATGCAGTCCATCCTTCCTTTATTCTTGCCTCCCTCCCACCCTGCATTATGTATCATCATCCACTTATCAGAGAGATCATTCAGCCTTTGGTTTTTTGGGATTGGCTAATCTCACTCAGCATGACCATCTCCAACTGCATCCATTTACATGCAAATGCCATAATTTTATT